>CM024647.1:6348953-6658935 GCA_014182695.1 Eucalyptus albens | reverse complement strand
AAATTGTGTGGCATGGAATGAGACATGTCATAATGATTGGCCCTATAATCAGACCCATGTGATTGAGTGAGATGTTCCAATTAATGTGTGCAATTCATTATATGCCACTATGATATAAATTGTGCCGACATGCAGAAGGAACTAAGGCGAGGTAAGTCCTCTCGTATTATGTGTATATGGTGCCTTCGGGCATATTTCCTTCTTAACCGGAGTTTAGGGAGTGGACTTGCCGAGACGTTGTCTCACCCCGTCATGAGCTCAATCTTTTCGATCCTTAGATGACGGTTCCTCCGAAACGTTTTGGTCGCCTGTCAGCACGAGCGTAGCTTGGTCGTCCCTATCCCCCGGAGTCATTGGGTCTACGAGCTAATGGTGACCACCGTCCAGGTCGATGAGGGCCTACTTGAGAGGATACATCATCCATTCAGTGGCATGGTTTCGCCATGGACTCAATGGGTATTGCAGGTCCCCTCTGTTTAGTCAGCGGTCAACGCCACTCTAGGCGAGGGTGCAACTAACCCTAATGGGATTATGGAGACCCTGCTCCCTGGAGCCTATGGATATGGAAGGTTCAAGGATCTGGTGAATGTATCCGACTAGTAGGTTGTTGGACAGCTTGTTTTTTGTAGACTCCTTGTAAATAAACCCAAAGGTGTTTATAAAAATGTTTTGTGAAATTCTTTTCCTTCTTTTCTATCTCATGTTGCTTGCTATCGGGGTTTTTATTTCGCTTCCGCATGAGCAATAAATGAATGGGGCGGCAACGCATCTTGGGACATCGTAATTCTTACTTGTCCACCGAGGGATGCACACACGCCGAGGTTTGGGGTGTGACATCCCCGCCCGAAGTGGTATCGAGTTGGTCAATGTATGGAGTGATAAGGTGTGATGGATATTTGGATAGTTCGTAAGAAAGGCCTTTTTATTATGCCCGATGCATGTGATTGATAGCCGATTGGTAGATTGTTTGGTGTGATCGCCGCCTTTTAATTCTGTGTGGAATTGAAAAGAATATTTTGTAAGAATCACGCACGATGAGCGATCATGAGCGAGAGGACTCCTAGGAAAGGACAAGTAGTCTTGTGACTCGGGGTAGGATGCCGATGAGGGTCGTGCACTGAGGTGGCAGAGGTAAAGTGTGCCGAGGCCAGCGCAAGTGGAGTAGTACTTGCCCGTCCCGTCGGCAAGTGTAGTAGCACACAGCGATCATAGAATGGAAGAGATTGTGCAAACGCTAGAGACGTTTAAGAACATGGTGGGGTAGTAGGCCTAGAATCAAGGCGCCGCCTCCACCGCTATAGCCGCCACCACTACTATTGCAGCCGGCGCTGCAGCCTGCTGCCGCACCTAGTTCCACTGGAACGTAGTTGCCGGGAGGCCAATGCACAAGCTCATGGAGCGGTTTACGAAGCCGAATCCGTCGAGGTTCACCGGTGTAGGAGATCTCGAGGCCGCAACACTCGGGTCCAAGACTTGGATAAGGACTTTGAACCGCTAATGTGCACCGAGGAAGAAAAAGTTGTCTCTTATGTATACCGGTTGGAAACGCAAGTACTTAGTGGAGAGCCACTAGAGCGAGAATAGTTCCTCAAGTCAGGTCCTGTACGGAACGTCTTCCTGAAGCTTTTAATGGCAAGTACTTCTCGATAGTGCAAGGGAACCGAAGATGGCGGAATTCCAATGCCTTCGCCAAGGCACGATGACAGTAGATCGATGACGGTGAAGTTCACCGAACTGTCGCGGTATGTCCCTGAGACTAATCGAGGATCTAGTAGACCGAGCTAGGAGGTTCGAGAGATGGGCTCAAACGGGAATTGAAGAGTCCGCCGGTACCATTCAATTTTGAAGGACTACAACGACTTGTATGAAACGAGCCCGCCTGATAGAGAGAGACCGTAATGGACAAGCCGCCGCGTCTAGGGTCGCGGCTGGTTCGAATAGGATGGAAACCAGTTTGGGAAGAAGCCCATAACCGGAGGAAGGTACCACTGTTCCACAATAGGAAGGGAAAGATAGGTAAGTCAACGCCGAGCCGAGATGGGCGTGTGTCGCTCTCGGAAGACACACGGATCGGCCTTGTGCCATTCTAGGCTGGGTGCTTGTTTTGAGTGTGGCAAGCAAGGTCACATGGCCAGGAATTGTCCCAGAAGGTAGATGGGACCGCAGTTATCACCGCCGCCATCGATGGGTCAGAATCGAGGATACACGCCACCGAATGCACCACATGGTGGTTTGAATAGACCTCCGGACAAGGAAGAGCGTATGCTATCATGAGGAGACGGTGTGGGCGAGGACTCACCCGCTTGGGGTCAAAGGTACAACTCGTTAAGACCACATTACTTATGCTTTATTTGAGCCTTGGGCCACTCATTCATTTATAGCTTAATAAAGTTCGTTAAGCTGGTAGGGTTGAGTCCTGAATTGTTGAGGTCGGTTGTGAGCATATCTACCTCGTTAAAGGATAAGGTGTTGTCTACGGTAGGCTCTCTGGTTGCAAGTTTGTAATTGGTGAGTGAGAAGGAGGAAAGATTTGATAGTCCTAACCATGTATGATTTTGACATAATAGTGGCATAGACGGCTCACCAAGCAATGAGTTAAGATGAACTACTATCGTAAAGCAATTCGGTTTAACCCATTAGCAGAATGAAAGTTTCTAGTTTATTGGGAGTCGAGGTGGACCCTCGATTTCATTGATCTCGTCGCTTGAGGCAACCCATTTGTTAGATGGGGTTGTCAAGGTTACTTGGCGGCCTCATGGATACGATAGTTGAGAGCTGAAGAATGAGATATCGCGGTGGTTCAAGAGTTTTCAGATGTGTTTCCAAAGGAGTTACTAGGTTTGCCTCGGAAAAGGGAAATTGAGTTCATGATTGAGTTAGGCCCCGTACGAGCCAATCTCTAAGCCTCCTTACCAGATGGCGTCATCTGAGTTGAAAGAATTGAAGGTAAACGTAGGAGTTGTTGGATATGGGATTCATACGGCCCAATGCGTCACCTTGGCGAGCACCGATTACATTCGTGAAGAAGAAAGATTGTTCGTTGTGCCTTTGCACCGAGTATCGACAACTCAATCAGGTGACAATCAAGAATAGTACCGCTGCGAGGATCGACCACTTGTTTAACCAGTTACAAGAAGCGTTGATATTCTCTAAGATCGACCGAGAGACGGGGTATGCAGGCAGAGAGGATCGAAAATAGGACATACTAAAGACTGCGTTTCATACGGCAGGATCATTATGAGTTTACCGTGATGCCGTTTGGTTTGACGAATCAACCGTTTTTATGGATAAGGATGAATCGAGTTTTCAATGAGTACCTAGATCATGTTGTGATTGTGTTCATCGACTATATCCGGTGTACTAAGAAGTCCTAAGGAGCACGAAAGGTAGTTGAGGATAGTGCTTAGACTTTGAGAAATCATGAACCGTATGCTAAGGTTCAGCAAGTGTGAGTTTTGGTTGACTTGTGTTGCTTTCCTAGGTCGAATAGATGATTGTGTGCGAAGGAATCTCCATGGACTCACCAAGATTGTAGTACTATCAACCGGCCAAGACCAACGACAAGGATAAAATCAGAAGCTTTTGGCTTAAGGTGATACTACATAAGGTCATGGGGCGCATTTTCAGCATTAGCCTGGCCATTGACTCAACTTTTTGAGAGCGTGTGCTAGACTTCAAGGGAAGTTGGGGAGTGAACAGCTTTATCTCGTTGAGTTCGCCACAACAAACGCATACCAACAAAGTATTCAGATGGCACCGTTTGAAGTATTGTATGGTAGGAGCATGTACAATGACGCTTGTTGGGATGAGGTTGGAGAACGAAAGATCACAGGTCCAAAGTTGGTTTTAGTAGTCGGTGGATGCACAGTTATGGGGGACATGTTAAAGACTTAGCCACCGGAAAAGCTATGCTAATAAGCGTCGAAACCATTGGAATTCCAAGTTGGTGAGCACATCTTTCTAAAAAGTGTCACCGATGAGGGTACTTCACATTTGGAAAAAGGGAAGCTGAATTCGGTACGTGAGGTCCCTTTGAGATTAAGTTAGAATAGTGACTATGGTATTGTCTTGCATTACCGAGAGACTAGTGTAATTGCAAGATGTCTTCCACGTGTCGATGTTGAGAAAGTATGAACCTAACCCGACCTACATGCTGAATTTTGAAGAGTTAGACGTGGATCTACGAGTTTCATACATGGAGAGACTGGTTCAAATTGTGGATCGGAATGAACAGATTATACGTACCAAGATGATCCCCGTTAGTCAAAGTGGTGCGGCAAAACCACGAGACGTAAGGAGAAACCTGGGAAAGTGAAGACTCGATGAGACGATTAATACCCCCATCTTTTTGTTTAAAGATTTGTAATGGTTTAAATTTTGGTGATGAAATTTTATAAGAGGGAAAGAATTGTGACATCCTAATTTTCCAACTCTGTTTTGATTGAATAAGTTGGGCTTTTCATCGATACACTATTGCGACCTAAATTTTGGGTGCACCACCTAAAATTAGGCAAAAATGGACTACTAAGTCTAAACTTAGCTCGGCATCTCCTAAGCCCATACCAATTTGCGACTTAGGTTCAAATATGTAGCATGCAAAAGGGAGTCACCACTAATCAGTTTACGATAGGTCGATTGGACACCTTTTTAAGTAAAATAATGGTAGAATTATTTTACTTCTACAAACCGAGACTTTGGAAGACGGAGACTTGGTTACCTAGACTTTTCTAATGCCCTTTCGGTACCTTTCTTTTTTGTTTCGATTGTTTTTTTTTTTTCAAGCAGCTTGAATTAATTTTAGTTCACTTGCTGACATGTGATAAGGATCATGCAGTGCGCAAACCACAAATTTAAGCACTCAAGAAAGCAAATAAAAAATGCAGGACTTACCTAATAGCAACTAAAGCATCTGCGTTATTAGATTGGAATTCACATCAACAGTCCTAGATATGATTTCTAATTAACATGCAATTAGTCAATTTTTGTTTTCAGTTATTTAATGAGAATCTAATCTATATGCGATGCAATGTTACTAATCTAACATGAAGTGATATGACATAGCAAGATATGACATGAGTAAAGTAATTTTTAAAGAAATGCAATAATTAAATGTGCAATCTAAATTAGCCAAATGACCTAATTATAATGACGGGCAATTTCTAATTAAATGGACTTAGCAACAATCACTAAATGATGTGTATGGCATGAACCTAATCCTACATGATGTGCGCATGATTTTTATTTTTTATGAAAATACGTAATTAAAATTGCTCAAAATAAAAATCTAACTAAAGTGAGATATTATCTATTTTAAGTTAGGAATAGACTAATCTGAATCATATCTTAACTTAGAAAATTATCTCGTCATGCAATTTAATTCAAAATATATTATCTAACCTAGATGCCATTTAAACATGCATTTTAAAAAAAACTAACTATTCTGTCATGCAATTTATTCTAAGAAAATCAATGAAATGCAATTTAATTCAAAATATATTATCTCTGTCATATCACGCTTTCTATTTTTTAATATCGACTCATCCATCGAAGATTTTTCTGCAACTCGAGTTTTGACAAAATTCCAAAGTTAGGCGTTTTTGGACAAGAAAAATTAGAGGACCTTTTTTGTTGCATTTTTGGCGCTCATGTTGGATCTTTGGCACGGAAAATGTGGAATTAAGTGTGGACACCTTGACTGAATTTTTGGGACATCAATTAGAATAATTTGGAGAGGAATTGAGCTTAAATTAGAGGGATTGATCAAAATTCGTAGCCAAGGTGGGGCAGTAACATTTGGACCATTTGGGAAGCCTTGGAGGGAAAGTGGTTGAGGATGATGGCTGAGCAAGTAGGTTCATGTGTGATGAGTGGTTTGTGATATTTGTGAGGACTTTGAAGCCATTTAGGTCCCGCTCTTCAGCAGCTGTCTTCTTCTTCTCCCTTAGGCTTTCTTTCTCCATTTGTGTGTTATTTGAGAGAGGCTCAAAACCGAGAGGAAGCAAGTAGGAACCAGCTAGCGGCCGTCGGAGCCCCCGCCTCCCGTCGAGCGCGTGCACGCCGCCCGCTCTCTAGTCGCCGCCGAGTCCCCACCGTGTTTTTGCGCGCCTATGTCTGTTTGCTCGCAGGCCGTGTGTCCTCATTCAACCGTCATTCGCCGTCCCCCGAGCGCCTCGGCCCGTGCGTCCAAGCCACCTCAGCTCGCCACCATCCCGCCGCCTAAGGCTTTTAGTCATTTTGGCCGCCCCAGCCCACCCGGTCTAGCCCCTTCGGTTGTTGGACGCGGACTGAAGGCCAACAATGGCTTTTGAGCTTCGTGGCCCATTTTAGGTCTCTTATGGGCCTACTTTGCTATCACTGTGAGCCCGAGTTTCGCTCGCCGTCACGTTGTCGTCGCTGTGGACTCACCGGTTCACTAATCTGGTGAGTTTACTCACTAAACCTTGCTTAGGAGGTTAATTACACTTGAGGGCTGATTAGCTTAGCTTAAGATGAGGTTAGGTGGTTAGTTTAGATTAGTGATTTAATTGCTTAATTATGCAAGTTAGTGGTTAGAATAGATTGATTAAGGGCTAAATAGATTGTACTATTTTATCTAGATAGGTGCATTAATTTTCTAGGCCCCGTTTAAGTGGTTTAGAATAGGATTGGCCCAAGTTAGCATTTATTGGATTTAATTTGCATTAGTTAATTATTTTTGTAATTTATTTAATTACTTTTATTTTCTGGAAAATTATACCGAGATAGCCGGTGACCAGAATTTCGTGTGATGATTGCAATGATGCTTAGTTTATGCAATGAGGAATGAGTGGATATTGTGAATTTTAAGCATTTATTTCAAAATTACAAATTTTGGTATTTAATCAGAAAATACTCCATGTTGGGTTTGGACACGTAAAACGTTTTTAAATACTATCAAATAAATGACATTTTTAAAAGCGAATTTATTATCAATTTTTCTGGTTCAATTCCGACCGCGTACCTACACACGATTATTTCACCGAAAGTGTTTTTAATACGAAGAAAGTGTGCCAAGTTTGTTATCTTAATCAGGCATTTGAGTGTAAAACACAAATGTCCTTTGGCCGGGATTAAATGATCGTGTGCGGGTTAAGAGAACCCGTCCCGATGTGAGTCGAGTGGACGTTGCCCTTATATGGGATGCCCTTGGACAACGGATGTTGGTCGCAGTGATTCGGACCGATGCTCCTTCGAGATTGTTGTCTAGTATAGATGTTGCCGTGCTCAATGGGGCAGCAGTGACACGACCCTAGCTACACCGTAAGATCGCCGAATGCAGAGTAGGCCGTGCCCAAGGGGCCATAATCACTGGAACATGTGAATGATTGAGATATATGTTGATTATGGAACAAAATTGTGGGCACGGAATGGGACGTGTCATAATGATTTGGTCCTATAACGGGGACCCCCGTGATTGAGTGAGACGTTCCAATTGATGTGTGCAATTTATTATATGCCTCCATGATATAAATTGTGCCGACATGTCGGAAGAAACTAAGGCGAGGTAAGTCCTTGTATTGTGTGTATAGGTGCCTCTGGGCATATTTCCTTCCTAATCGTGGTTTAGGAGTGGACTTGCCGAGACATTGTCTCACCCCGTCATGGGCTCACCTTTTAGGTCCTTAAATGTGGTGGTCGGTTCCTTCGAACATTTTGGTCATCCTCGGGTCAGGTATCGAGCAAAGCTTGGAAGTCACCTATCCTCGAGAGTCATTGGGTCTATGAGCTGGTGGTGACCACCTGCCTAGGTCCATGAGGGCCACCGAGGGTACCCTCATCGATTCAGGGCTTGGTTTCAACATGGACTCACCGGGTATAGGGTAGGTCCCCTCGTGGATTGACATCCCCGCCGTTGTAGGCCAACGCCACTCTAGGCGAGGGTGTAGCTGACCCTCCTAATGGGGTTGTGGAGAACCCGAAGCCCCCGTGAGCCTATGGAGGTGGAGCCCGGGATCGGTGAATGTTCGACTATAGGTCGTAGGGACGCCTTCTTTCTAGAGCCAATCTTTTGTAGACTTTTGTATATAGACCCATTGTGTTTATAAAAAGTGTTTTGTGAATTCCTGTTTCCTACTTTTTCTATCCCATGTTGTTTGCTGTTAAGGGTTTTTATTTCGCTTCCGAATGTGCACAAAATGAATGGGTCGCGACGCGTCCCGGGACGCCGCAATTTTATCGACCATTACGAGGGATGTGTGCGCACTGAGGTTCGGGCTTGACAACCTCAGCTAGCCTAATCCGATTTATTTATATAGTGAAAGATTTAGTTTTTAGGGAAAACAATACTAATGGTCCATAAATTTTGACTACAATATGTAATGTGGTTCATGAACTTTTGGTACATATTCCGCTTAGTCCTTGAATTATGCAAAAATGTTCGATGTTGAATTAATGGAAGAACAACATCAAATGTTTTTCATGTTGTCCAGCTGGACTCAATTGAATATGTATCAAAAAGTTCAAGGACCACATTGAATAAATTGAAAATTCGAGATCACATTACGACAATAAAAGTTCAAGAATCATATTAAATAAATTAAAAGCTTCAAGACTCTGCATATTAGAGGAGTTCATAAATCGGGATTAGGGATCAAAGATCATTTATATCATTATCCCCTACTTTAAGTATGGCTACCCCGAGAAGGACACCTAGGTTAAGTACCACGCCCTCATCCGCTCCTATTGATCAATGGATCAAGAAGCCTTGAATGTCGCTCACAAGAAAACACAACCTCATTCCAATTTAAAAGGAATCCAATTTTTTGATAATGACATGACGTGTTGAGTCCTATTTTCATTTGATTATATAGTGAACAAGCTAGAAACATATTTAAAGTCCAAGTTGGGTGAACCGATTCCCCTGGTAAGTGTGTTTCCTCTCTCCGCCTAACTTCCCCCATTTTTTATCACCAACTCATCCCTCTCTTTTCTCGAAAACAGAAAACCACTCATAAATGGAGGTGCTTCGTGTTGAATTTCTAGAGGGAATTTTTGAACTTGTGGGAGCTAAGAGCCATGGTTGTGTTCACACCGTGGTCCAAATTTACTCATCTTCTTCTGCCACAAGAGGAAGTCCGCCTATAATCTCAAGCTCAAAAATTGTGGTTTGTCCGCATACTTAACCACGTGCTCCTTGGCCACCTTTCGCTTGGGTGTCCTCTCCAACAAGCTTGGAGAAGTAAATGAGAAAATGGCGGTCACCTCAAAGAACAATGACAAGTTGCTCACACATTCTCGGTCCCCACCAGTCTTTACTTCTCTTGGGTGGCCCCGATACAATCACTTACTGGAGGATAATGCACTTCTCGGCTCAGTATCATTTCCTTGGCCTAGCGGTTCAAACATTAGGCATGGCATATATCGTCTTCATGGCTTGGACAAGCTCTTATCTCTCATATCTCTCGCCCGTCATAGCATTTGCTGGGCTCATCAAGTACGCTGAGAGAGTGTGCGCTCTTGGATGGCAAGCAACGACAAGCTCAAGTAGTCAATGCTTTCCCTTACCCGATCCAAGTCTAAACTACCCCTCGCTTCATGCAGACTACATATTGAAGTAGGCCAAGGGGTATTATGTCGTAGTGCACGAGGTGATTGAGGTCCAAGTGCTGGAAGGTCTTTATAGTAGGTGATGATCCATCCTCGTGTCGCGACCAAATTTCGAGTACCACCTATGGTTTGGCTAGGATTACTAAGCCTAAACCCTAGCTCCTGGCTCTCTCAAGCCCATACCTATTCGCAACTTAGGTTCAAGTTCTTAACATGCCATTGATTTTTTAGTTATGAGTCGCCACTAATCTATTTTTGGTGGGTCAATTAGCAAACTCAAGTAAAGTAACGGGAGGTTTACTTTTTTTCCTACAAACTCAACAAAATATCCGCAATGTTAGATCGTAATTAACATCGACTACCCTAGGTATGGTTTCGATTAAAAATGCAATCACTTATTTAATGAGAATCATGCTTTATGCAATGCAATGTTACTAATCTAACATGAAATGATATGACATGGCAATATGACCCGAACTATATGACATGAGTAAAGTAATTTTTAAAAAGAAATGCGATAATTAATTGTGCAATCTAAATTAACCTTAATGACTCAAATCTAATGATAGGCAATTTTAATTAAATGAACCTTAGCAACAATCACTAAATGACATGCATTTCATGAACCTAATAATATATGACATGCGATGATTTTTTTTGTATTTTTTTATAAAATTGTAATTAAAATTGCCAAAATATAAAAATCTAACTAAAAGTGAGATATTATCTATTTTAAGTTAGGAATAGACTAATTTGAATCCTATCTTAACTTAGAAAAATTATCTTGTCATGCAATTTAATTCAAAAGATATTATCTAACCTAGATACCATCTAAACGCATTTTAAAAAAACTAAACCATTCTATCATGCAATTCTATCTAGAAAATCAACTTAATCTACATGATGTGCAAATGCAATCTTTTTTATATTTTTTGGGATAAATAAAGTAATTAAAAGATAAGCACCAAATCATTCACGGTCATTAAAGATATCCATCATTCGAATTTAGAAACGATATCCGATCAAACCTAATTATTTCGCTAATAAAATCAATAAATTGATATTAAGCCTTAAAGATCAAGAAATCAATTTATTCCTGTGTGATTAATTGTTCCATTTAAAGCCTTATAGATGGAGTAAAAATTCGTGTGTGGTTGCGAATTAGATGGTACATCGGGAATTTCAATTAGCATTGAGAAATATTTTAAATAGTAAACAAAATATCAAAAATAAAATAAGATAAAAGAAATCTACCTAATAAAATAAAATAAATCTCTATCTAAATTTGAATTTTTCCAAAATTTGAACGGTGAAGTGAACCATGATTATACCGGTGCAAGACGGCTCAAGGACAAGTGGGATGGGTGGTGGGTCACCGCTCGGTGGGAGGTCTCGGTCGTTGGAGCTCCTAAGCGGGGGGCTTGGGTGGTAGCCGATGGACCAACGGCAAATGGGGGGAGTAAGGAGGCGGGAGCGGTCGGCAGTCGCTACGGGCAAACTCGGAGAGGTAGCTGCCAGCGTTGGACCTGAGGGGGTGAATAGGTATAAATAAAAATTTAACAAGACTTACTAAAAAAAAAGTAATTCACCTATAGAAGATAAAAAACCATAATCGTATTTCAGCTTTGAGCAATTAAGTAAGACTACAAAAAAAAAAGTAAGTAGTTCAAGGAAGAGAATAAACACAAGTTTTATAGTGGTTCGGCTTAAACCAAGCCAACGTCCACTCTCCCACGCCGATGCCCCCACCGCTGGATTTCACTATGAATCAAAAGAGATTTTACAACTTGTGATCTTTGACTTTTGTCCGTGATGAGTCTCTACTGGTCTTTCACAAAAGTCTCACTAGGAATTTCTCTCTTTTGTATACAACTTTGAGTCAATGAATGAAATAGTAAGTACTGGAAAACTTTCGTACTTTGGAATTCTTCTTTCACGCACACACTTCAACAACTAGCGAATCCCCTCCCTTATATACTCCTTCATGCCTTCACAACCATTGGCACTTACCAAAGGAATTCTTCCAATCTACCCGTTGGACAGAATCAATCAAGGAGATCTCGAGTCGTTAGATGATTGTGATGAAAGCCCATCAATCCTGTTCGCCCATACAATCGTGATATTTGGTTTTCATAAGAAACCTTCCAAGTTTGCTTGCCTTTCAAAATGATCTTCATAAATGAATAAATTCCAATAAGAATAATCAATCAACTAGAAGCTATATTCAGCCATAAGGTCTTCAACAACCATACAAATCGAATCCTTAAAGATAATCCCGCATCTGGATAAGTCTTCCATTCTTCGATCTAGAAACCGGCCAACAAGGGCTGCACCTGAGACTAAGGTTTGACCGTCTTCGACTTTGACACTACGCCTTGAAGTCTTCAAACTAGACTTTTGAAAATGTTTTGTCAACTTCAAACAAAAGAGGAGGAGTTTTCTCTAACGTGATCTCGTCGAACTTGATTGAGGCTGTGGGATCTAACTTCAAGAAATCAAGCCGAACGTCTTTGGCCACCTATAAAGGTGGATCGCATCACGGGTTCAGCCAGTAACAAAATTGGTCCACTTAGATTAGTGTAGGACCGTCAAAAGGGAAAAACGATTAAGCCGAAGTCGCTCATTGGTCAAACAGCCGAACTCTCGACCAAGATCTTATTAGAGACAAAGACAAAGCTGCGCATCGATACAAGTTGGGATGGCTATGGAACCACCGGTGACCACTAGGCTACCTAGCTAAGCAACCGGCCCAAACCGGACCAATTTTTGAGACACCAAGGAAGTTCCGGATGCCGAAGGACTTCTAGTTATTGATCGCCGAGTCTTTTGGTTATCTAGATATCAAGCAAAGGCCTATGGACAGATCAAGATAAGTTCGAGAGATGATTGGTGACCGCAAGGTTGCCGCGTGTAGGGCTAGATCACCGACGAAACATTATGCGCAATGGAGAGAGAGAGAAGATGGTTTGAGTGGGAGATCAAAGAGAAGAGAGAGAATTATATTTTAGAGAGAACGAATTTCATGCACAAATGAGGCCCCACAAAAATGGAGGTAAAAATGAGCTTATATACTATTCATAAATCATCCACTTTGTCCGCGCTCACCCGACTGCCGAAATTTTGATCTAACGGTTAAAATTTGATTTTGAAGGTTTGATCATGATCTCGAGGTGTCGAGAAATATATCCAACGGGTTTGATTTACAAAAATCTAAGCCAAAAATCTAGAATTAAGGTCAAAATATCCAACTAAGGGTTAAATCAAGTAATTTGATGAAATTCAATGATCAATTTGTAAAAATTTTGAAAATTTTTGAAAAGTGCGTAATTGAAATTGACATCGAAAAGGAGCATGGAACTAGTCACCCAGAGTTCAGAAATGGCTCGGTAAGGGGTTGAACTAGCCATCCCCCCGACGGCCGGTTGATCAGTTCGCTCTAGTTTGACCAATTTTGATCGGCTCTGACCCATTTGGTTCGGCTCGTCATTTCACCACAAACCCCCCTTGTGGATTCAAAAGTTATGCAATTTGGTCCTTAAATGACTAAATTGAAAAGGAAATTTATCCTATGGATGTAAGGGTCGATGAGATTCAATCAAGCTAACCAAACCTTATGAATGTGATGTAAGGGTCTTTTCTTGACCTAATTGAACGATTATCATGAAAGAGAACGGCCAAAATCATGGGTACTTTTGAATTGAGCCTTTAAGGGCTTAAATGATCAAATTTGCAATTTAATAGGTAAAATTACAAATTGATTGAAATTAAATTCAATTAATGCTACAATTGCTCCATCTAATGAACTGCTCATGTGTAAGATCACTTTATTGCATTCAAATTGACCTTTGAATTGAAGTGCTCGAGCTTATGTCAAAAATGAATCTAGGCATAATATCAAAATTGGACCTAGTTTTATGAAAATTAAACCATAACCATAAACGAGTCGGGCCAATTTTTTAATTGGAGTTTAATTGCTTGACTTTCTTATGCTTGGGAGAGTAAAATTCTTCAAATTGAGAAGTTTTGATGTGAATTTTTCAAAATCGATTTTGGATTTGGACTTATCTTTAAGAAAATGAATGAAGAATGACTGTCCGTTCGCAAGTCATCGATTTTGTCCCCCTAATTAGGCTCAAAACAGCATTTTTGCACTTTTTGACTTAGTAATTCATCAAATTATATATATGAATAGATTTAAAAATAATCCCTAAAACCAAATATCGAATGAGGAACTACGCCTAATTATGAAAAAAAAATAGAAGTAATTTGATTTTTTGCCAATTTAGAACCTAAAACAAAAAAATTCTTAAATCAAGTTCTTAATTGATTTTTGTGAAATTTTCAACACCAAAATCAAATTAGTACTAAAATAAATTATTTAGTGGACTATTTATTTATTATTTATTTTTTGGCCAAATATTTGACTAAAAATCAACATTTTAGTTGACTTTTTTCTAAAAAGTTGATTTCTTTTTCGAAAATTGATTTGACAAAAGTGAAATTAAAAAGCTAAATGGCATTTTTTTTGCAAAAGTCAAATTTTTGACCTAGGGATTGACTCTTGGTTTAGGGTTGACCAAAAAGTCAACCCGAAAAATAACCGTCTAACTTTTGAGTTTTTCTTGAGAATTACTCGAAAATCACTTAATAGTGACAATGCAATAGAAAGAAAAGAAAAAAAAAAACACTTCTTGGCTAAGAAACGGCTCTGCCATGATCAAAACCCAAATCTTGATTTTTTACCTTTATTGATTTGTCAACTAAAAATCAGTGCAACACCAACAAAATTGGAGCCGTCCAATGAAGATTTAGTGGCTATTTTTCAAGCTCGACCACTAGCAAGTTAAGGACTCGTCACGCCCGATCCTCAGGCACGCACACATCCTTCTCACTTGGTCAATTTTTAATACGATATCCTGCACTGGGCAGACGCCGACCCTTTCATTTATTAAGCACATGCGGAAGCAGTTATAAATCCCCGCATAATATATCGATGGGATAGAAAAGCAGGGCCATATTTTTCATATTGAAATTTATAACCAAACTTTTATACAAAACACAAACCAATTCATAACTATTCACTTCAAAAGAAATTCTCAAAAGAAGATAGACTCTCATCCATCCAAAGCCATACTAAGGTCTTCTGGATTATCTTCTTCTTCAAAAAATCCTTCTTTTAAGTTTTACCTCCGAGTTCTCCCCTTAGATTCTCCCCGCCTCCTCATCGAGGTCTTGAAATGTTTTTCCCCAAACTCGGAAGAGACTACGTCTCGCCGAGTTCTACCACTAAGCCCGATTAGTAAACAATTATACTATGGGTTGCCTATACACGCACAAGGCATAAGACGTACCTTGGCCTCGATCCCACCTGCATATTAGCACAGTTCAATAGGCACCCAAGCAATTACATCACGTATCGAAGCATCGATAAAAATCAACCTAGTCGGGACATGTCAACAAGACCACTAACACGTCATTTTCATCCAATCAATCAATTCACAACATCGTATCAAACAATAATCAATCGACCTGGGCCGATTACATTGCCATTCTGACCACCTCTCGGTCACATCAACACCATACTTTATAATCTCTATTCTGGTACTCGCCACGCAGCCGATGAATGCTCTCGCGTTTTTTCAAAGGTGACGTACCACCACGATCACGATAATCTCCAGCAGTTACACTTAGTCACAGAGCCACATTAAATGCTCAAGCGTCTTTTGGCCAAGGTGACGTAAGTATTAGACTGTCTACGTGCGTTCTTTTAAGGCGCCTTTTTTGCACAGTGATATTCTTCATCACCGAACCACGCCCATCATAGGTCGCAAATCACCGACAGTTTACGTGCGTTCTTTAAGGCGCCGTTTTTGCACAAAGGATGTCCTTCATCACCAAAACCACGCCCGTCACGATTCATAGGCAGTCTACGTGCGTTTTAAGGCGCCTTTTGCACAGTGATCTCCTAATCACCGAACCACGCCCGCTATAAGTCATAGACGCTTTATGTTCGTTTTAAGGCGTCTGCGTGACAAGCCGATGTCCTTCATCACCGAACCCATGCCCGCCTATACTGCATACATGATCGGCCTCAACCAATAGAATTCTTAGTTAGCTCTCACCACTCTCCCACTTACAGCTCAACAAGGCATTACAAAGGTTAAATAAACAAACTCGGCCATTTACGAATCAGTAATTCAATCTCAATCAATTCCAATCAATTTAGGGTAACTCCCCCAAAATGTCACAATTTATTTAATTCCACATGCAACGTGGAGCTCGAATAAATAAACGGACTGCTCCACGACAATCAGCACGAGATTTCGGGTCGCCGGCCACAAAATCTTAATTTCCGAAAATAAATAAATAATTTATTAATTTCGAAAATTAAATATTTAATACTAAAAACTCAATTGAGCTTCAAAATAAAAGCCCGATTAAATAAACGACTTCACCATAGTCATCAGCATAATTTTCCTGCCAAAATATCTCAGCTGAATTTTCGGAAAATAAATAATTATTTAATTTACTTCGAAAAATTAATATTTAAATACTAAAAATTCCACTTAGGCCCGGAAAAAGCCTAATTGGAGCCCACTAAGGGTCCAGAAAACTCGAGGCACTTCCAATAATTAGTAGACCATGTCTACTTGCTAATTACACATTCAATTTATCTAATTCGCATCACAATTGGCTAATAATTGCTAATTTATTCTAATCTAACAACCTAAACATAATTAATTAAATCTAAACCAACCTTAAGCATAATTAGCCAACTAATCCTAGATTAGTGAGATTACTCACCAAATGGCGCAAAATCGATCAATCCGACGGCGGCGGCGCGAGGAACGATTCTTCCCAAAGCACGGCTCCGGGTTCGGGCGGAAACGGCCCAAAAGCAAGCCCGGGTGTGAAACCCACTCGTGGCCTCCGCGGCCGTCCGCGGCTAGGGCGGCGAGGGAGGCCGGCGGAGGGCGAGAGGGACGCTGGGAGGTCCGGGCGGGGCTAGGCGATGGTCGAGGTGGCCGACGAGGTCGGGTTGGGCAGGAACATGGGCGAAACAGGCTGATTCAAGCGCGGGAGGGAGGAGCGGCACGGTGAGCCGGCGGACGAGGACTTGGGAGCGGCGCGGTGCACCCGGCACGGCGCGGGTGTGTGCGGTGTTGTACAGCGAGATGTGCAAGGCAAGATGGAGGCCACAGCTGCAGTGCACCGCGCTCCGCCGCTTTTTGCTTTCTCGTTTTTGCTTGCTCGAGCGTAAGAAGGAAGAAGAAAAAGAGAGAGAGAGAGAGAGAGAGAGAGAGAGAGAGAGTGAGAGAGAGAGGAGAGGATGAGGATTGACCGGTCAAAATGAGGGCAGGGAGAGAGAGAGAAGTCTATGGGGGAGAGGAAAAAGTTGTTCGCACGGACGGGGGGAGGGAAAAGGGGAGAGGAGAGAGAAAAGAAAAAGAAAAGAAAGAAAAAGAAAAGAGAGGGGGAGAGAGAGGGAAAAGAAAATACATATTCACTTATTTCAATTTTCATTTTCTCTTTCCTTTTCCTTTCTATTTTCTTTTTAGTCTTCAATTTTCTTCCGATAATTTCTTTCTTGAAATTTCTGAATTGCCAAAAATTGACGACGAGCGATGAGACAGATCCTAAAATAAGAATTATGACGCGCTTAAAATTGATTCCCGAAATCAAGTTCAATTTCGTGGTTAAAAATCGATCGACGTGATTTTAGTCCAATCCAACCACTAGGTAGCTTTTAGGGATTTTACAACCGATACATCCCTTAACTAGGCCACCCAATAGGTTAATTAACTCGTGAGGATCAACTCAGAGAAAAAGGACCTTTTAAGCACGTCGACAAAAATGCCCATTTCACTTTTATCGAAACGGGGCCGAATTTCAAGATGTCACAACTCTTCCCCTCTATAAAAATTTCGTCCCGAGATTTAAACCATTACACTTTGTTCAAAAAGGCGGGTACAATTGTTCGCCCAAGCAAGTCGCTCCTTCAATGCCGTGGTGTTGCTGCACCACTTTTGACCAACGGGATGGTCTTTGTACGTAATCCTGTTTACGATCGATAATCAACGGGCTTAACGTATGACACACCTGTCATCCACGCCCAATGAAATTGAGCATGTGGGTCGTCGCCTTCATATTCCTTAACATTGACACGTGGAAGACGCCATACACTTGCGCTCTTAGCGGCAACGCAAGACGATATGCTAGGTTTCCGATTCTTTCAAGAATCTCAAACTCGACCTACCTACCTCGGACTCAATTTGCCTTTCTTACCAAAACGTGAGTTCCCCTCATTGGTGACACTTTAAAAACGTGATCACCATCTTGGAATTCCAAAGACCTTCGGCGCTTATCCGCATAACTCTTCGCTTGCTCGCGCTATCTTCAATTCATTCTCGATCACTACCACGCATCTACCGACACAACCAACTCGGGCCCGTTATCTTCCTTTCTCCGACTTCATCCCAAGACACCGGAGTTCGCACGCCCGCCATACAACGCTTCAAATGGAGCCATCTTGATGCTCGTTGGATAACCTGTTGTAGGCGGCTCCACCAGATGAAGCCGATCTTCCCGCCTTCCTCCTTTCGGAAGTCTATTACACACACCCAAAGATATCTTCAAGAGTTTGAATCGTCCTTTCGACTCGGCCATCCGTCCGAGGATGATATGCCATACCGTGCATCGAAGCTTTATACCCAAAGCACTCGGCAAGCCTTCCAAAAGCGCAAGAAACCTGGGTCTCTATCGATGTTATCGTAACCAAGACTCCATGCATACGAACCACCTCGACGCACATATGTGTCTGCGGTTCATCCGCACTCAAGTCCTTCCGAACCGCACGGAAATGAGCCGACTTTGTCGCCTTGTCGACTACTACCAAATCGAATCATTTCCTTGACTCCTTGGCAGTCCGGGGCCATGAAGTCCATCGTGATATGCCCCCATTTCCACTCTTGATCGCGAGAGGTTGCAGAATTCTCCTGCGCAATGCCAGAAGCTTTTTACTTGCCGACAAGTCAAACACTTGGCCACATGCTTGGCGATATCCGCCTCATACCTCGACCACCAATAGTGTTGACGCAAATTCGATACATCTTAGTGCTTCCAGATGAACGCTATAACCTCTACAATGTGCTTCGTAAAATTTCTCTAAGCTCTACATCGGTCGTGTACAACCAAACATCCACGAAGCCTAAGTACCCCATCATGTAAAACTTGAAATCAGCCTTTCTTTATCGTATCCGCTGGAAGAATTCTCTAGACATCCTGGATCTACCGGTTGAGTTAAGCTTGATTCTCGACTCAATATTCGGGTCTTCACCTCAGGGCAGGCCATAAGAGAGTGGCCTACCAAATTTGAATTCCGAATCCCGAGCCTCTCGATTAGTTCCACCCTAACCATATTTTTTGAAAGAAGACTTCCGACCAATGCACGCCGACCTTGTTCGCTCTTTCCCCGGTGATATAGAATATCATAGTCGTAGTCCTTCAACAATTCCATCCATCTATTGCCTCGTGTTCAACTCCTTCGAGAGAACAAATACTTGAGAGACTCTAATGGTCTCAGGGAAGATCTGAAACATTTCTCCACACAAATAGTGCCTCCAAATCTTCAACGCAAATATGATGGCTACGAAGCCCTAAGTCATGCGTCGATAATTCAATTCATGAGGTCTCAACTCACGGAAGCGTATGCAACAATTTCGCTCTATGTTCATCAGCACGCAACCCAATCCCCGAATGACGCATCACTATCGATCTCGAATCTCCAGATTAGATGGGAATCGCAAGACAGGAGCGTAGGCAGCCTTTTCCTTCAAGTCTTGGAAACTACGCCGCATGTGTCCGGGAACTTTCTCTTCAAATTCTTCAGAGCTTTGTTGCAGGCGATGCTAATGTCAGTGAGCAAACCTTCCACAAACCGGTCTCATACCTCCGCAACCCTGGAAAACTTCGATCTCTATCATCAATGCTGCTCTGCCTCTGCCACTTGATCATGGCTTCTATCTTGCTCTAGTCGATGGAGATCTCATCCTCCGGGAAAATCACATGACTTAATAACGCAAACACGAGTAAACAAAAACTCGCATTTGCAAACTTAGCATACAAATTGATGAGTTCTTAAGATCTGGAGTACTACTCGATGATTCTCATGCTCATCATCATTTCGAATAGACCAAGATATCATCAATGAACACGATCACAAACTAATCCAGATATTCCTTGAACACTCTGTTCGTCATATCCATAAAAGCAACTTGAGTGTTCACTAGGCCAAACGATCTTTACAATACTCGTGACCATATCAGTACGAACAACCGCCCTTTTGTACAACATTCATCCTGTTCGTAATCGACGACTTTCATAATCGAAAGTCGACCTTTTAAAACATCCGATGTTTTTTTATAACTAGTCACACAATTCATTGATCTTTGGCAAAGAACACTTGTCCAATGATTTTCACCTTTAATTGAGTTGACAATGGTTGATGCACACTGCTCGTAAAAACCATCTTTTCTTCTTCTCACAAAACAAAAACTGATGTTTCCCCAAAGTGATGCCCCCGATATGCACGAATTCCTCATTCATCAATCCTCACCTTTGAAACCCCGCTCTAACAATTCGTGCATACAACGATATGATAATAAGTCTTAGAGAGCGGCTCCGCCCCGATGTTAATTTCATCACAAGTCCTATCTCAAACAACCCGTCAAGTAATCCCGAGCAATCTTAGTCTACTAATGGCTTGCCTCTTATGACGAGATTAGGGAAATCAAGGGCCTTCCTCGACTTCCGATAAATTTGAAATTTTCCCGTTGACCTGGGATTAAACTCAATCTCATTACAACAACGTCTACAACAAAAAGTCTTTGCCAAACCTTTTTTATAGGGTATCAAAAGTTATGCATAGGTAACTAGTCAAGTACGACTATAGTCAAAGTTTCTTTCTTTTTACAACTTTAATACAACAGCGGAATTCTACAACCTTTACTCACCAACTTGTTACGAAACTATAATAAAACTCCTAAAAAACACTTCTTTCTTCTTATTGATTGAGGGCTCCGGCCATTCATGTTCCTTCACCATCGTAGTGGCATTCTCCCAACAACATGGCACTCATGTTCTCCTGGGATTTACGCGGACAATCCTCGGCCAATGGCCAGACCGGGTCACATTCATGGCACACTCCTGTTATACTGACACCGGGCTAACTCATGCTTTTTCCCACAAATTTTTTGACACACGTTCGATGAGTACTGACCAACAGTGATACCCACCTTCCTTGCCCTAAAGGCTTAATCTACTATCCCACCGAACGCTCATGCCGTGTTCCTTGTTCTGGCTCTCTATTAGCTTAGTGGCAAATCGTTGCATTTCCCTTGTTTTCTAGGACAAGCCTCCGGCTATGTGACCTCGGTCAAGCCACACCCCCAAACTACCGACCTAGAATGGCATGGGGCTGGTCCGTGTCGCCCTTCCACATAAGTGACACATGTACTTTCACCCAATCTTGACTTTCCAAACTTGCTCTTTGGTCGGGTGAAATGGAATGCCCTTGTTCTCGACACGGCTCTTCCCGCCTGGGTGTCCTCTCTACTTGAATTGAATCCCCAACCCGAACGTGGTGGCTTGTTGTTCCCCGATCACACCTTGTTGGACATCAAAACAAAGTATACAACAATAAGTGGTTACTACCCCGGCGGCAAGATGATGAACAAAAAGAACAGAGGCGCTCGATCTTGAGCTTGTTGATCCAACAATTTTCCAAGGTTCCCTAGCGCCCGAACAATCCCTGGGCCAAGCTTCCAGAGACGCCTGGTGCGGCTACACTAGTACCGACCTGGCGATGGTACTCAATCTCACTTGCGCCGGCCGAGCCTAGCGCTCTACCACCACTTTCGACCTCCGAGCACGACCCTATGTCGGCATTCTACCCCGACCAATAGGTTCGATGGTACGCTCCTAGGGAGTCCTTGCTCCTCATCACCATGGTTCAAATTCCTTGACACAAACCCGTCTCTTCCAAATCCACACTAGATTAGAAGGTGAGCGATTCACACCCAACAAACAATTCTAGCATCCAGCTAACACAAACATGCACCAATTATAAATTTAAAGGCCTTTCCTACTAACTATCCCATGGTCATCGCTCCTTATAACCCCCACCTTCAACTTCGGCCCCGATAAATAACTTAAATCGGATGTCACGCCCAATCCTCGGCACGCACATCCTTTCTCACTTGGTCGATTTTATAATGCGATATCCTGTGACTAGTATCGCCAATTTTCATTTATTAAGCAAATGCGAAAGCAGTTATAAAACCCACAATATATTGATAGGATAGAAAGCAGGGCCATATTTTTCATATTGAAATTTATAACCAAACTTTTATACAAAACACAAACCAATTCATAACTATTCACTTCAAAAGAAATTCTCAAAAGAAGATAGACTCTCGATCCATCCAGGCCATACTTAAGGCCCTCTCGGGATTATCTTCTTTCTTCCAAAATCCTTCTTTTTAAAGCCACCTCCCGCTCCTTCTTAGATTTCTCCTCAGCTCCTCATCGTGGTCCTGAAATGTTTTTCCCCAAACTAGGGATGAGACTACGTCTCGCCGAGTTCTACCCCCACTAAGCCCGATTAGTAAACAATTATACTATGGGTTGCCTATACATGCACAGGGCAGAAGACGTACCTTGGCCTCATCCCACCTGCATATTAGCACAGTCTCAATAGGCACCCAAGAATTACATCACGATGGGGCATCGATCAAATCGACCTAGTCGATTACATGTCAACAAGACCACTCACGGTCATTTTCATCCAATCAATCAATTCACAACATAAGATCAAAAACAATGATCAATCGATCTAGTCGATTACATGTCATTCGGGACCACCTCGGTCACATCAACACCATACTTATAATCTCCATTCGGGTACTCGCCCACAGAGCCGATGAATGCTCGGGCGTCTTTTTCGCCAAGGTGACGTGCCAATTACCGATCACGATAATCTCCAGCAGTACACTTAGTCACCAGCCTCATTAATGCCTCCTGCATCTTTTGGCCAAGGTGACGTAAGCATCAGATGGTCTACGTGTGTTCTTTAAGGCGCCATTTTCGCACGATGATATCCTCTTCATCACCGAACCACGCGTCATAGGTCACAAATCACGATAGTTACGTGCGTTTTAAGGCGCGTCAAGTTGCACAGTGATATCCTTCATCACCGAACCACGCCTGTCACGATTCATAGGCGCTTCTTACGTGCGTTTTAAGGCGCGCGGCTGCGACGCGATCTCCCCCTAATCACCGAAATCCACGCCCCGTCATAAGTCATAGACAGTCTACGTGCATTCTTTAAGGCGCTATTTTCGCACAGTGATGTCCTTCATCACCGAACCACACCGTCTATACTTCCGACTGACGCTCCTCGCAATAGAATTCTTAGTTAAAGCTCTCACCACTTTCCACTTACAGCTCAACAAGGCATTACAAAGGTTAAATAAACAAACTCAGCCATTTACGAATCAGTAATTCAATCTCAATCAATTCCAATCAATTTAGGGTAAATCCCCAAAAATGTCACAATTTATTTAATTCCATGCAACGGGAGCTCAAATAAATAAACGGATTGTGCCACGACAATAAATAAACGGATCAGCCACGAGATTTCTGGTCGCTAATATCAAAAATCTTAATTTCCGAAAATAAATAAATAATTTATTAATTTCGAAAATTAAATATTTAATACTAAAAACTCAATTGAGTCTCAAAATAAAGCCCTATTAAACGAAACTTGACTTCACCATAGTCATCGCATAATTCTCCTGCCTGTGCCAATGAGTCTGAATTTTCGAAAATAAATAATTATTTAATTTAATTCCGAAAATTAATATTTAAATACTAAAAATTCCACTTAGGGCCCGAAAAGCTCAATTGAGCCGCCACTCGGGTCCAGAAAACCCGAGGCACTTCCAATACTCAAGAGACCATGTCTACTTGCTAATTACACATTCAATTTATCTAATTCCGCATCACAATTGGCTAATAATTGCTAATTTATTCTAATCTAACAACCTAAACATATTTAATTAAATCTAAAACCAAATCTTAAGCATAATTAGCCAACTAATCCTGGATTAGTGAGATTACTCACCAAATGGCACGCAAATCGGATCAATCCAACGGCGGCGACGTGAGGAACGATTATTCCCAAAGCATGTCGGTGGCGGAAACGGCCCAAAAGCGGGCCCAGCCGGAAACCCACTGTGGGTCCGGGCGGGGAGCTGGATCTGGCCGCTCCGCGGCTAGGGGCGGCGAGAGGAGGCCACGAGGGCTAGGGGGATGCGGGAGGTCCTGGGCGGGCTAGGTGGTCGAGTGTGACGGACGGGCCGGTTGGTGCGAATGTAGGCGAAATAGGGCTGATTCCGCGCGGGAGGGAGGAGCGGCAGCGGCGGACGGTGTGGGACAATGGCGAGCGCGGGCGCACGGGCGTGGCGTGGGCGTGCGGTGGCAGCGGCGGGTGTGCATCCCAAGACAGCGGCGTCGTCGTTCGTGCCATGCGGCTTCCGATCGAGCTTTTTGCTTTCGGTTTTTGCTTGCTCGAGCGTGGGCGGAAGAAGAAAGAAGAAAGAGAGAGAGAGGAGAGAGAGAGAGAGAGAGAGAGAGAGAGAGAGAGGATGAGGATTGACCGGTCAAAATGAGGGAGAGAGGAGAGAGAAGTCTGGTGGGGGAGGGGAAAGCCGGCCCGCACGGATGGGGGGAGGGAAAAGGGGGAGAGGAGAGAAAGAAAGAAAAAAAAAGAAAATAAAAGAGAGGGGGAGGAGAGAAAAAAAAATACATATTCACTTATTTCAATTTTCCTTTTCTCTTTTCCTTTTCCTTTCTATTTTCTTTTAGTCTTCAATTTTCTTCCGATAATTTCTTCTTGAAATTTTACCCGTCAACAAATTGACGAGCGATGAGACTAGATCCTAAAATAAGAATTATGACGCGCTTAAAATTCACCCCGAAATCGAGTCAATTTCGCGTGGTTAAAATCAATCGATGTGATTTTAGTCCAATCCAACCAATTAGGTATCTTTAGGGATTTTACAGCCGATACATCCCTTTAACGGCTTCTCACCCAATAAAAAGGGTTAACTCGTGAGTGATCAGCTCAAAGATGACCCTAAGCGACGCCGACGAAATGCCCATTTCACTTTTACGAAACGGAGTCGACTCAGGATGTCATCGACTCTTGCGTGAGGGACCGGCAATGATTAGCCATCAATCAGATGACCGCGCTTGTTGGCAAAGCCGTGGATAGATTACTAGCTTTTTTGTCGGTGATTGATCTCGCGATAGATTAGCTTGATCGAGAGATCAAGCTGTCACCGAGGTCACCAAAAGTTCCGATTAGCTACTAGAGAGAATGAGGAAGATTGAGGGATGATCGCACGGTAAAGTCATCAACGTGGGGGGCGTATGCCGAGATCGAAGATGCGCACACGCGGGGAGGAAGGCAGAGAGCATTAGCTGGAGAAAGGAAGCTGAAGAGAGAGTTTTTGAGGATATCTTTGTAAATTCTATGCAAATGAGCCCCCAAATGAAGAGAAAATGGGCTTATATATTACTCCTAAACCGGGTAATTTCTGTCCGTTGGTTCGATCCGATAGTCGAAATTTCGATCCAATTATTAAAATTTGATTTCAAGGTTGGATCATGATCTCGAGGTACGGGTAATCTATCCAATGGGTTTGATTTGCAAAACCCAAGCCAAACTCGATAATTGCGTCAAAATGTCTAATTATGGGTCAAATTGCAATTTGATGAAATTCAAGCATCAATATGTAAAATTTCAAGAAATTGAAGGTGCACGAGTGAAATTGACATCAAGAAGATCTCGAAACCGTCACCAAAAAGTCCAAAGCCGACTAGCAAGCAATCGAATTGGTCAACATTGCTAGTGGCCGATTAGACCAATCGATCGATTCTGGCTCCGGGTGTGACCGCCCTGACTAACTTGGTCTAGTTCCTCGCCATTTCGCACACTTGAGATCCTTGTAGGTTCAAATTTATGCAATTTGGTCCCTAAAGGATCAAATTGAAAAAGGAAATATATCCTATTTAAGAAAACATCAGCGAATTGAGATTTAATTAAGCTAATCAAACTTTATAAATGTGATCTAGGGAACTTTTTATTAACATAATTGAATGATTATTGTGAAAGACAATGGGTCAAAACCATGGATTTTTGAATTGAGCATAAATGGCTAAAAATGATGAAATATGCAATTCAATGGGCAAAATTGTTAATTGATCGAAATTGATTCAATTAATGCCACAATTATCCTATCTAATTAACCACCCACATATAAAGATCATTTATTGCATTCAAATTGACCTTTGAATTGAAGTGCTCGAACTTGTATCAAAAATGAATCTAGTTCTAATATCAAAATTTGACCTATATTTATGAAATTAAACCATAATCATGAAGGAGTCAATTCGAATTTTATTGATTGAAGCTTAATTACTTGACTTTTCTTATGCTTGGAAGGATAAAATTTTCAAATTGATAAGTGATTATATGAATTTCTCAAAATCAATTTCGGGATTTGGACTTATCTTAAAGAAATGAGTAAAAAAATCGCCCATTCACAAGTCACGAAGAATCGATTTTGGCTTTCCTCAATTAGGGCTCAAAATGGTAATTTGTATTTTGACTCGTAAATTGTAAATTGAATGCACAAGTGGATTTAAAATAGTCCCTACACCAAATGTGTCAAACGAGGAACTATACCTAATATGTCTGAAATAAAACTAATTTGATTTTGGGTAAATTTAGAACCCAAATCGAAAATTTCGAAAATAATGCTCTTATTGAATTTTATGAAATTTTCAACATAAAAGTCAATTGGTATTAAAAGAAATGTATTTGTGCATTCTTTATTTTTTTTCAATTTTTTTGGTCAAAGGTTTGACCAAAGTTAACCAATTAGTTGATTTTTCCTAAAAGGTTGATTTTTGGTTTAATCTTTGAATTTTCTAGAAAATGATTTGATAAAAGTAAAAATTAAAAGCTAAATGGAATCTTTAAAAAGTCAATTTCTAACATAGGGTTGATTTTGCAACTGTTTGGACTTTTCAGGGTTTTATTGAAAATGACCTCGAAAATCACTTAATAATGATAATACAACAAAAGAAATGAAAAACAACACTTTTTTGGTAGGAAACCCAGTTTTTTAGGCAATTAGAAACCCAAATTTCAATTTTCTTCTTTCTTCGACGCATCGACTAAAAATAACGCTGTCCACAAACCTTTCCTCAACATCCAAGTGTGCTCAACACCCATGTGTTGACACCTATTTTAACAAAAAAACAAACAAAAGAAAAAAAAGAAAAAAAGAAAATGCACTAAGGGGATTGGAGCCCACCGTCCTCCGCCCAACCTCGCCCTCCCGTTTCCTCTCTCGCGTTTGGCTCGACTGGCCTCTCCCTTCCGCCGGGTTTGTGCCGCTGTCTTCCTCCTCCTATAATCCTTCGTGCACACCGAAGAAAAGAAGAAAAGCAACAATAGCATGGGGATGGGGGACCACCAAGTAGGGGGATGATCGGCCGTAACCGGGCGATTGTGGATCGTGGGTGTGCATGGGCAGCTAGCACGATAGGGTCTTTGCGTAGACCGCAGAGAAGAAAAAGCGTAGGGAGGGCTAGCATTGAAAGAGAAGAATGGCAAAGGGAAAACGCACCAAGAGAGAGACCGGAGAGAAATCGGTGGTAGAACAGGGAGAATCCGAGAGAGAAGAGAGGAGAAACGGAAGGGAAGGCCGGAGAGGAAGCTAAGGAGCCGAGAACCCTTCCTTAACGCTTAGCCACCGACCGCCGCCATTTCCTTTGGAACCTGGGTAGGCATTTCATCGAGCACTTGGTGTCCGGCTTTTTCGGAAATGAGCCGACCCAGCTCATCCTAACTAGTTCTGGCGAGTTTAGCTCCCCGTCCGTCCCCCCTTGTGTTCCATTGTATTCCCGCATGCCTCATTAGCTCCCCACCTCTTTTAAAATCTGCGATTGGGCCTCCAAGGAAAAACCCCTAGATCCGTAGCACACCCCACCGCTTGTCAGTATTGTCAACTTATAATAGCCTCATTTCCCCATTTTCACGTGAAGCTTCGACTGTGTCGCCTGTCCACCGGGGTGGCGTCATTGACTCCAGCGGAGCCTGCCATCTCACCTCGATCGGGGATGGCGCCCTACCACCACTAGGTCGCTGGGAGCTGGGAGCATGCCACCATCGCTTCCCCCCCGGTCGCGATCGGATGGTAACGAACTGTGTCACGGATCAGTCAAGCCGATCACAATCCAGCCCACTCAACCTCTTGGTCTGGCCAACAACCCAAAGTTGGTTCGCTGGCTCAGCATTTTTTTGCAAGGGGTTTGCTTGTTGACCGGGCCCAACCCAAGCAGCGAAGGCTCCCACTCCGCCCCATGGTCTGCTTGGCCTCGTTGAGCGGGTATCCACCACCTTAATCGGACGGCCAGGTGAGTTTGACCAACCTGGTATAATATATACATATATATATATATATATATATTATAGAAATTAAAATTGAAAAATTGAAAAATTGAAAAATGTAGGGCTTCGATTGGAAATGTCATGTCTTGCATTCTTAGTGTAATTAAGGCCTTTTATTTGCTCGCACACATTGATAATGTTGCGGGTTTAATTTACATGTTTAATTTACACTTGTGATTAGTTGCACGTGCTAATTTTACTGCAATTAGGGGGATTCGATTGCTAATTATTATTTTAATGAATGCCCACTTGCAACAGGATCACCTCACATGTTAGTGGATAGGTGTAAAATTAATCAAAACTACTCCGACAAAAATCTTTTCTTTTTAAAATGAACAAGATTAGTGGCTGAAATGGCACTAATTGGTCAATTAGGTGTAATCAAGTCCCCTAACTCGATTCTCTGTTGCGTAGAAAGTGAGGCACACTCCCCATACTTCACTTAATTTCTAGCTGACCCCAATAGGGCTAGTGTGAAGTACTCCTTATTGTGAAATTCTTATGAACACCTCACATCACAGTGGGGCATGGGCTTAGGAGAACCCGTGCCTAATCATGAGCCTTTACGTCCGTCTTTTAGGCAATACCCTTAAACCTATGTTCCCTCCTCCGAGTAGGTCGCGACACCGCGCAGACCATGAATTTACTTGATGCAAGAACAAGCAAACAATAGTATGTCAAAGATAACAATACAGTTAAAGCTCAATCCGAATCTAATCAATTGTGCTAGCCCACTCGGCCGGGCTCCCCGCTGCAGCATTTTGATGCTACCAAGCCACCAGCCTGTTCTGGGCCAATGTAGCAAATCAGCTACCAAAGGTTATGATCTGACCTTCATGCCCCTGGATACACGGATGGCAAGCCTATGGTGCGTATTTCTCAGGAAATTTTGAAGCTAGCGATCCCAAGTGGAAGGAATGCTTGGTAGGATACTATGTTGGTAAAAGATTGCCGTTTAAGCTTGTTACGGAGACCACCTTTAAACATTATGGGGTCCTCACCTTCTTGAAGTTAAGGCAAACGATGATGGTTTCTATTTTTTTCATGTGCCGATCAAGAGTTTCCAAGAAAGGTCCTAGATGGTAGACCTCTCACAAAGGGCAAAGGTTCCTTTTATTCTCCAATAGTGGCATCCATTGTTGAAACTCAAGAGAGAACTCCATAAAACATTCCTTACTCCCTCTGGTCAGCTATGGGTATTATTGCCATTGTTAGTGCTATACGCCCTATATGTAAACCAATAGACGAAGCATGTGAAGTCTATATTGTGGCATCCAAAATTTTAGACAACCCTCCGATAGGTGACAGTCACCGAACTATGACTTTGTTTTTATTTTACCGGCATTGATTTGTATTTGTTCATTTGAATAGTATTTCAATTTTATCCTTCGAACCAAAAGGATGGGATTTGATCTCGCATAAGAATTATATGTGCTAAAATTAGAGAATTAGAACTTGAGGATATTGAGCGGGCCGCAAGAATTTGGAGTATATATATATATATATGTGTGTGTGTGTGTGTGTGTGTGTGTGTGTGTGTGTGTGTGTATACTTGTATGTATATAAGACAATTTAAGTTTTTGTTATTGAAGTAAATTTGATAAAAATAAAATGCTAAGTTATATAAAAGGGATTAGGGCCTTATTTTAAGGGACTCTTGGCCCAAGATTTCGCGCCCAAGCAGGCCCAAGAAACACCCCAACGGTGTCGCACGAACCAAAAGGGGGGAGAGAGCATCCCTTTCACCACCAACACTTGTCCTTGTTGTACCTACACTTGTCCTTCCTTCTTGACCACTTGTCCTTTGTTCAATTTCCTACATGCAAAAATGGAGATACTCAATTAATAAAAGAACAAAACAAAGGGGGAGGGGGCGCTCGCACGGAGAGGAGTAGAGACCGAGAGAGAGTTTGAGAGTGAAACTGAGCAGAGAGAAAGGAGAGTTCGTGCGTGTGAGCGAGCGAGCAAGAGGAGAAGAGGAAGAAGGGAGCCTCCATGTCCGCCGTCATTCGCCGCCGCCTGCCCCGCCTTGTCTTGCTGTGTTTCCTTCGAATTTGAGGCAGTGAAGTCCTAAATCCTACCCCTTTGCATTGCTGTGTGTATGTGTAGTAGATGGTAAGTCTTGCTGTGTAGATGGGGATGAGATTTCGGAGCTTTGAAGAGAGATTCGTTGGTCATGCATGTTGTTTCTGGAAAGACCAGTCCGACGGTCCTGAGTTCGTGTTGCATGTGATTTTTTAGTCGGAATCTTGTTTTGATTTCTTCATGAAAGTTGTAGAGAACATTGAAGTACAACATAATAAAATTTGAGGCAAAAAAAAAACAAGTATTGGTTAGTGAAACGATTTTTTGGAGAAGTAGATCTGAATCCGTTGTGCTGACCTTTGGAGATTTCGTGGTCTGTAAAGTAACTTTTTTAGTGAAAATACTGTTTTGATCTCTTTAATGAAAGTTTTAGTATACTTCTTGAGGTAGAACATATCAAAATTTTAGAGGAAATGATCGGTGAAATCGTTGTCTTTTTGAAGAGACTGGATCTGGAAACGTTACTTCGACACAGTGTAATTCGTGATTTTTATAAAATCATACAGTTAAAATTTGTTCGTGTGTTCTTAATGAAAGTTGTAGGTAATTTCTTAGAAAATAACATATTAAATATTTAGAAGAAATGAACATATGTAGGTCGGTGAAATAAGTTTCTTTTGAAAGATGATAATCTGGGTAAAGATGACACCGAGAACAGAAAATAATCGTCTATATCTATTAACCTAGAACAATTTGGGTTTTTGATTTATTCATGATATATTTACCTCTTGGACTTTTCAATAACATGTCAAAATTTCATGATTTTTGAGTTCATTTAGGTATTCAGTTTGAATTTCTTCAGAAACTGTGCAAGCTGAAATTGAAGCTTAATAATCTGTGATGTATGGATCTACCGTGTTGTGTGGAGATTCTTTGGTTTGGAGTTATTCATGAGATATCTGCCACTTTGTATCTTGTCTATGATGTGTCAAATTTTTAAGAATTTATTAATGCCATTTACTAATTTTTCTGGAATTTTAATTGGAGGAATGCATTTCTAGATTTATCCAAAAGTTGATGTGTTTTGAAAAATAAATGAATTTATCATGTGATGTAATACTTTGAGTGGTTGATTTTTGCTGCATATGGGATGACATATGGCATGAAATGTTGGTTGAGACCCTTGATATTGCATCAAATGTCATGTTAAGGTGAGACACATGTGTGAATATAGGTGAGATGATGACAAGACCGTGGAGTTTGAGCCAAAATGATGCCTCGGGAGTTTCGAATGCCCGGATGGGGTGCGGATGCCCGGAGGTGTGTGCCGGGATGTCCCTGGAGTTTCGAGATGTCTAGAATGTGAGGGTGCTGGAAGCCTCGAAGGTGTGTACGGGGGATACCTCGTGATGCCAGTTGGGATGCGAGATACCTGGAGGTGTGTGCCGGATGCCTGGAGGTGTGTGCCAGAGGCTACTCGTGATGCCAGGTTGGGTGCAAGCGATAAATGAGGTATGCAAACACCTGGTCCCTGGAAAGAAAAATGATGAGATCCTTGTCAAAGATAAAATTGAGAATGAATCATGCGCATGGATAAAAATATACATGGGATGAACCTCATGGAAATGCAAGCATGAAGTGCATGGTGGTATATGCACGTTGCATGGTGATATGCATGGCTGCCGATGATATATGTACAAGTGCATGGTGGTATATGCACGTTACGTGGTGATATAGCCATGGCTCCTTGATGATATATGTACAAGTGCATGGTGGTATATGCACGTTGTATGGTGATATATGCATGGTCAGAGGTGAGGTATGTCTCGAATGCATGGATGATATGTGCTTTATTCGTGATACCTTGATTGTTGTTTGATGCATCGTGTAGTTTGGTGAATCTTTTCTTCTGAGTTGTTATACTCACCCCGTTTGGGGACCAACATTTCGAGACTAGACAAGATACCTCTATTGCCCATGCCATCGAAGAGATGGATCGAGTGGTTGGATATGACTGCAAGGAGGAGGATAGCAAAGGAAGAAACTTTGGACGCCGACACGATCTATAGACTTTAAGTATACATTGGAGAAGATGTCGATCATCTTTTGAAGTATAATAGAGTATAGAAGACTACGGCATTTTAATGTACCGATGAATGATGTCCATCTCGGTTTAAGTAAATAAAAGTGTTCTGTAGCTTTTTTACCTAAAAAAATGTTTATTAGGTGTGCATCGTTTTTCTGAATATAAGGAAGGGAGTTGATGGATGTGCTTCTATTATATGAACGTGCAAGAAACCACCAAAAGATGTAAACCCCTTGGTTGTATGGACTCGCTGCAAATTGGAAATGGTATCGAGTATTATATTATCGTGGTCAAGTGAAAGGTAAGCAACCGTGGCGACCCTAACGGATCGGGGCCGTTCGAGGGGTGCCACATATATCCTATGCGTGCTTTGTGTGGAAATCAACACAGACCACGACCATTGTGAAGCTATCCCCATAGATCTGAATGGTAGACCCGTGACAGTTAATATTGGAAGAGAGGAAACCCAAATGTATCTGCCATTTTGTTGATGTTTCGCTATAGGTGTGATCCCTTAGGCCTAATCTTGGCTCCTGGAAGTACTTCCACCAACTCCTTAATTCTGGCTTCCCACTATCATCGCTAAGCTTATAAACCAGCCCACATACTGCCTAGGGTGAAGTATGGAATGCTGTTTGTGAAAGCACTCAACTTGCGGGTCCAGCGCCTATTACTAACCCCGTTCTCCTCTTAGCTGCAATTTTGGAGGCTCAGCCCCTTTGCTATGTGACCCTCCCCCAAAAACAAGCTTGGGCCCTTAAAGGTGTGTTACCCACAACTCACTTGACGAGCCTTCTGTCGACCTTCAAATTGAATGTACCTGGTTAGGATTTCGGCAACATGCTCAATCTGGTGATCTAATCCCAACCAAGGAGCCGATGATGCCGAGTCTAAAGTTAAAGAGGACAACCCACTTGTCGCCTCCACCTTCCCTCGGGATCCTAAACCTCCGCTTGTTCGGGGAGTGAACAAGCCCCCTCTCAACAAGCTGTGGATCTCCATTATGGGCCTTGGTGGTAGTTACTTCCCCTCGTCTTGTATATATGTACATAGCTATATAGAATATTAGAGGATCAGTTGATCCTATAAGGTAGTCCGAGATCGGGGAACTTGATTAGAGTAAATAGCCTTGTTATTTGGGTATTCTCGAAAATGAAGGCCTCCACTACCCTTTCCCTCATGTATCCAATGGTCTTACGCCCGTCGGACTGGGGATTGCTAAATATGATCACTTGATAGAGGGAGAATGCGGATTGGTTGGAACCCGAGATTGATGGAGTTTACCTCCACTCTTCTTCCTCCCAAGTTATTCATGGGCACTTGAGCCGTCTTTCCTCAAGTGAATCATTCTATCTCTCTCGTTGTCTATGTTGAACATACCTTTGTGCATAGATGACCCCTTTGGCAAGATTTTGTTCAAGCTAGCTCCTGCAAAGTTAATAGTCCTTAATCGATTGCGGGGCGACTTCAATGCCATTAGGCATCCATCGAATAAGCTTGGTGGCATGTCTATGTGGCTGTCGTCCTATGAGGAGTTTGGTCAATGCTTACAACATGCGGAGCTCGATGATCTCGTATATACCTGTTGCAAGTATACACTGGCTGCACTCCTCCTGGGAACACACGCAAGCAGAGGAAAATTGACGGGGTTCTTGTCAATACGGGACACTGCTATGTCTTCTCCTTCTCGAGAAGGCTTCTTTCCTTTCGGTCAGGTATCTCGAGATCATTTCCCCCATGGTTATCAAGATTCTTCCAACTCAGAAGACAAAGAAGCCTTTCAAATTCTTTTAATTTTTGGATGCAACATCCGTCCTTCAAATAGATTGTTCGACAAACTTGGGACAATCCGGTGATAGAGCTCACCCATGTTCATCCTCTCTTCCAAGCCGAAGTCATTAAAAGCCGGTCAGTCTCAATAAAGAGTCCTACTGGATGGCTCAGCTAGAACAGATGCAACCGGAATCTTTTTGTTTCTATCCAAGAGGCCCTTCATTCAGACCCTTTCAATTTGACTTTTGCTAGGGAAAGGAGACTATATTAGAAAGTGTTTTGGATCTCCGTAGAGGAGTTTTAATAAACAAAAGTTTAGAATTCAATGGCTAAAGAGGGAGACCTCAATACTAAATTCTTCAATCACCGTTAATAGAAGGCATCTCCTTAATAGAACATTATCGCTCACGGGATGAAGCATGGAATACGGTTCAAGACCCTCCTTTAATTCATCAGGCGAGGTCGTCTCACACTTTGAAGAGCTACTAGCGCCCTCGGATCTCCCTACCCCGCCCTCGCCAGGAAATCACTACGGTGCTCCCCCACTCCCTCAATGGGGCACTAGGTACTTCTTCTAAACCTTTTTGTATCGTGCGAAATTCGGGAAATTTTTTTCTTGATGGCTCCTAAGTAAGGCCCACATAGCCCCGATGGATTTGGTGTTAAGTTCTTACAGGCATAGCCGGGACATTGTTGGGTCTGCCGCTTACTTTGGTGGTTAAGGATTTTTTCACTTTGGTAAACTCCTTCGAGAGATTAACAACACCATCCCCGCCCTGTGCCGAAAATGCCCTAATGCAACATCTCACACGATTTTAGACCTATTGCTTGTTGTAATATTGTTTATGAATACATTAAGGAAAATTTTGGCCAACCGGATGTCGGCTGTCTTGCCTTCGATCATTGGCCCTCGTAGAATGCCTTCGTTAGAGGGAGACGATCGCACAATTTCTTACTAGCCCAGAACTCTTGATGGTTTTCACCTTTTGCCATACAAGCCTAAATGTGTCATCAAGGCTGACTTCCCTAAGGTATGACATAATGAATTGGGATTTTATTGAGCCAACGCTACAAGCTTTTCGCTTCCATGCACTTCATTAATCTCATTATGGTTTGTGTCTCATTCAAATAAATTTTTCGTGTCCCTCAATGGTGAGCTTCATGGGTTCTTTCCTAGTGGAAGGAAATTAGGCAAGAGATCCCATGTCGCCCTACCTTTTACGCTCATTATGGAGATTTTCTCAAGTATACTCAACCTAGATCAGAACCCCTCTTTGAGTTTTTCTAGAGGTGCAAGCCCATGAGGCTATCCCACTTATTCTTTGCGGACGACGTCTTGCTCTTTGCCTAAGCCACTACGCCTTCCCTATCTTTTCTAAAGGCTAGTATCGATAAGTTCTCCCGATGGAGTGGCCTTCTATCGAACCTGCATAAAAGTGAAATGTACTTCTCAGGACTGACTCCTGAATCTCGTAGCTGCTTCAAGGAGTTGTTCGGTTTCTAAGGAGGGTCCTTGCCATTCAGATATTTGGTATTCCCATTATTGCGTCTAGACTTCGGAAGGCCAATTGCTCTACTTTAGTCACTATTATCACCTCAAGGGTACAGACGTGGACTCGTGTTTTCTCTCATTTGCGGGTCGATCGCAACTCATTAGGTCGTGCTATATTCTGTCCAACTCTATTGGGCAAATGTCTTCATATTGCCGAGGCCGGTTCTTGTGGCACCTCGAACTACCTTAGGTCGCCACATGCACCTAATGCTACACCTAATGGAACACTAGTTACATCTCTTAGAAGAAGCGTCATAAATCATAGACATTTTTATTTATTTTGAAAATGGTCCCAACGCGACTCATTCGGAAGCAAAATATAACATCGCCATCTCTCCCTCCACCAACCATGATACAATTGCACACCACTAAACATCATAATAAAAGACAAAGCCATGACACTTTATTTACATATATTCCATGATGGGTTTCCTTGGGTCAACATCAAAAGAAAGGCCGGGACATGAAGCCACACTCGGCCATAAACCCAAAAAGAAACGCTCGACCCACTACGTCTATTGTGCAAGATCCCCCATCCTCTAGCGTCGCTAATCAACCCAAAAAGTTTCAACTTCTATTTCTCACACCCATCCCGGTGCATCGGGCGGTGGTGGCGGCAACATCCCACGTATCACTCCGTCTCGACGAACATGGACGGATATGAACTCTTGAATGACAAGGCCCCCCACGGCCCACGTCATACATCACTAAGGCGCGAACTCGAATAAATGTTAAACTAGTAATGGTGGGACACGATCTCCAAACACTCGACCTCTACATCGAAGGAAGGCCGTAAAAGACGCCGTGTGACAGCAGGGAGCGGCATCCTGCTAATCTGAAATGTTGGTCCCCGAAGGTGAGTACAACCACTCGGTAGGTAAAGGACCAATAAACCACTCAATACATCATGCCACGCAATCATCACAATCATAGCATCACATGTCATACAAGCATCCATGCACAACTTACCTTGGTATCATGCACATGTCATCATACCTCGTGTATCATCATCATATAGTCATCACTCATTATATCATACACTTACCATCATGTGACATGTGTCATCATCTTTACCATGCATCCTTGCATATAACATCATCATCATATCACATGTACCATCATCATTGCCATGCGTCCATGCATGTAACATCATCATCATATCACATGTACCATCATCATTGCCATGCATCCATGCATGTAACATCATCATCATATCACATGTACCATCATCATTGCCATGCATCCATGCATATAACATCATCATCATGTCATGCATATATCGTCATTATCACGTATAATTCGATTTCAATTTCATTTTGACCGCCACTTTTCTTTTTCCCGAGACTGTTTTAATCCCACATGTATCCAAGATAATCAACATCCGGCTTCCCACTTTCTGACATCACGGCATTTTTAACCGCATTGAGGACCCTCCGACGCCGTGACACCCCGAACCCCAAGTAGGGTCGCCATAGGCACTTGACGTTACACCCATGGAGCACTAGCTACATCTCTTAGAAGAAGCGTTGTAAATCATAGACAATTTTTTTTTTGAGAAAACGGTCCCAGGGCGACTCATTAGCGAAGCAAAATATAATATTGCCATCTCTCACTCCAACAACCATGATACAATTGCACACCACTAAACATCATTAGAAAAGATAGAGCCTAGACACTTTATTTACATATTTTCAAGATGGGTTTCCTTGGGTCGGTACATCAAAGAAAGACCAGGACATGTAGCCACACTTGGCCCTAACACCGAAAAAAGAAACACATGACCCACTACGTCTATCGTGTAAGATCCCCCATCACTACCGTCGGCCAATCATCCCAAAAAGTTTCAGCTCCTACTTCTCACGCACATGCCCTCACCCATTTCCCGGTGCATCGTGCGATGGCAGCAGCAACATCCCATGCATCAGCTCCGTCTTTCGAACCTGGACGGATATAAACTCTGAATGACAGGGCCCCAAAAAACCTCCTCCGGCATTTAGCCATTTAAGGCCACCCTAAGATCCCAGCACTCCCCACATTCTAAGCATCTCGTCTCACAACTGGCATCATGAGGCATCCCCGAGCAAAGACCTCAGAGGCTTCCAAGTGCCCAACCATTCCAGGCATCTCGAAACTCCCGAAGCCATCCGGCCATGTGCCATCTACATACATTCCGGCATCCGGGTGACCCCCATCCCGAGCATCCCGATACTCCTGTGGCATTATCATCCGCCACAAACGGTTCCTCATTTATCATTGATCATGTTTACCAATTAATGTCTCAACTTAGCATGGCACATAATGGCAAACAAAATCACTTTCATCCTTTGATTCTATACATGCATCATTAGTCACCATCATACATGCAGCAACACGAAATCATTCATAAAAATAAAGTTTATGGAATTTGCAGCCACTTTAAATAATCCATTTAACATGCCTTTTTGGAATTTATTTAAATTCCAGCTTACACCATTTTTTGAAAATATCTAAATTAAATATCCATATGATTCCCAAAAACATGGCCAATAAAGTTCCACACAAAAGATATAATTCACACAATCACAGTAGCTAATTTCGGATAAAAACAGAATGTGCAGTTTTGAAATAATTCGATTAAAATACCCGAATCGACCTCCGAAAATTATGAAATTTTACCAGGTTATATTAAAAGACACTAAAGTAGATTTTTTTCATTGAAGACTTATAGGCCAGATTCGTTTTAGATAATTTCTTATAGTCGTCCGAAACTCCTGGTTCTAGCACCGAAACGTCCAGTGTAGTCATCTCGGAAATACCGAGTTTTTTACCCACTTATTCTTCTTATTTACCTCTTAAATTTGGATATGTTTTACTTAAAAAGGTCCCCACAACTTTTCATTAAGGGATCTAAGTCAAATTTGCAAAGAACAGTAATCATATGTGTCCTTGGAAGTCTCAGGTGTTCAGTACCGCGTCTCCAGATTTACTGTCTTCAAGAGTAAGTTGATTCACCAGGATATACTTGTTAATTTTACTTCAAATTTGAGTATGTTAGTATTTAATATGTCCTCTACAAGTTTCATGAAGAAGTTGAAGAGAGATATTCTTGATAAAAATCAACATGCAACCACAGATCTACCACAAGGTCAGCAAAACAGTTCCAGATCTAGTGTCTCCGTAGGATGAGCGTTTGACCCTTTAAATCACCACCATTTTGCACCAAATTTTTAGTATGTTGTAGTTTAAGATGTTGGCTACAACTTTCATGAAGGAATAAAAGTCAAAATCGAACTCAAAACATGCATGAAAGCTCTCACATGATTCTGGCTCAGGCGGTTCATGAAAACAGCAACATCACTCAAGAACAAGTCATTCTAACTTCGGTTTCTCCCTCCTAATCACTCCAAAATTCGACACTACTCCAAACATACATGCAACACACACATGCAAGAGTAGTAAGAGGATCCTAACTTGCCTCTAAACCGAGCTAGCGACGAGCACACGGCGGCGACGGGCGGCAAACGGGCGGCGATGGCTCCTCCTCCTCTTGGTGCCCTCTTTCTCTCTCTCGTAACCCTCTCTCTCTCTTTCTCACTTGGCTTGGACGGAACCAACTGCCTCTCTCTCTCCTCCTTCCTTTATTCCCCCAAACCTCCATCATTGGTAATGATTACTTGCCACTCCAATGGCCAATGCATGCAAGTTCTTTCTTCTGCTTATTTCTGGCAAGGCCCATGCATTACCAATAATCCTCTTCTGGGCCTCACATTGGGCCGGCGACAGCCCCATCCGTGGGGCTTCAAGGCCAACCAGCTTGGCCCATCTTAGGCTCATCCTCTTGGGCCTAAGACCCAAGCTCAATTAGCCCAAGTTCAATCCTTTTAAAATTATTTAAATCCCACAATTGAAATACTAAATTACAAATTAAGATAACTATACACTTGAGATTATAATTCCATAAGTTCCATTTTTATCACACACACACACATGGCCAAAGATAAACATCCTTTCCCAAAATTCGTCCATTTAAAGACTTGGCCATACATCTCATTGCAACTCATGGACTAGGAGGCTACAAAATACAAATAGCAGTACTTCTATCGCCTATCCATAGCTCATGGCATATTTAGGGACTTTTATGATATTCTAGGATGCCACAATTCTACCCTCCTTAGAGAATTTCGTCCTCGAAATTAGACACCACTCGTGCCTTCTTGAAACAAATAGGGGTACTTTTCCTTCATATGATCTTCACTTTCCCATGTGGCTTCCTCCATATCATGATGTCGCCATAGTACCTTAACCGAGGGATCTTCTTAGCCCTAAGAATTTGTTCCTTTCGATCCATTATCTCGTACGGGCTCTTCAATGTACCTCACTTTCTCATCCACTTTGATGGCTTCATGATCGAGTATGTGGCCGGGATCCGGCTGGTACTTCCTCAACATCGATACATGAAACACATCAAGCAAATTTCCCAACTTTGGAGGTAGCGCTAAGCGATAAGCTACATCCCTTATCATTTCGAGTATTTCAAAAGGTCCAACAAATCTGGAGCTTAACTTACCCTTCATCCCAAATCGAGATATCCCTTTCATTAGAGATACCTTAAGGAATACATGGTCTCCCACGCTAAATTCCAAAGGCCTTCTACGCCTATCCGCGTAGTCTTTCGCCTACTCTTTCGAAATGTTTTAAGTCTTTTCCTGATAATTTCAACAGTTTCAGTGGTAACTTGTACAAGTTCAGGTCCTGTCAATTTCCTGTCACCTATTTCATTCCAACAAATAGGAGTCCTACATCTCCTTCCATATAATGCTTCATAGGGAGCTATGCCTATACTTTCTGGAAATTATCATTATAGGCAAACTCCACCAAATGCAATCTTTCATCCCAATTTCCTTTGAAATCAATTACACAAGCCCTCAACATATCCTCTAATGTCTGGATTACTCTTTTTGTTTGTCCATCTGTCTGGGATGAAAAGTACTAAAGCGAAGCTTAGTTCCTAATGCAATTTGAAGACTTCGCCAAAAGTTCAAGTAAATCTCGAATCCCGATCTGAGGTAATAGTCACTGAACACCATGCAAGCGTACCACTTGACTTACATACATGTCCGCATATTTGTCCATTGGGTAGTCCATGTGAACAAACTCTAGAAATGCCATTGTGCTTAAGACTGCAGTGTAGTTGCCAACTGCTTGGTAAAGCCCATCTAGGACATCAGCATATACTTTTACGGCATAATCAAACATAATCTTATTAACCATCCCCAGCCAGGGCATCGCTTGTTCACCTATCTATTACTAGAATGTATAAAATTAATGCTTTTCCAACCAAATAAGAGAATAGGATCACCACTGAGGCAATTTTGCATACCCAAAGAAGTAGAGGAAGTCTCTTTGAAGAGAATGCCCACAGTTTGCCAATCTTGCAAACGGTGAGTGGTGAGAAAAACTGAGCTCAAGGAACTTTCCAAATGACAGGCACCGGGCAGCAGTAGAAATTAAAACTCTTTTCGTTGATCTTGTAGATCCATTGAAAGGTTTACATTTACCACATCGACTCCACATCCAAAGCTTTCCTTCTCCTTCTCCTGGTAATTCCTTTTCTTTGGAAGCCGCTTCACTTGGATGGTTAACTGCTCATTATGATGTGCATAGTAATAGAAATGAGCTTCTGGCAGTCCACCACATGTAGTGCACGGGCTTTCCTGCACCACCAGAAGCCTCTGTAAGTGCAATTTAAAAGAACACTTCTTATGACTCATGTTAACAATGCAATTTTCCCAGCAAGTTTACTCTAATCTTAACAAAATAGGAAAAGTGGGGCAATGGCCTCTTCGAATTCAAAGCTATAGATATTTTGTTTCATCAAAACTAATTAATTTCTCAGAAGCAGAAGATCATGATGAAATTCAAAGAGCATTTAACAGACTATCCAGGTAGACAGAATTACAATATACCTGATTGAGTATCTTATCTCGGAGAAACTTCCCTAGGGGAACATCAAAATTCTTGTAGAATGTAATGCGAGAAAATGGCTTTGCTCACACACATCTCCCTAAAGGCATTACGACGTGACATCAGAACTAAAATACTCTGTGTATCAATAACTGTCGTCATGGCACCTCTTGTTTTCTATTGAGTCAGCCGACGGAGCATTCCTTCACCGATTCCGGAAGGACCTCAGAGGAAGCTAATAAAGCCTGGGGTTCTCCTTCATCAGGTGACTTTGCATCATCAATACAATCTTTTATGGCCACTCGCATCTGAGCTTACTGACAAGGAAGCAGGACTTTCATTATGACCATTTGGTTCCTTTCTAGTAAATCCAAAATAAGAAGTAGCGAGAGGAAATTTGTCCCCTATGACTTTCTTCAGTGATGCTGACAGGCTTGAGAACGGAAAAAACAACTGGATTATATGGCTCATAAGAAAATGGTGAACTTGCCCCTAATTCTGACATCACATGACACGACTCCCATCGTGGAATCCATTCAAAATGGGAACATCAATTGCACATGCGCTATGATCAGGAGTAGCCTCCCGAACACTGGGATCATGAATACCATTGGATACCGAGGTAGGGGATGATCGGTCATTTTGTGATGAATCTGCTATTCAGCAAAGGAAGGGTCGAGAACATTGCTCTTTGATCGACAAGGAAAGCCGTCTCAAGGATCAGATGATAGGCCCACCAACAGAACACTGCATATAGACTTGATCTTTTTCAGCTCGTCACTATGACTTCCTTTCAGCAAAATCTGCAACAAAGAATTGATGCAAGGTCAAGCAGGAATTATCTCCACAACATGACAAAAGAAGTCAGCAAAAAGTAAACTGCCCAAAGGCATAAAGTGTTTACAATGTAGCAAGAGTAGAAAGGCACACAACCTCTCTGTAAGCAGCACTCAAAGGCGTAAGTAGCTTACCTATGTTGAGAATGTATAATCTCTAAAACTGCATCCATAAAAGGTGCCCAAACTAAATAAATTGTGTAAGTATTCAGATATCTTTACCTTGAAAGCTAATCAAAACAACTTAACATAATCACAAAGAAACTTAATGTATAAGAGCATATCTGGCCAACCAACAACTAAATGAACTTGTGTCCATCATCCTAGTGCAAGAAACGTAATTTAAACTAAAGATTGTAGGTGTCACAAGTCAGCTCTCATACTTCAACCCCGGGTAAGTCGATCAAGAAAAATCTCTTGTTCTTATTATCAGATTGTTATTGGATACACAGATGTCACCACTAATTTAGGCTGGCAGTATCTAATAGCATAGCTGTGTTTTATTTCATATAACAAAATGCATAAGATGTATGCATAAGATGTGGGCTTATTTCAAGTTGCAGACGAAACTTCTATGCCCCACTCATCAGAATAAAAGTACATGGACCTCCAAAAGTATGCATGTCCAGAGAATGGATCTACTCTCCAGTTAAAAGGAGCCCAGGCAGGTTTTTTCCACCATAAGAGAAATTCTGATTACTGATTCCAATCATTATTGTCAACTAAATTCAAAGATATAAGAAGAAAGAAAGATTGCATTAAATAAATAAATAAAAGCTAAAAGAAAGACTTACCGTACAACCAAGTCTTGTTGGACAGCCCTCAAGAAACATCAAAGTTTTTGCTCTGGTTTCTTCCCTCCTTCAACAAAACCAGCATGCTCCTCCACAAACTTTTCAATACGGAAGGATTCACATTGTTTTAGCTTCTGAATTGCCAAAGTATCAGTTGAGACAATTGATGAGCCAGTGCAACGAGCTATTCTCCAAGCGATGGAGCTTCATATCAAGACTAACGTCATTCCTTTTTTCAAGAATAGATTCTTGAATATCACGAGAGACTGATTTTCTACTAGAATTACATTCGGGTGGCACATTTCAATCATCTCAACGATGGGTTTGAGATAATCCTCCTGTAAACTTTGAATGTCAATAAAGACAGAAAATATCAATAAAATCTAATGTACAGATTGTTGGGTGTAACAGATCCCGACGTTTTACCTGCCGCATTGCATTAAATGAGAGACACTGACAAACACTAATGATTATCCAAGCTGCATTCAATCAACAGCAACTTTGGATTCTTATAGCCTGTGGGCATGTGCTTGTGAGCAGCATGCTTTTTGAAAACAAGACCTCTAATTACTTGACTGCAAAAACCAAAAGCGGCATTATAAACATATGATATTTTAGTCGCAAGTATGCACACAAACATACATCAGTCTATGGTAAAATAATTGCAAGATGAAAACATATTTGAGCACGAATTAATTCTTTCCGAGTAGAGTCTCAGTTTGGAAATGTGTTATAAAGCAGAAGATACAAGCAGCAAAACTGTAGTTTATCCAACATGTTCATAGCAGATTGAATGAAAACACTTTATGATGATCATAAAATAACAAAAGCTACCTAATGTAACTTAGAAAGTAACAGAACACTCACACATCCTTTGAATAAACAAGCAAATAGAAAATGCAGGCACCATTTGCCCTACAGGAAGAGCATACCCACCTCTGGTCGCGAGTACCAGTTGCTATGCATTTGATTTTTACACAGCCATCTGACCAATTCCTTCCATCAACAGCATCAGGCTTCAAAGGAAGCAGCTTCATGATAATGAAGTTATTATGTCCGCCCAACTTTCACCACCCTCCTCTACAGAAGGGGCAACACCAAAAGATCTAAGGAGTTGAGTGATAAGGGCCTTAAATTTTCCATTAATCACCTCATCCAGAGCTTTCTGCTTTTCCTCTTTTAAATCTGTAGCTCCCACTACCTTCATCTCTGACATTACTCAGAGAACTTGAACTGCCCCATCTTGTGCCATCACCACATTCCTCATCATCATCGTCATTATAAGCCATACTACCCTGCATGTCATCCTCTGGGTCTTCTGTTTGAGGATCCCAAATTTTGCTCTATCTCATCAAGAAAAACCACTAGAATTTCCATTGCCTGTTACTCCATTAACAATTCTACTTCTCATTTTCAACGCCAGTATTATTTACTTCCCTGAAGATGCTTAGCATGCCTAATTTCAATATTGATGCTATTATGTTCAGACCCCCATTGGAACTCTTTAAAATTGTTCTCCATTGCCATATTGGATCCTCCAACTCCACTGCTAGTTGCTTCTGAAGGAGTCCTTATGCTCCTCTGCTCTATAAAAAGAATTGTCTCGACCACTGGGCATATTAGCTTTTTCTTGATTGATTCTGAAATTGAAGTCCTCAATACCACTAACTCGGTAGCAGGTTTTTACATGCAAGAGAAAGGAGAGGCATACCTATCAGTGGGGTTCAGGTCCACTGAAAATTCACCTAAAACAAAAATATTGAAATTAGTGCTTATGTATTAGCCAAAAAGACTAAATTAATGGCTTTCTCAAATAAGTGAACCGCACGGGAGCAAACTTGACAGAGACCACAGAAAACTTACTGGAGCTTGAGACAGAGCTGTCATAGCTTGACAATGAAGTTGTTGGACTAATTGTCGGCGTTTCATAAGGGCTCAGGCATCCCTCTTTATAGAATCTCGTTCCTTCATCTTATCACAGAATTTACAGTGTGCCCCAACATTCAATTTCAAGATAATTTCATTTTGGTGATTCTTGTTCCCATTAGATACCTTTGATAGTTCCGAACCACAGACATGACACATAGTGCACATCTGATCCTTGTATGTCTCAGCAACCACTTATTTTGCTGCTTCAACTTCAGTCACCTATTAGTTTCAACAAACAAATCCAAAAGTTTATAAAGATTGCCAATTTCCTTCCAAATGAAGAAAATAATAGTGCATCTGTAATGACTAGCGAAATACAACATCAATTTTATGAGCAATACCAAACAAACTGATATAAGCAAATCCATCAACGTACAACTAAAATCAGCGTCAATAGAATCCCAGTATGCAATCACTGTCATCATAATTGACTGACGGGGTCAATTCACAAAGTCCATAATTACTACATACGTAACAGTTCATCCTACTTATTTTAGCACATATACCTATTTAATATATCAAATATTACACCTACTAACTGAATCTTAAGCAGGAAAGCTATTCACATCCTCTCATACATATTCCATAAGGATTGATATCAATAAAAATATAAAAGCTCGCCTGTCCATCTAAGGAAAAGTATAGGCACATATACCAGCCAGTACAAATGTTTAATTGCCACTAAAACCAAATGCATCATTTTGCTACAAAATTTGGGAGAGGGATACTACGTAACTCAGCGAATATGGAGTTGGGACAAAAGTGGGTCCTACCTACTAAACCAAGTCTTATTGTCTGTTTGGAATAGCTTATTTAAGTTACTTACTTAAAATTGTCCCAAATAAAAAATTAGTTGAAGTCATTGAAATATCAGGATTCAACATGATTTTAAATGTCAACTTCATGGTTTCTAAAAAAGTTAAGGCGTTTGATATGAAATTCCAAGTTTCAGAGTACAAAGTAAAAGTATCTGAAAAGGGTATAAGCAACTCCAAACACATATATTAGTTAAGAAAATAACACCCATAACCAAACAAAAGATGACAAATTTACACGATGCATTAGTCTAGAGCTTATAGTGCGGGGATCATGCATAAACTCCAGTGGCAAGAGGAAAGTAGCAAGATAGAAGAAAAGTCAGCACTACAACTGGAGGAAAAGAAACCACATCAGATCTCTAAACTAATATGTCATTTTGAAGAAAATAAAGAACACGCTTGCTGTTTATAAGCACACCCCACAAAATCCTAATAAAAGATCCATTAGGGAGGACAAAAGCCACATACATCCTGAAGCCGTTACATATGAATTGACATGACAAAATGCGCAACAATAAGCCAATAAGTGCACGACTAAAATAGGCCTATAAAGTAACAAACATATACCGAACTTTACAAGTCCTCCAAAAACAAGATCTCCGATCCTAGTACATATGTTTGGATTAACGCCTAAAACTAGAAGCCCATAACCTGATCAGCTAAATAATCCACCACGAAGAAATTGAACCCAAATTTTAATCCAAACAGATCAAATTTGAAATCAGGATCAAACCTGATCCGGCACAAACTGCCCGCAAACATTCAATTCTTCCACAAAAAAGGAAAAGGAAAAAAAAAAAAAAAAAAGAGAGAGAAATTGCCGAAAGTAATTCGTAGACGATGAATTGAAACCGTCAAGATTAAAGAATCAAGGAACAAAAGTACTGATCATTCACCTCTTTTCGACGAAACTCATCAACAAAGTCAAAAAAAAAAAAAAAAAACGGATAAAACTAGAGCAGAATATTCTATTCACAACCCAAAAAAAAAAAAAGTCCACGCACGAACCAGGAAAAACGGCGGCCTCCTACGGCTTTTTGCGATCAACTGATTAAAACGAATCAACCGATATTATCTTGAATCAATCCACGAATTCCGGGAGCGTCACTATTCAGTAAATCCAGAAACCCACTTCCACATAAAAAAAAAAAGAAAAGAAAGCCCGAGATTTAAATCCAGAAGGAATACCTTGGACGCAGTAAGCTAGCCGAGTTCACAAGAAATGGAGAATCCGAAAAACAAGGAAGAGAAAAAGGAAAAAAGAAATGGAAGCGGAAGGAAAGGAATGACGTACTGCCGAAGCGATTGACGAACAGAGATTTGGTCGCGCGGCCACCTCCACCTCCACCTTCCGATTCCGCGCACGAGCATGTCAGAGCGCGACGAAGGATCTCTCTCCCCTCTCCGCCGCGGCAGGCAATGGAAGCTTTGCCGCGCGCGACGCAAAGATCAGAAACCGGAAATCGGATTCGGATTCCGACGACCGAGAAAAGAGAGAGAAAGAGTCTTGAGAGAGAGAGGACGAGAGTCTGACGAAGTATATAGAAAGAGAGAGAGAGAGAGAGAGGGAGACGATGGAGAGACGACAGGAGACGAAATGTATTTGAGCGATGACCACTTGCATTGCGTTAGTCGCAAAGGATTTTTTTAATTATTTTATTATTTTTTCGTATTTAATTTTGTTTGTTCTTTTTTATTCTACTTTATTTTATTTTATACCTTCGCGGTAAATAAATTTGCGCGGGAGCGTACAGTACCCAGCGTCGGTAGATTTCAGTAGATCCTGTCCTTGTACGGCCCCACCATGGTATCCTGCGAGTCGCGTCGCGGAGGTGCTGAACTACTCCGATTTCACGGTCCGGCCCGTGGAAAACGCCGATTTGTTTCATTTACGTCCCTGCTTTAGTCGCCTTCATCACGCGGCCCACGACCTTCAATTCCTTCCCCTTTTTTTCTTGGCCCGCTTCGATTATTTCCACTAAAGCCCGACAACATCCACATGCCATTTTTTGACTAGAACCTGTACTGCTCCCTTGTCGGGAATAAAAGAAGAAGGGAAATTTGCATGTATGAATGGAGTTTTCCTTTTATTTGACTTTTACTTTGGGTGTTCTAGATTATTCAAAATCGACTGTTTAAACTCGTTGAATTTCTTGTTGTCTAGAGTTTCAGAAACTTGCTGCTGACTAGAGGATCCGCGTGCCTCTAGTACAAAAATGGGATAATCAGGTGCTAATTGAGATAAGATGTAAGGTTTTAAAAAGAAAATGTCTAGTATTTAGTTGAAGTGACCGTTTTAATTATTTATGGAATCGTATTAAAATTTTCATTTTCATAAGAAAAAAAGGCCGAATCTATAACCTCCAGTCCAACGACATTCATGAGAGAGACAAATCAATTTTCTCCACAATGGTAAATTGAATACAATCCAACATCGCCTACAAAATTAAAAGAATCCATTTATCGATGACGTTCCTAATAAACCTGCGGGTTCATGTATTGAGTCCTATGATCAAGTCTCTCACTTCCCACAACACACATAAATTGAATACAATCCAACGCGCCATGAAATTGAAAAATTCATCTACTGATGACGTTCCTAATAAAAACCCATGGATTCATGTATCGAATCCTATGATCAAGCCTCCTCAATTTTCCTCCATAATTGCTGTAAATCAAATACAATCCAATGGTGCCCACGAAAAATAAAAAAATTTCATCTACCGAGACGCTCCTAATAAAACCCACGGATTCATGTATCAAGTCGTATGGTCGAGCTTAGCCGTCTTCACCAATTACCATCGGCTCAAAATGAACGAATGAACTGTCGGGGACCTCGCCCAGATGAAAACGTCTCTTTGCCAAGAGAGGACAAACGAAACAGGTAATTCATTGCTGTAAAGCATTGCATCTCTCGGCATTAAAGTGCACGTACCATATTATGCATTAATTACGGATTAACTATCGATATGGTGATTAAAATTTGCCAATTTCTCTGCATACAGTTGTGTAGAAATTTCTAGACGTGAATACAAAGAAACCCATCCATACATTTAATATTTTTTTATTTACTTACTTTATCTTTAGTTTCATGAGTCCACGATAAGGGGTTTTATTAGGGCGTCACATCGCTCAACGATAACGCTAATTTAAAATTTGTACGCCTTTCGTCAGATCCTACGTCGAGCTCGAATCTACGCACGGAAGGCCACCAACAGCACTTTGAATTTCACCTCCACCAGGCACGAATCTTTCTGGAAGAAGAGGTCGATCTAGCGCTTTTCAAACGAAAGGACAAACATGTTCTGTGGAGACATGGATCATGGATGCATGCGAGTGCGTACCGAGGAATCGGTCTCCGAAATTATACCTTTCAGATGTGACGATGAAAATACCCCACAATTTATACGTAAATGGTATCGGAGCTTACTAAATTGGGGTCATTATTATTAAATGAGTGCTTCGGTCATTGGATGCGAGGGAATAAGATATAAAGTAATGGCAAGAATCGTACCGTGCCTTATTATTATTATTTTTTTTAGACGGGATCGCCTTAAAAAAAAAAATGCTTTCCTCTCGAGATTTTTCGAGTACAGTTAGACGACCTTCAATTGATGGTCTTTCGAGATTGCTTCTTATTGCCGGCCACATTCTGCTAAGGATGAGTGTGCTTTTTTTATTAATGAGTGCTTACTAGAAAGAGAACTAGTTCTCCCATGTGCTTGCCGATTGCTTCTCGTATTAATTTTTTAAGATATTTGCAATGCCAAAACTAGAGATGTATTCATCTCCCATGACATTACCGACTTAAACTAACGATTAACTAAGCCCACATCGACCCTAAATAATAAACCGAGGAAGCTTGGAAAGGTATCACATGTGGAGAGCGACAATCGACCTAACTTAAGAGTCCAAATACTTAACTTTTGGATTGGATGTTAACGCAAGCAGTATAAATGTCAATCGATGTCGACTCAACATGCATGAATCATGGAGTTGCAAAGATCACCACCACAAAAGTAAAAGGACGGGAAATAAAATTGAAATTTGAGGTAGTGGAGACCATGCAAATTGCAATCAAGAATTGATAACTATAGAGGACACAAAATCCTACAAATGATAGGAAAATATGCTCATCAACTTAATTATGGTTGATCGAAGTACTTCATCAATTTATGGAGAGATAAAGAGGAGCTGGCGGGCCCAATCCCTAACCTTTAGAAATCCCGGCATTTTTAAAGTTGTGCAATTTGGTCGTCCATAGACATTGGCCCCACCAAAATTTCAAATTTCTTCATCTCTAACTTTAAGAAAAGATTAGCAATGAATCTCCTGTTTCTTCCTAAAAATCAAAAGCTAGTGATGGAGGGAAAACATAGTTAAGAGCCATTATCAATCAAAAGGTTGAGTCACAATCTTACTCCAAGTCCACGCTTGACCACAGTAAAACCAAGTACCGATGGATTCAAGCAAAAGAAGACCTCAAGATCATGGAAAAATTATTCACTCAATTCTAAACATATCATACAAATTCAAATTCAAGTCATAAATTATCAATCTTATAAATTTAGTCCTAAATCTTCTAAAATTCCAATGTGACCTTTCAGGTTACTTTGTTAGAAATCGTTGGAGATAAACTGATTCAATCATCGCTGGATGTCTTATAAGGACACATCGCACGTCAGTGATTTCCGTGGAAATTTGATTGGCAAAATTATATTGGGATTTAAGTAAATTTTTATGAATGAATTGACAAAATTAAAGAGTTTGGGATTTGATCAAATAAGTTGATGACCGAACCAACAATTTCCGTCGGACCACCAATATTGATTTGGATTAGACCAGACATAACGTTGGAAACGCAGAGGAGTTGTTTTCTCCTTTCACAGCACTGGTCATCACTTTACGGAAGGGGCCACCAGTGCTCGAGTTCTATCTGGCTTCCGGGGAGTCTACGGAACGATCATTAGTGGAATGTATGTGACGACGAGGGAGAATTGATTCGCAATAAAGTAACATCCTATTGGGTTTTCTATGGAAAAATCTAGACATGCAGTGTTTCCAAAGCAAGGAGGAGGATATTCCCTGGTATAAGAATGAACCGGAAGGTGTGGATGAATGACCATTATCCCAACCATTTTTTAAAAAAGAAAAATTATTCCTAGAACGAATTAGTATTTCATAATACACAACGAAACCGGAAGGTGGTGATGAATGACCATTATCCCAACCATTTTTTTAAAAAAGAAAATTATTCCTAGAACGAATTAGTATTTCATAATACACAACGAAACAATATATGTCTCAACGCTAGTCTTCATTTATATTTGTGCAAGGTTTAATTTTTCTTCTTAAGGATTCACTAGAATCACATGAGAAATTAATCTAGTAACAACGTTGACATGTCCAATAGATGCAGCAATTTACACACAAAAAATTTAAAATAGACATTTCTTACGATGGAGATTAGATTTCAAATATTTGAGTAATCATCATAAGTATAAGTTTTCACTTGAATTGCCGGAGGGAGCTATATGAACTTAGAAATATGGGGATGGAGAGAATTTCTCCACCTTAACCTCGCCCCCTCCCTTAGAGGGTCGAATTAGCATCACAGGAATTGGGTCATGTGAATCTGGTTCACAAAATAAATTACATCATTAGACCCTCGCACGATCACTCTTTGATTTACCGAATTTAGTGAACCGCATGCTGCACCAAACAAAATGACCGAAACGATATGTCCAGCCAGCGACAGCTCTATCCGATTATAGGTCTTCAATCAATCGGATATTTAGCGTTGACATGGTGCGATTCTATTGGGTAAGGCTATAGGGTAAAAAGAGAGTTTGAACTTTTGATTACCAACTTGACTTACCTCTATAAAGATATTATTATGCAATATATAGGTGAGCCGACGCGACGCCCTTGACACTCGATGTAATGACAATCATGGAAAATTCAATCGAGAGTTTAATCAGATCAACCTAGAAGGACCCACGTTTGAGAAAATTGATTTTGGAAGTCCTTGAACTTGGTGAATGACTTAATTTTTCGCGTGCCTGGAATAACTACCAAGGCAGACCAAACAAAGAGAAATGAGAAGAAAAGTGAAACATAGAATAATTCAATCCAACCCGAGCATTCGAACGGATAAGAACCTTCGTGGCAAGGCACGGCGGGCGGAAAAGGAGAGAAGTTGGAACCAAAACCGAATTCGATGCCAGGACTTGACGATTGACCGCCCCTCCTTGAAGCCAATTTCCACTTGGTCCGGGGTCAAACTGAGAATTATTTTGTTCCCATTTAATCAAGCGATGAGTCTTCGAGCATAACGAATGCGGCTTCCATCATACTCGCGAATACGTCAAAGTAGAGGGGCTGCTTTTATAATTAGGAAATAAATTGCAGCAGTATAATTTACCTTTGTTTCAAAAACATCGTCCATATCTCCACAAGACCTACATAGACGGCCTTTTGTCTTTTGCAATTTGTAAGGCATATGTAGCGATATAATTTATATATTACTAGAGAATGGGCATATTCACTTTACTATTGTATAATCTGTTGATGTCCTTAAATTATTATTTTTCTCAGAGGGAGCATGCTGCATACATTACAAAGTTAGATAATATGTCCAAAGAAAGAAAAAAAGAAAAAAGATTGATTTCGAAATCTGAAAAGATAAAAAGGCTAGTCATTTATTGTGGAACGAGTGAGGTTACTTTTATTATTTGTGTTGAATAAGAATCCCTTTCAATTTTGCCATAAAACTTAATCCTCATATTTTTAAATTTTTTAAATGAATGAAAAGTAAGTCAATTGAGTGAAATTCCAGCTTAAAACATATAAGATAATCATCAAATTTATTTTTGTTGCATTGACAGGTCGCCGCGTAGGATTTTATTGAATTTTCACTTTCCCATTATACAAGAAAAATGTAAAATAAATTAAAAATATTAGGTTCAAGTGTCGACATTTATGTCGTGAAAATATCAGATATCTGAGTAAAATAAAGTCAAGAGTATGTGAATCACAAAAATTTTGGTCGAGCAAAATGTTCAAAGCAAAAAAATTTAATTCAAACACATTCAGATTGACTAGTCATGATAAGATTAAAAATTCACAAAAAGATCTTCATTTTTTTTTTTAGTACCCACTAGAGGAATGATTTTTCTTATAAAAGAATCACGTATGCTTTCATAATTTTCTTTTGGCTCTCTCTCTATTTTTTTGTTATTATTATTCCACTTTGATTTTGACGGCCTCCTAAGAAATTTATCCTCTTTCCAATTGGAGGCCGGAGATCTCCCCTCCTCCCCCGGCCGTTCATACGGCGCCAGCTAGTCCGACGGCATCTAGATTTGCCACACAGCCCCCTCCACGATACCGACGCGTGTCCAAGGCCAGGGGCGCCCAACACGTGGGCGAATCCCAGCGTCGCTCATGCCCATAATGGAGGGGGTGGGGAGACTCGATCCGACACTCGATGATGCAGGAGAGGAACCGGGGCCAGGCCATCAGCTGCCCGCGCGCCACGTGGTAGATCGAGCGACCAAGGGCGCCCGTCGCGTCGTTGCGTGAACCGGATGAAACACGCTCCGTTGTCGACGTGGCGAGCCGCGGTTGCTCTCCGAGGGAAGGAAGGTCATCCGAGGAACGGGGAAACGGGGTTCGTATATCGAACGGAAAGCGGGAAAGCAATGATTAAGCTCTGATTGAAATCATGTCATCGAAATTCAAAAATTGCTCGACAAACATTGTTTTCAATCATATTCTGGGCTGCTCGCGTTTTCGTCGGGTTTTTGTAATTTCTGAAAAGTTTTGAATCTTTTTCTCGAGCGGGAGAGAAGGAAAGAGATCAATTGTTAAGCCCAATTGGACTGTACATTTTAATTTGGAAAAATTCCTGATGAAGAGGTTTTATGGGGAAAGAAAATGTTTTGACTTTGTCGAGGAGTTCCTATTCATAAAGGTAGGCATGGTTCCGAAGACCTAGAAATTCAACAAAACGATTTCGAGCCTCAAATGTAAATCAATTGATCTCAACTTTGGTTGGGATAAATCTAGTCGACATTCATCGAAAAGGCAATAAATTTATGACTCATTATCGGATGGAGTTTGATGATTTTGCAGGTCTATCATCCACTGTTGATGGAATTGATATCCCAGACTTGATATGCCTGATTAACATGGTTGGTAGAGAAAAAGGGTTACGTGTCCACATGAAGGTGCAAATAATACACGCGCAAAGGCAATTTCATGAGGGTAAATATTATAGGGCATGACTTTTTGTGTCTTTTCTTTTTTTTTCTTGCTACAATCTGTTTTCGTTATAAGTCATGTCGAACAACTCTCCTGATTAATGGCGATAGATGCGGTTTTATGAAATTTTTCTTACTTAGAATTCTTCCCAAAAAGAAAACATCACCAACAGATTAACGCACTGCCCTTACGTCCGTTTTTCTAATCACGCCGTCCCTTCTCTTCCAGTGAGTGGCTAGAAAAAACGCACGCGCAAGGAAACAGCATAAGAGTGCGCTACTAAACCAAACCACCAAACGAAAAGGCCCAAGACATTGGAAAAGGAGATGGGTGGCCTAGGATAATGGAGGCCCATCAAACCAAAACCGAACGCAATTTAGAATGGGGTTTTCTCATTGGGAAAAAGATGGAAAAGCTCGCTCCAAGTAATTTACATGGGCAAACGTTTCTTGAGTCGATTACGAGAGCAATTCTCAGCGAACCGAACGGAGCCAGAACTATCCGAACCCGAGATAAAAAGAAAGGGGACATGGAACTACGATTGTCTCGATGCCTCCTGCCCTGGCCCTTGATCAATGGGAAGGGACGTGGTAATACTTGCCCTTGCACATGCACCGTAGACCACCGGGCACGACTCGATCGAGCACTTGTAGCTCACTATCACCCTCTTGCACGGCACGCACGGCCCGCATGCGTGCGAGCAGTCCGGCAAGCTCGACCCTGTCGGGAAACAGCTCTTCGGGTTTCTCCTTCCTCTTTGCCTGCACCAACAGACGTCGAAACATCAGCTGCTCTTGTAAGATTCCGCGCCGAAACGCCATTTGTCTAATGAAATTTCAAATTAAGACCCGGTGTTAATGTAGATAATGCACCTTTAAGATGTCATGATACGGTCTCCATTGGTGTCCGCCTGTCCCCGGGAGCTCGCTACAACGAATCGAATTGAGAAGGAAATGGTGAGACCGCTTTATAAACGAGGCGATTGCGATGTCGTCGAAAACGAAACGCATTGCGATTTCAATCTAAGAAAGGGGCACTTGAACAACATGCTAAAACTTGGGTGAGACATGGTCGGGGGTTCGTGCTGAAAGGATGGCGTCATTCATCTAAACGGTGGACGTCACGAAGGTATAAACTAGAACTGAAGGAGAGCATCGATAAATGCACTTACAAGGATGAGGATTCATCCGAAGCCTGTCGCAACCCAACACCGCCGCCGACAGCCAGGAGGAGAACGGTGAAAGCAACGTGGGCTCCGGAATGGAAAGATCTTCGTCATTCGATCCGGCTCGTTCTTCCTGCAGTACAGAGATCGAGGAAACTGGGGAAAAGAGGGGTTATTGCGCGCCGGGGTGATGCGTTAAAGGACGAGGTGGGGTGACGTTATATACCGGGGGGCGGGGAGGGAGCGAGAGGGGAAGGGAGGGGTTGGTAAATGAGGAAGGCAATTATCGTACACACCTGATGAAACCCATGATCCACGGCCATCTTCTGAAGATCTAGATTGGGTCCGTGAGTCGCCCTGGAAATTTGAATTTTACCAATTTAATAAGAAGCTCAGATAAGTTCCGCTTCCTTATGGCCCGAAGATGGTGCGAATTCCTCTCGTGTCATTTTTATAATTGGTGCGCGCATTCATGGGAGATATAGACCGATTTAAAGAAGATCGAGTCGGTGATGTCCTGTATTGCTCCGTCGTGTTTTCTTTCGGCCGATGGGGACGTAATTTGTGCCTTAGAAGACGGATATATGTGTTGAGGTGAATAAAATGACTTCTTCATGAGATATCCTCACATCAATTGATTTGATTACTAATAATTGAATTTTTTTGATTACTCCTATTTCAAAAGAGAACTCTGTACAAACTTGTGCTACCTGAATCATTCTAAACGAATAGAGGACACATTGACCATAATGTAGCCTAAGGACCTTTTATAAGTTTCTCCCTATTATCTTTCTTTTTTTCGGTTGAATGTTTTCCCTATATCTACCGCACCCTTAAAAACCCAATTTTAAAAAGTGTGGTAAAATGTTATTTCGTGAGCGCAATTCATTTGCAAATGATGACACATGAAAATATTTTAAGCTGCAGAATCTTTGATACCCCTTGTAAGTTTCCACAAAGCGGAAGCGAGAAATGTCGGCTTGAGTAATGCAAACATTGGTGAGAATCCAATGCCTCGAAATGTGAATAACCCGTCCTTTCTCTCTTTGAACAAGGGGTCTTCTGGTTTTGCGCACTTAGGTATTCTCTACCTACCCACTAATGTCGGTTTCTGGGCACAGGTACTTTTGTTGAAGGTCGTTTACTCCTTCCTTATCGAGACTGGGACTAAGAAGAATGGTTGGGCCAACAAACATCCATCTCTTGCTTGGCCATCGGCCGGGAGTTTTGGATTTAATACTGATATTTTAGCTACAAATCCAATAAATCAAGTGTAGTCCTTGGTGTATTGATCTTTTTGAAAGGGATAAGAACAAATTCTCAATGGATCGAAGAAGCAGGGAGAAAGTAATGTTATGCATTTGTGATGCCACGTGTCTCTTGTTAAGGTGATATGACCCATAAGATGACTAGGACATTACGACAATGTGATAACTAGATTCTTCAACGCATAGGATAAGAGTTTTTGATATTTCGTAAGTGCAGCATGAAGCTATCCTAGATTGAGGTGAGGAGTGTCCAAATATGCTTTGGGATCCGCTTGTTTCGCTAAAATTGAATAATTTGGAAGTTTATACCATTTTTTATTTATATATATTTTTAGAATTATTTTCTTTTTTTTGTTTCTATATATTCCTTTTTATTATTTAATTATTTTTTATTAAATAAAATAGTAATAGAATATATTTTATTGGGGGTAGGTATTATATAAATTAAAATGGGCCATAGGAATTTTAGGAAATAGATCTTTTGATCTCTTTTCCTTTTTTTTTTTTTTGCGCTCCCTAAAATCAAAATATCATAATCTTTTCCTATTCCTCTAGATTGTATATACCTTATTTGTCTTTTTTTTTTTTTTTTTTTTTTTTTATCTTGCCTAAGTAGATTATCTCGAGTTATACATACATTATCTTGGGCTAAACTAAAAATCAAGAGTCTCGAGCCAATAAAGACTAAAAAGGTTGACTCAAGAACAAGAGTAATTAATCGTGACACATCTACTCAAAAAAATCCTTTGTAGCGAATCATTTATTAAGAAAATTAAGAAGCTTAACACAAAGGCGAAAAAGAAATAATAATAACTTGGTCTTGGGCATCTACCATTATACCTACAATGATCGTCATACTATTGCTATCCATAATGGAAAGAATATTTACCTATTTATATAAATGACTATGGTAGGCCATAAATTGGGAAAAAATTTTCACCTACTATAAATTTCGTGACATGCAAAAATGATAATAGATCTTGTCAGCAACGTTAACAACATGAATAAGTTAATAAATAGATGATTAGTGATCATAGTAAGAGGTGAACCTTATAACAGCAGAAGAGAAATAAGAACCCTGATATGGAGTGGCATATGCCTCGCTTATTCAGAGGGCTGATTATTTAACACCCTTTTTTCTCATGAAGACCAAAAATATCTATTTACAATTCCAATATTTTTTTTTACTTAACTTACTTAAGAGAAAGACTTTTTTTCATTGTACAATCTAAAATATTAAAAAATAATAATAAGATTACTTTTTTTTTTTTTTTCTTTTATTGATGAAACTATTGATAAAAAATAATTAGATATAATAGCTTCCCAAATATTCGCTTGATAACCTGCTACTAATTCTTCCTCTCGCTAAATTAAAAGGTAATCTCTCATTCTGCAGGGAAGAAATTAGAAAAATGAAAACCTCAGGTTGACGCCACAAATTCCATCCTAAAAACCATATTTGGAATGGGCCTCAACTATATCAACTATACTTGAATCGAACTGTTAGATAATCATGCTTGATGATAACATCACCTGTTCCCATTGCTATTTCAGAACTGTACGTGAGATTTTCACCATACGGCATAATATAATATTTTTTTTTTTTCTTTTTTAATTTAAAGAATATTAACATTCTTTTAAATAATTTGATATTCGCTTATTTTCATTTTCTATTAAAAAATCATTTTAAATATGAAAAAAATGAATATAAATTAATAGAAAATAGAATATAAGAAAGAACATAAAAGCTAAACTAAACGACGTATTATAAGCTTTTCTTATTTAAATCATTTAGTGCTTATCGATTCTCCTGAGAGGTCACAATTACCGCGAGCAAACATATTAATGACAAGGAACGATTTTTGCAACATATATCTATGTCTCTGCTCACAAAGCACGAAGGGTAAATTGATCAAATTCATGGACGAGCTCGTTTGATACCGGATAAAGCAAATCTTGGTTTTCGCGTTTCCTTGTGATGGACCCGAAGAGGGGGACATGCCAAGTATCCGCTGGGATCATGTCTTTAGGCCTATTTTGATGTACAATGCAATTTTGGTAGTCATATTTCATTTCAATTGGAAAATGCGTAAGACGCTTGGGGGTAGTATAAGTGATCAAGGAGTGGTAACTCATATCACAGGAGGAAACTTTATGAGTTCCATCACTATTAATGGGTGGCTCGCGATTTCTTATGGGCATAGGCATCCCAAGTAATTCAGTCTTATGGTTCTTTCATTATCTGCATATGACCTTTTTTTTTCCTAGGTGCTCATTTTGTATGGGCTTTTAGTTTAATGTTTCTATTTAGTGGGCGTGGTTATTAGCAAGAACTTATTGAATCCATCGTTTGGGCTCATAATAAATTAAAAGTTGCTCCTGCTACTTAGCCTAGAGCCTGAGCTCATAATAAATTAAAAGTTGCTCCTACTACTAAGCCTAGAGCCTTGAGCATTGTACAGGACATGCCGTAGGAGTAACCCATTACCTTTTGGGTGGAATTGCCACAACATGGGCGTTCTTCATGTCCCGCTCCAAGTTCGAAGTACCATTCGTACAAATAAGAATCCCTTTCGTTACATGATTTCTTCTTCATATAGATAGATATAGGATCTATGGGGCAATTACTTAGAAGTACATTTTGTGCAACAGCCCTTCATATTTGATAGAAAAAGGATCCTATGATCCTGACCGATCTTACTTGGGATCGCAAATCCCAAGTTTGTCTATGAAGAGCAAATCTAATTGTATTAGTGTCTAGAATTGATTTCTTTAGTGTAATACTAATCGATAGGGCTTCTGGTAAGTGCTATAAGATCTCGTACATTGAACCCATTGTCACATTTTTTTTCATGAAATTGGTTGAATTGGTATTAGTCTGGGATACAACAAAATAATTCTATTCGATCAATAAGTACCTTGTGTCGAATTGAGAAATTCAGCTTTTTTGGAATATTTATAGCATCTTTATATATAAGCCCACCTATTATCCGGATATACCAAGATGGATGTATGGTCTAATGAGGCTACTATGAAATATTTACTCATGGGTGGGGTAAGCTCTTCTATTCTGGGTTCATGGTTTCTCTTGGCTATATGGTTCATCCGGGGAGAGATCGAGCTTAAAGAAATAGTGAATGGTCTTATCAATACACAAACATAAATCATGGATCAACTAAGCCCTGGAGCTTACTTAAGAATAAGAAAGAGAATCATGTAAATACCATGGAATAAGGTTTGATCCTATTCATGGGGATTCCATAAATATTCCATTCCAAAATAGACATTGAAACAATTGGAATTTTTTTGGAGATTGACAAAACTAATTCATGATATGGCATGTATAGAATGAAAACCTCCATTCTCGATTTTACGAGAATTTTTTATGAAAGCCTTTCATTTGCTTGTTCAAAAATGTAGGTTATGACAATAAATCTAGTTCAATAATTGTGAAACGCTTAGGGTGTGTTTAGTAACGTTTTTTTGTTTAAAAATTGTTTCTGGGAACAGAAATAGAAAAAGTGTTTCTGCTTTGGAACAATTTGAACAAAAAACGCGTTTGGTAAATCTCTGTCTAAATATAAAAAAGAATAGAAACATGTTTTGGTAAATTTGTAATTTTTTTTTTTCTTTAATTTTAAATATTTTTATTTATTTTTTTCTATTTTCTTTCTTATTTTTCTTATTTATTTTTCCTTTTTCCTTTTTTATTTTTTTCTTTTGGCCGGCCGCCGGCTCCCATGGCCGACGACCGGCCGATGAGGGTTTGCCTGCGGGCCTTCGCCGGATCTCGGACGACTGAGCTCGCTCGCCTGTGCGCGAGGTCGGCCTCGGCCGCGCTGGGTGGAGACGTCGCAGTGGAGACGCCGCAGAGGAGACGGACTGGCGTGGCTTGGCGGGCGAGATCGAAGCTCGCCTAGCTGCGCGAGGTCGGCCCGCTGCGCCCGGGTGGAGATGCTCGCAGTGGAGACGTCGCAGGGCCGGCCGGCGCCGAGAGGACGAAGGTGGAGAAGCCGGATGGTCTCGAAACAGAGGCGGCGTCGGCATTGAGAGTGGGAGGCGCCGAAGAAGACGCACGGGGAGACGCTCGCAGAGGAGAGGCTCGTAGGAGAACACGGTTTTGTTCCTTTTGTTCTTGCTCAAATATGTTTCGTAAATAAGAAACATAAATTTATTGTTTCTATTTCTGTTCCCTTTTGTTTTTAACAAAAACACAAAAATGAAAACGCACTCAAACGCTGTTGCTCCTTTTTGTTCATAGGAACAAAAAAACAGAAAAAAGTGTTCAAAAACAGAAAAAAGAAATGCAAACAAACAGGCCATTAATTACTTGAATGTATCAACAATCCTTTTAATTTTTCAGCTAATGATTCTATCCAAAATCAATTTTTTGGGCAAAACAAGAATTTGTATTCTCAAATTATCTTTGAAGGATTTGCAGTCATTGTGGAAATTCCATTTTCCCTAAGATTAGTATCTTTCTTAGAAAGGAAAGAAATAGCAAAATCTCATAAATTACTAGCAATTCATTCCATATTTCCATTTTTAGAGGAAATTTTTTCACATTTTGATTATGTGTCGGACATACTAATATCCTATCACATCCATCTAGAAATCTTGGAACCATGCAATACTAGACATGACATAGATCTTCCAAAGAACAAGGCTTTTTTCGAATAAACCAATTCATTCGGGACCCCGTAGATCCACTCTTTTTCCTATTCAAAGATTAGCCCTTTTGTCTCCTGTTTTCACATCGAGAATTCTTGGCGTATGAAGAGATGTCAAAAGGGCTTCTTACTTCCCAAACAGATTCCCTACATCTATATATAAATGTTGGTTTATCAAGAATACGTAAGAAAAGCACTTCGAATTGTTGATTCATCGCCAAAGATGGCTTGAACCAATAGTTCATTATCTAATGGATTTTTCCGTTCCAATACTCCATCCGAGAGTTATCGTATTTGTGACAAGCCAAGGACCCAAAAGGATCACTAACAAAAATACCGCATCTAGAAGCCCATTTAGTTCGATAGACAAAAATGGAATTGTGATGCTGATCTTTGGGTAAAGGCGGGCGATGTTTAGCAGGTAAATTAACTCCTGCATTTGCGAAAGAATCATTGTATGCCCTAGAAGATAGATTATTACTAGCCATTTGCTTGGTATTCGGGTATCCACTTCAAAGGAAACTTGTCTAAAACTGCCTAGGTGGTAGGGTAGAGCATTGATGTGATGGATCCAGAAAAAGGGGTTCACTATAATCCAGAAACTATTTGTGTCTATATTTTACATAGAAACGTGAAATCAAGGGTGATAAAGTAGTTGGAAGGCATGTGGAAATAAAGGTATCATTTCCAAAATTTTATCAAGTCACATGTATCTAATATATTCATACCTAATGATTTTCCACAAAGTGATGACAAAAGGTTCTCTCGAGAAAAAGAAGTTCACGACCCGCGGGCTTCTACTCCACGCGGCATTGCTCCATCAAAGCTTTCACCCATTGTGAAAAATTCCCACTACCGCCTCTCGTAGAGTCCCGCCGTGTCTCAGTCCTAGTGTGGCTGATCATCCTCTCGGGACCGACTAGTTCTGGGTTCGAGTCCTGGGTAGCCCATTTTATATAGAATATCAAATTTATAACCGCATTTTTTGTAACTCACTTCATTGATATTCATTCAGATTCAAAAATTCGGATGAATTTCCATAGATAAGATGGGAGCTGGCCATGCCCGAAGTCGTGATCTTAACCGCAAGGAGGGGGATGCGAAAAGGTGGGCTAGTGACTGGAGTTAAGTCGTAAGAAGGTAGCCGACTGAAGGTGTGGCTGGATCACCTCTTTTCAAGGAGAGCTAATGCTTGTTGGGTATTTTGGTTTGACATTGCTCCTTGTAAAGCTTGTTGGAAAACCGTGTTGAACTTGATTAATCGCTTACTGTTCAAAAAGAATAGTTTCGTTTTTGTAATTTTCTAATTGTTCCAAGGGTTCAAAACAAAGAAATGGAAGAACAAAAGTCGTATGGATTCAAAAAACCTGTACAAGAGGGAACTTAAAAGATATATAAAAGTAGATATCCATTTGAAGAACAAGGGGACTAGTTGAAGTAATGAGCCACCCAACATTGGGAGGCTCCGTTATTGAGCAAATAGCAAAACCATTTCATCCAACATGCGTAGTTTTGATTTTCCAATGGATTTACATCTTTCATTAATGGAAATTTTTTGATGTAATGAGTAATAGCCTGGTTATTCGCTGTTCAAAAATTCTTGTTTAGGCAGTTCATACCATCCATACATAGTGTTTTGATCTAAGATGTCAATTTTCGTGTTTCAGTAGTAGCATATTGTTCCATGGACTCAAGGTCCAAAATAGGGAAGAAAGAGGTGTTTTCTCATCGACTCTTACCACTCGCTCAATTCTGTTCCACTTAATCCCTATTTCATGGCCACATATTTTCCGAAAGTAATGGGAAACCTTTTAACACGACTTCACAAGCAATGCATTTTATCAAATTCAAATGGATTTGTCTCATGGAAACGCTCAGATTTAATTAATTTTTCATAAGGATATTGAAATAGTTACAGTAAACCATTTGGCGTGAGATAAGGTAATCATGAACCCTTGACCAATGTACCTTGCAGCCCGTACTGTTTGTTGACCGTAATTCATGAATCCAGTTACCATAGGGAAATATATCGTAAAGATCTATGAATAATTTTGTTTTGTTTCTTTCTTGGACGATTCCACCATACATGATGGAGTTGCAAAACTTCTAGATAGGTACATTACATCTGAACTGAATTTTATGGTTAAAGAATCTCTTTCTAGTTGCTCTAGAAAAATTAGGAGATTCTCTAGAAGAAATATGGGGTTCTACTTCTGGGCGGCAACATTGCCATGGGTGGTGGGTCCTGCTTATGGGTTCAAATCAATACGCTTAAGAATAAATATTGGAATATCAATCTCATCGATCTCATAAGGTATCATACCAAATCCCATCCATCGAATCACTTTTTCGAAAGACGAGACATCTAAGTCATACAAGTAAAGAGATATATTCATTGATAAGATAAAGAAAAAAATATGAACGGTGATTGGATTGAGGATAAAAAAGAATCCTGGGTTGCGAAAAGTGATTCAATTGATGATAAAGAAAGAGAATTCTTGGTTTAGTTATTGGATCTATATGTATTAACATTATGCATTGGCAATAAATAATACTATAAATAAAAAGAATAAAGAAGGATGATTTAATATATATGTAAGCAGTTATAGGACCGCTTGTATTTGTACACAGAATTCCTAATTCCAATTGAAATCTACAAAAGATTCGGGTAGATAAGATTTTTCTTTCTTAAAACCGAAAAGACGTCCCTTCCGATTGAGTATTCCCAAAAATATTCCCTTTAGTTATTTTTTACGATGAGTTTCATATTCTGTGTATATAAGCCTTCTACTATTATTACATGTTACATGAGAATAAAAGAAAAAAAAAAGAAATGGCAAGATAACTTGGATATATCAATGGAGAAAATAAGGGATTTTGAAACAAAGATAGAGATTCTATAAAATGACACTTCTTGATATTTTGAATGATTTAAATAAAAACGCTTATAATACGTCATTTAGTTTAGCTTTTGATGGCTGTTAAAATGAGGGTCTACTTGTCTAGACTCCGATCTTGGTACTGTACCATACCCATCAAAGTCGAATCGTGAGCCTATTAATGAAGCAAATTCAATGAAGCAACAACTGGTACCATAAAGAAGCGGCCATAAACTAGAGAGCCTTGACCAATTTGAAAGATCATTGAATGTAGTTGAAATAACAGAATTTTGGGTTGTTTGAGCAAGTAAAAATTCTATGGTATTCATAACCATCAATGTTATTTTTTTTTTATTTTTTTTTTTATTGCCTGAATATTTTGGAACTAAGACCATTCCAATGCTCCTTTCGCCCCGCATAAACTAAACCAACAATTAGGATAAGCACGAAAATTAAAGCTTCTATAAATAATGGATACCCCAATACATTGAAACTCATTGCCCATGGATAAAGAAAAACCGCTTAAACATCAAAACAAATAAAAACTAGAGCAAACATATAATAACGGATTCCGAAATTGTAACCAAGCATCACCCATTGAGTTCTGATAATTTATCTATAACTGAAAGTTTCTCCGTCCTTGCTACTTCGGCATTGAGGGACTTAGAGACTTCTGAGTCTCTATAGAAAGTATCTTTAGCCCTTTCCACAACCACTAATTTGATTTTCCGTGGGGCTATCCAATCTAATTCGGACCCGATAATTAAATACTACATTAGTTGTGGAAGGGAATCAATGAATCTTTATATGAGCCCTTCCACCACTCATCTCGTCCTTGAATCCTAGACACAAGGATTTAGAGCAATTTAGCTTTGAGAGCCAAACTTCTAGATGTTTTTAACCAAGCAAGCAAGTCTCAAGAGTCCTTACTTTGTTTGTTTGTCATTAGGGAAAATTCAACGAGTTATATCAAGAAAACGAAATAAGAGATTTCCAGTTTTTCTTGATTAGCGACACCCAGATTTGAACTGGGAAAAAATTTGCGCCTCCCGCCGGCTCCAAGTACCGGCCCATCTGACCAACTGTCCATCCTACTCTCTAACGCTCTTGACAACCCATATTTATCTCAATAGAGTCTTTCAATGGCATGTTTCGGTCCTGTTCCCCATTACTTAGAAAAAGTGAGCTTCATCTGAACTCAGTACAAGATACTATCATTACTACCTGGGACAATTAGACATCCAAACCTGTAATCGGAACGACCCAATTGCAAGAGTAGATTGATAAATTTCTATTGACAAATTATTTCAATCGATATAATCAATTATTTAGAATTTTTTTATTTATTCATTTTTTCTAAAAGAAAATGCTTTAAGGTTCATTTGTTTCACATAAATGAATAATTTTAAAAAAATCATCTTAAAATAATTTGGAAAAAATCTAATAAAAATGTAATAGGGATGAGTCATCAAAACAAGTAACGCCTTTTATATTGATGTAAAAATAAATGAACAAAAAAATTTTCGTTTCATGAAGATATTTAAATATAAATTATTATTGATGATTAAAATATTTCTATTAATCAATTATTTAAGTAGTAAAAGTAATTATTTATTATTTTAATTTTAAAATTATTTATGTTTCGCAAAATGGAGGCACCTATGATGACGGCATTATGGGATGCGAATGAGGAGGTTCACGTGGATAAAGTTAAAAGGGGGACGAGACACGAGACGTGATCTGTCAAACAGCAAATTGAAGGAGACAAAAACAGCAGCCAATGTCACAAACGTGAACATCAGTCTCCGACTTAAATGAACTGCAAGCTCTTCTTCCCTGCCCTTTCTTGGCGAGACATGCACAGTCGCCCCCAAACTACTTCAATCTACGTGTGATCTATTTTATGATCCAATGCACGTGCGTTCATGTTTTCTTAAGAGAGATAAAGGATAGTGCCAATCTTTCCAGGATACTTGAAGACTCATAAAACGCCTTGCCGCTTACATGAACCGATTAAGTTAGGGTTTTGGTTTGTACAAATAGCTTCGGGTCTAGAATATTTATATACGGTTGATGGGATTTAAATGAATGACGTCTTATTTCTAAAATGGAAACTCCTAACTCAATTAACCACGCATCTATATAAGGTTATATTTCGCTGAGAAATGCTAATGAAATACCTTCCAAAGTATGGAAATCCCAGGAGGAATCAAAAATATGCAAAGGGTTCTTTATTGATTCTTAGACAGGAAACTCAAACAACGAGAACATTAATAAAATCGAGATTGAAGACGATCATATCGAGCCTTGTAACGATGCTAAAATGTAAAGACGAATAGCGAGATAAAATTGAATGATTAGTGTTCTTTGATTGATTGGCGTCTCTTTTTGTTAGCTACGATTCATATTTATACCCATGATCGAATATTAACAATAGTTACAAAGTAAACATAAGCATTCTACATGGCTACTTTTAATTTAATGAATCCTATTTAGATATTGATTACACAACAATAAATCGATTCCACTACTCGACGGTTATGCCATCTCTCTACTTCAACGGTCGTGCCTCCTCTCTCTTGACAACCGCTACTAACAATTGCTCACGAACTTCTCGACTTAATTATTTAACGGTTGAGTTGAATTTTTCTTCGTGAATGTTTCTCCAACAATTGCTCCTGAGGTTATCAAACTCCAACACCTGGATGGATACTTCATCCTTACTATGTCGAAAATTATGTCAACCGGGGCCTTTGTCACTTGAGTCGGCCTTCCTTCATCCACATTCTACTTCCTAGACTTGGCTATTTTCACTTATATCCTGTTGGTTAAAACCAGCATTTTTGTCTACTAACGGAATACTGACTAAGAGCTTTCGACACTTTCGCCAATTCTCCTCTATCGCACCTTGCTCGGTCTCTTCCAGTCTAAGTCGACGGTCAAAGACTTGAGCACCGGTTATAATGACAAGCATCTATTTGGAGCGGCTAGGAGGTTAACTATTTAGCTGTTACTTCGTCAAATGCTGCAGCGTCTGAGTCGGTGATGACTAAACCTTCAGTTTGAACCTTATTTGGCCGTTGGACTTCTTCAGAGCGCATGGTGGGAATCAAGCCCATGGCCGGTCCAGGTGGAAAGAGAGGTCTTTTTTCAAGCGAAGTAGATTTTTATTATGTATACAGATTATCATGTATAGCCGGCCGGTCAGGATCAACCAACCTGTAAAAACATATTTTGCTATTTAGTTTTCTGGTTCAACCTGACTTCTACGAAATAATATATAAGTGAAGCTTGGTCGGATTTAATCACTCCACAATCAAATTTCATATCTAGAAACCAAAAATTGCAAAAATTATCTATTTTTCAGTGCCACGTTGGACAGGCCAGATCCACGTCAGGGATTTTCGAATAACATTGGCCGAAAGGACTATGTTAGCAAATCGTCAAAAGATTTAAGACTAAATTTGACTAAATTAAAAGTTTTATGACTGAGTTGACAAATTCAGTATAATAGGTTTAAGACATTCTTGGTAATTTTGCTCCTATTGATAGCATTTCTTATTATGAAAAGCACATGGCACTCTCATCCTTGAACTGATATTTCTTTTTGATTCTGCATTTTTTAAAATGAATATCAAGAAAACAATAATTTTTTAGAAAATAGAAAGATCAGCCATTAGAGCATGTCTTCGTAAGGCCAAGTTGGAAAGTTTAGAATTGAATTAGCCAGGTACAAATGCTTAAGATAGTCGGGTAAGTTGCCCTATTGGATAGCTTTTCTTATGACGAAAAAGAAATGACACCTTGTGTCCTTAAACTGATATTTCTTTGATTATGCATAATTGTTGGAAAGGAATATCACCAAAAACATGAAATTTTTAGGGAATATGAAAGACGAAGCTATTAGAGCGTGTCTTCTGTGCGGTAAACTATATTCTTGCACGTTGTTGATTAAATACGTTAACATTTTGGATCACTTAGTTTATATCATAAATTTGGTATTTTGACGACTTGATCGCAAAGCCGAAAGTTTATCCTCCCTTGAAGCTTTCTGCAAGTGTTTCTTCTTCGTGAAGTTAATATATATCGTACGCTTGGCGAAGATTCCTTTTCTCCTCGTTCTTCTTCCGTGTTCTTCTTAAGCATCTCGAACGCCATCGATTTAAATTTACATCCAGCCAGTTTCAAATTATCATATAATTGAATGGTCAAAGGAAATGTTTTACAATCAGAAATTAGTTTTTCTCTTCCCTTGTATAGATTATAGCATTCTTGAATCTTCGTGGTGGCTATCGCACTGAGCAACCACACCGAAATGCTTGCCAATGGTTATTGCACTAAGCCTGAGAGGGTTAGGAAGAGAGTCTTTTCCATTGTTTCAAGTATGCGATGATATAACGAGCAGGAACCTCAAATTACAATCGTCAATCTCTGCCTGATCTAATGATAAGGATTCCATTTCCTTTTATCGTGCCTAAGAACATTCTACAATGTGCAAGAATATTCTAAAACCTCCAAAAAGTTTTCTAAACACCCTAAAGTCATCTCACACGATCTCCTCAGCTAATTGGGGCGACTCCTTCACATCCTGTGAGTTGCATAAAACTAGTGTGTCGTAATCTGAAATCGAATTGATCCTACCCAAATCAAATTAAAGACATTTTGTTTGGTCTGGGAGTAATTGACCGAACCGAATTGAAAATCGTTCATTTTCTTAATATCAGAATTACACAATCTCTCATTTTTCACTAAATCCCTTTAATATTTCAAAAGAAATCGAAAACGAATCAAACTGAGTATTCAGTTCGGAAGCACATGCACACCCAAACACCGGTTGGGTTTGGGTTTCAGAAAATTCAAACTAAACCGTTGGACCCACCTAGTACAAATTGTATATCGAGTCTAGATTGGCTTTGCTTTTATTTACGTTTTGCTTAACGATAAGTCGGTGTCGCGTCGCTGGAAAGGAGAGGGGTCGGTAGGGAGGCGATTAGACTTTGGTGCAATGAGTAGAGGACGAATTCCCCAAATCAAATGGAGTTCTTTATTGGAGTATAGTTGATCTTTGATCTACGAAAGACGAGGACTGATCCGACAGATCTCAGTTCCGGGTTCGTATTTCCACTCGATAATATAAACAAGGCATTAGTGGCATAAGGACAAGCAGACAAGGTCGAGGATGACATATGACAGATGGTCCTGACCACGTTGAACCACTAGTCAACGGTTCCTAAACAGATCACCGAAACAATGGCAAGACAATGACGCTTGAACCCCCGTGACCAAAGTTACAAGGTTTGGGCATTCAAATAATAGAGAAAAAAATCACGTAAAAGGAAAAAAACACAAATTATATTGACCGTGGCACATCTATTTTAAATTTTTTGTGACATCAAAATTTTATATTTCTACACTCGTATCAATGCCTTTACCTTCGTCAAGGAGCATGATTAAAAATTTCGCCTTACATAGACAAAATGTCAAATGGCATTGACAGGATGTAAGTATAAAACAATGTTGTTTTTGTTGGAAAATCTTTTGACAAAAACCTTAAAATAAGGTAAATGTGTCAGTGGGGATATATCATATGAATAAGTTTAGTATAAATATATCACAATGAATATAATCTAGGGTTTTGGTGGTTTTTCCCTCAAAATATGCGTGTGTATCTATACAAATGAATACTATGCAATATTTATTAAATATATTTAATAGGAAATATTTGATTTTGAATGCATTGATTAGATATAATACAAGAAAATAGCATATGAGAAATTACAAAACTTATTTTAAATATTTCTCACATAATATATATGAGAATAATTAGCAAATTGGTCATAAACTTATTGTACAAATATTATTTCAGTCATAATTTTTTTTAATTTTTCTAATGTAGTGTTAAACCTCCATGTAGAGTTCTAATCTAGTCCTTCCTAGAAATTTGCTAATGTTGAGTCAAGTCATCGTCAGCCGTTTATGTAGCATGCTGATGTGAATGACCTATAACGTCTCACATGAATCGCCATACCAGCAATTTCAACGCCATTTCAATAGGAGGACTAGATTGGAACTTTGCACAAATGTTAAGGGACTAGACTGTTAGAATTTAATTAGGTCTGATTTGGTAACTGGGATGGACACTTGCAAGGGGGAGGGCAGAGAAAATGGTATTTTTCCTCCTCTACGGGCGGTGGACGCGATCAAATTACCGATTTGGTCGTGAAGAGAGGGGGCATGACGGTCTGTTCACAACGAAGAACGCATGTGACTTGGTCAACTCTCTCTCTCTCTCTCTCTGCTGGCACAATTTGGACTCCTTTTCGTGTCGACGGAATAGGGAAGACCGCTCAATTTGCTTTCAATTACATCAGAAGGAACCACAGTCCATTTTATTACACAGGAAAGACACGTCCCTAAGATTCCCACTTCAATTCAATTCAACTCACCTACTCCTACCATCACTGAAACATTGCATTGCAACATACAGAGAGAGAGAGAGAGAGAGAGAGAGAGAGCGAGAGAGAGATGGGAGGGAGAGTGGAGGAACACCCGCACCTGGCCGTTGCATCCGTGGGTTCTTGTTCAAGAAGCTGTGAAGGCTATACTCAGGTGCTTAGGTCTAGAACACATGATCATCCTGATGTTCCTCCACTAAAGCCACAAGATTCTTCTCCTCCCCTCCTTCCACCGTAGAAGCTGATGATCCGCCATCATCCATGCGGCCGCACTGGATCCACCGTCGAAACCGCCGACCGTCGGAGATGATGATCCGCCAACTACAGCAGAAGTGGCCTCTCTCTCTCTCTCTCTCTCTCTCTTACTATCATAAATATGTCGTTGGCATCATCAGGCTCGTGAACCGATTTCGAGTTACGACTACTTGATTTTTAATGAGTAAATAGTCCACCAGTTAATAATGGCCTTAGGTTATCGCGTCCTCAATCACAGTCTACAGTCAACTATGTCCACTGATCCTCTACTTAGCCAACGAAAATAAAACCTTTAATCCAACATCGCATGGTGCATTTCACCCGTTCATACGAGTTTCGATAATTAAAAGTCAAAGCATTTTTTAGCATTTGCAATTTGATATCATTTTATGCTTCTTTTTCCCCTCTGACCACTCCAGCAAAAGCCAACTTCATGTTTGGTAGAGAACTTACTCAAGGACCCTTTTCTCTCGGGAAGATGATTCGAGAAACCGGTTCATACAATGCTAAACCTAAACTGGTCAGTACCGTATTATTAGTAGTTGGTTTTGGAATGCCTCGCGCGTCACTTGTCGAGCCAAAAACCAAAATGATGGTGACCGGGCTATATGTTGTTGGTTTCTGTAACTTCTTCATTGCAAAACAGCTTTGCTTTTATCATAAGCCCTGATGAGGATCGCTTTTGCACGCAGGGCAACAGTCCGGACACAGTTGCACAATCCGCGGTTTCCAGGCCACCATAAACACGGGATCGGGTGCTCAAACTAATTAAACTTCATCCACAGTGGGTGAATGCTCCTTTAGTGTTTTTATTTTTTTTTTCAGAGTCAGCTGTTTTTCTCTGTTGAATCTAAAGCCAACTGCCAATTCTAATTTATTGCTTCGTTTGTGTGTTATGTGTTATGTGTGCATGGCCAGATAGTTACCGACCCTGTAGACATGCTTCCTCTCTGCAGAACATCACTTGCTGGAACGTGATTTGTATTGATAATTAGAGTTTCTTTAATGTGAATTTGATGCTATAGCTTCTTTTCTTTACCCTGGTCATGTAGATATTTGAATTTGTTTCCAGCCTACTCCACTCCATTTCCAGTTAATTCATGTTATAAATATAGACTAGATACACATCGCATGTCAATGTCGATTGAGTATTTGGATGCAGGATGATTTTTTTAGGCCTACCCATTTGTACTTCTGGCCTGAGCGGCCTTAAAATTCCAACGACCCATCTAGTCAGCTCCGTTTCTATTTTTCTTTTCGATTGGGCCAGCCCGTGGGTTCCATTATGCGGCCCGATAACTCTCTCTTCATTATGCGGCCCAATAACTCTCTCTCTCTCTCTCTCTCTCTCTCTCTCTCTCTCTCTCTCTCTCTGAGTTCTGGACCTAAAACTATAAATTTTAACCCCATCGACCTATGACTTATATGGACTAAAAGACTCAAGAGGTGCCATCTCACCTAAATATTTCAATGGTTGGATGAACCTAGAAATTGAATCAATAACTGAGTCATATGCTGGTATTTTTTCAAATTGGTAACCTAGGTAGGGAAGTTACCAAATTAGTTCCCTCAAGTTCCATCCATGGAAAATTTTAGGGTGACCCTAATGATAGCTCGGATAGGTTCATGATAAATCTGTGAGTCGGGTTGTTAGAGATAATAAGCTGACATAACTTGGTAATAGGTCGTGGTCACGATAATAATACAATGATGTCGCTCTTTTTGTTATACTAGGAAGCAATGCTTGGAAATAGCTGATCCTAATAGTAAAAAGTATTGATTAAACTAACTCTTTGATCACCATTGATTGATACTTACCTAATCCTACTTAGCGTAGGGAATTAGGAATCACTAAAGCACATTGCATCCAACTGTTGCGATCAAGACAATTTCCCCTTATTATGGGGCTGCCTCATTCATCGAACTTTCGCAACTTTTCCTTTTTGGCGGCACTCCTTTCTTTCTTTCTTAAGGCACTTTAACCAAGCATAGGATCTCATCAACTGAAGGACAGCAATGGCCTAGTGGAGCAAAGCCTGAGGATCCACATATTGGCGACATTGATGTCACAGCGGTCGATGTCACTTCAGAAGGACGCGTGATATCGACGAAGTTCCAGTTCTATGATGTGTCTGTCTGTTACTTTTGAAAGGAGTCGTGTTCAAATACCTAATCGACCCATGCATGACGTCGAAAGAGGAGATAAGGAGCCGAATGGCGACCTACCAGATCATGTCCTTTCAAGTGCTTTTGTAATTTCTTTTGACAATGGCAGGGATTAGATCCCGGTGGGAAAGGAGAAGCCATCTCTCTGTCGGTCTCAATTTCAAATAGGTTTCTCTAGAAAAGACTTTCTTCGCGAGTACACGCATGTAACTAAGCCGCTATGATCTTTCCAAATCTTGCGAATTACGTTTTTCAGAGTTCTCTGGTTATATCATTTAATTCCCACATGAAAGTCGCTCGACGCACTACAGTCATGTGGGACCACGTTCAGTTTGTTCTTATTGCCTTCCTGCAGTGACGACAAAATTGCAACGCGAACACAATTAAATTCTAGCGCTTTTTACGTTATAGGAAGCAGACAAGTATACAAATTTACTAATGGCGATGACAGATTATGTTGATCCTTCGCCCTCCAAGTCCCACGTCGATCATTTACTTTTGACAGAACAATTTTTTCTGTACGCAGGGAAATATCTTTCATTATGGATGCAATAATTCATGAGCTGAAATGAATTTTTTGGGTCCTGGAGAATCTGCCATTAGTTCCAGGACCCTGTGAAGATTGCGAGAATCCATCTTTTATCTTCCGTGTCTCAGGTACTTACACACACACACTTATTGAACGCCGTGTTCCGTCTCCTTTTTCATGGCTAATCAATCTGCTTTGATACTTGTCAAAAAAAAAAAAAAAAAAATCTGCTTTGATACACTTTTTACATTTTCCAATCCACTAATTAACCCACCTTTTTGACCGGGATTGAATTATCTTCTTCAGCCTGTCGTCTGCGCTTCCTCAAACCTACATTTTAAAGAGAACAACCAACATGACCTGGACCCAAATAGCTGGTGCAGAAAAATTTACTCGCCTTCTGGTTTTATAGAAGTAGATAATCTCAAACCTTAACCTCATATATCCTTTTCTCGAGCGAAACCGAAGCGTTAATGAGCCGGATCATTTAGAAGAGCCACCGCTCTACCTGGTCGCGTGAAACTGGCATGCATCCTGGCTGCCGGGACCCTTTCACCCTAAGATCAGACACAACGCCAAATAGGTTTCTGTTACTTGGAAAAATCGTTAGAATTGGAAGGGTTCGCGTCCATACACGAGTTAATATAATTTAATGTCCGAAAATAACGACCATGATGGAAGACTTTCATCGAGGGCCCTACTCTTGGCATAAACTAAGCAGCACTGAATAGAATAATCAACATAGGATCTTGTGGATCCTGATGGCCGATGAACTTAGAAGTCGGACGATGCTGCTCTTTGGATTCTTGATTTAATTAAAAAAAAAAAAAAGATCACAAGGGGCTTATGGATGATGTGGATGTATGTCATCCGAGCTTAGTGGAAGGCCACAATGTAGCCTCTGAAGCTCCTTGTTTCTTGTACTACTAATATCTCTTAAACACAATACAGCCACACACAAGATATAAGATCAGTGCTTGCTTTGATACTCTCAAGTTGAAGCTTCTCTTCTTCCCAAAACTCCTTTCTTTAAATCTATTGTATGAATATTCATATCGAAGGATTCACTGGAATTATTTAGCTACTTTGAATCGAGATTCAGGTAGTCCTCTTTAACTCATCATTCTCTACTTGCTCGCCAATGGGGTCTCTGCGTTTTCTGTCAAAAATTACAAAACTATCTCATCAACTTTCTTTACACCGACAATTTGCATTTTCCGGTCTTCAAAATCGACACTTTGTACCGTGAAATTTCAGAAACGTACACCTTGCACCTTGGAGTCCATGAAATTATAGAAATTAGAGGGTCTAAAGTGCATCTATATTTTGAACTGACACTTTACCAAATGCAAGATGTCAGTAGATGTCTCAATCTTCATGATTTTGAGAGACTTTCACCTGGTGTCGAATTTCTTTCATCATCGAAGGGAACCTTTACGAAAGAAACTAGATGGCTTACCCACTGTCTTTGCTATTTATCTATCGTAGGGTTTCTTTCGGCTAATATCGATTATCATTGATTTAAAACGAATAGAATGGAGTAGCAAATGTGCTTGGTTTGCCGTGGGGTGAACGAGCCTATCCACCAATATCCTTTTCAAATTAAATGATGAAATAGCAAAAAAAAAAAAAAAAAAAGCATTTCGTTTATCCATTTCAGCACGCGTGTGTCATGCCTTGTACGTTCCGGTAATTATTGAGGTTGTCGCTATGCACAAATTGATTATTTATCTATCTACCTGTATCTATTTTATTTGAGAAATGAATTGACCGACACAGGCTGAGGGTACTACAAAAGCCAACCGCATTCAAGAATTGCAATTACAAATCCTGTCAATTATTAAACAACAGCTGAGCTGCTTTGTCCTTTCAAAGGAGCATTGCATTATTATCTGTCTCGATTATTTCAAAAGGTTTTCTGTTCCCCCTTTTTCCAACAAAATGAATTATTCTTCTTTTAATAAAAAGGCCTCTCGTTGAGTTTTAATTGATTAGTTGGATGTGATCTTATTACGATAAACATTTGATAAGTCGATGTGAAAGTATACGAGTCTCAGTGTCTCATTTGTTGCGATATTTTGTCAGAGCCATTTATTAACAATGTTTGTTAGCGAGAGAATTTTTCCTTGAAGTTGAAAAAATTCAAAGAATATATATTCTTTTTCCAAAATTTTTGAATTATTGTTCCGGGACAATAATTAAGGGCGTGTTTGGTAATATTTTTGTTTGAAAATTGTTCCACGAGAAATGAAATAGAAAATGTTTTCTATTCCGAAGAACAATTTTGAACAAAAACGATTTGGTAAACTTGTTGGGAATAAAAAATGAACGAAATACGTTTGGTAAGAAATTTGTATAATTTTATTTAATACTTTTAATACTTTTATTTTTTTTCTATTTTCTTATTTATTTTGTATTTTTGTATTTTGTATTTTTCCTTTTTTCTTCTTTTAGTCGATTCGTTGGCCTCGCCTAGCCAGGCGAGGCCGACCTGCTGACGGCTGCCGCTCGGCGAAGAATTTGCGAGGTGGCCACTCGACGGCCAGCCGCTAAGAGAGAAGAAAATGAAAAGTGTTTAAATTTTGTTCTGCAATAAGAAACAACTTTTTTTTTTTTTTGTTTCTTGTTTCTATTCGGTATTTACGGGAATAAAATAATTTTGGAACAAAAATGCAAATAAACGGATTTCTGTTTTTGTTCAAAAACAAAAAACAAAAGTGTTTAGAAATAGAAAAAGAACAAAAAACAAACACCCAGCTAAGGGCCTGCAGTTTTTGTTTTTTATTTATGTTCTTGAACACTTTTTTTGTTCCCTGAACAAAAGAAATATAAACGCGTTGGTTGTGTTTCCGTTTTTTATTTTGTTCCTAACAAAAACAAACAAAACTTTTTTACTTCTTGTTCCGTAAACAATTTGGAGAAACGCTTATTTTCCTCTCTTTCTTCTTTCTTCTTTCTTTCTTTCTTTCTTTTCTTTCATGAATAGGCTCCTCGGGCCCATGGCCGGGCGACCGCCGCCGAGGGTCACACGCCGTCGAGGGTCGGTGACATCGTCTGAGCTCCGCTCGCAGCCGTGAGGCTCGATCTTCGCCGATCCGGGCGAGGCCGAGTCAGCTCTCACCAAGGCGAGGCCGAGTCACCTGGCAACCACGCAGGCTCCTGGCTCGCCGGGCTGGCAAGCCTCGCCGTGGCCGGGTGAGGCCGCCTACCATGTCGACCTGGCCGCCTGAGGTCGGGGGATTGACCGAAAAAAAGAAAAATAAAAAAGAAAGGAAAAAATGAAAATAAAATAAAAATGTTTAAAAAAATTAAAAGAAACAAAAAAAGAATAAAATTTACCAAATGTGTTTCTATTCATTTTTATTCCCCCGGAACAAACGTTACCAAATGCGTTCTTTTGTTCAAAAATTGTTCTCCGGAACAAACACTTTTATTTCGCTCCCTCGGAACAAAAAAAAAAAGAATGTAAACGTTACTATTCGCGACCTCTAAGTGACTAATCAAGAAACCATCAAAGTTTGCAATGCTTAACTTTTTTTTCAATAAAAGTTTGCACAATATGCTATAATCAATGTTCGGTGGCATTTGTAGAATATATTTATATGTCTGCAACATTTGAGGGATTTTTTTTTTTGTCACTTGTGATGATTGATGAGTGTAATGATGAGAGGAGTCTGTTGAAAGAAACAAAACAATTTGCTCTTAGAGAAAGACCGAAATCTAGGCCAACAAATATTCATATAAACAAATCACGAAAAGTATGATTAAAATATGGATGGAAGAAAAGAAAATAAGTCATTGCAAAATTTAAACCTTAAGACTTTTCAAAAGTAGTGATTTACTAAAAAAATAGTAAAATGTAAGATCTACGCATAGCATGCATCTGCTACTTTTTATTAACTATACACCTATGGCAAAGTAATGCATATGCTACTTTTATTTATTATACAATTTAGCAAAGTGGTTTTGTTAACAAACATCAGCTGTTTTTTGGGACCACTGAAATAAATCTAAAAAAAAAACGATTATTTCCTCCTCTCTCTCTCTCTGAATAATCATGTTTTGTTTTAATTAATTAATTTATTTGATGATTCTAGGATATCATCAAGTCTGGCATGTCCTAATCACCAAATAGAAGAAAGCTGCAAAGAACAAGATGTGGCCTTTTATCATAGACTGACGTACATTATGTGGGACCTTGACTCGTAACCTAATGAATTTCGATGGTCAAGAGATGACCTGAATTGATAATAGTGTAATAATGTACCCCCCTCGAGAAATTTCTCATGATTCTTCATTTGTTTTCAGAGCGCTTTAAAAATCTTGTAATCGCTAGACCTAAAGTCGACCAAAGCGACCAAAGCAATAACTACAAGTGCCAAGCAGCAGCTCAATGGGAAGTTACCTTGGGCAATGCTCACCATGAGGTGATTTTGCTAAGTTGTTATTTTACATAATTTCGTTGATGTCCTATATTAGATATATTTTTGGTCTTGGCATACTAAATTACTAATGTGTATGTAATGACTTGCCTTTTGTTTTTGTTCTTTTAAATATTTGATCATTCAAAAATATGTGAACTTTCAAAATAGATGAATATCCACACTAGATATATTTTTGATGGTTTTGTGGATGCGAAATGATATTTTAAAGGGAAACTTACCACAAAAAGTTATAAACTTATTGCAATCGTGTCCAATTCAATCCTAAAATTTATTTATTTTTCCAATTGAATGTTAAGTCATTTGCATTGGTATCAATTCAGTCTTTCCAGCTAATTTTGGTCAGCGTTGACATGTAAATTTTTTTTTATAAATTTTTAATATTTTTTGAATTTTTGAATTTTCTTTGTTTTTTCCTTTTTCTTTTTTTTTTTTTTTCCCCTTCTTCCTCTAATGGGTTTTAGAACCTTAATGGTTAGGCAGAGGCAAGGGATAGCCACTGAGGAGGTTGAGCCTCGCTCGGTCAATGACCTCGTTAGCCACAATGAAACAAAAGAACAAAAAAAGAAGAAGAGAAAGTAATAAAAATAACATAAATTTTTCATAAAAAATTATAAAGTTATCTACATCAGCGCCAATGATGCCATGTAGGATGGTTAGCATGCATATCAACAATTTCTTGTTAAAATTGGCTAAATGGACTGATTGACAAATTGTCAAAAAGGTTTAGGACTGAATTGAGAAAGACAAAATATTTAAAATTGAATAGATAATTTTTAATATTTTAAACTTTGGCATGAAAATGGGAGTTTGAGGGGGGGGGGTAATTTTGGCTTATAAAAGGCGTAAACACGCAGGTAAATGCCCGGTTAATTTTAAATTTCTCTGTGTCGGTTATATTCACAGATTTCATTCATGTAATTATATACAAATCACACAATCAGAATGGCCAGGAGACGCGGGGTTCCATATGTAAGAACATCCCCATCTCTGAGCTTAGTTACAGCATGTCTGAATCTTACGGGGTCAGCCGCTGTCATCTTCTCATTTACAAAGCGATCTTATGTCGGAATAAAGCGAAGTGCGTCTGATCCTGTGGAAATCGGATTATTTGTAAAGCTAATTGCATTCCCCCTATGCTGATGGAAAGTGGTGTGCGCTCAATAACGACGGAAAAGGAAGATACAGAATTGGATTTGGAAGGTTTATCATGAAAATATATAGTTGGGGAGGCAAATAGGAATTTGAAAAAAAATTGAAAGCATAAAAATATGTAATTTGGGAGACAACTAAGGGGTCTGGAAAAATCTAAACTCCAGACCCATAGCTCTGATAGATATTTTAGGATCATTGCCAACTCTTTTTGAAATGCTTAAACTATTAGATGAAAATGGGAGAAAATATTTTTAAAAAAAGTCATAAACATATTGCATTTTTACGAATTCAATCATAAACTTTTCAATTAAACTAATTTAGTCATAAAAATTTCAAATTGATATCAATTGAGTCCATCTAATCAAATTAAGCTAGAAATTGTAACGTGGACATTAGTCATCTTACATGGCACAACGGTATTGATGTGGACTTTTTTTATATAAGTTTTTGAATTTCTTATTAATTTTTCCAGTTCTTCTTATCTTTTTGCTAGGCCTTGGCTGGTGGCCAATAGCCCCATGCTATCCCTAGCTTTAAGGAAGAAAGAAGATAAAAAATAATAATAATAAAAACTTCAAAAGATTATTAAAAAAATGCCTATATCAGCATTGGTGCCAATCATGCCACATGAAATGGTTAACATCTATAGTAAAATTGGCCAAATGAACTCAATTAGCACAAATACAAAATTTTTTTGGTTCAATTTGAAGATTAAGAACTAGATTGATAACAATACAATATATTTAGGACTTTTTTAGTACTTTCTGATGAATACTTGATTTAATATTCAATTGTTTTATCAATTTTCAAGAAACAGTTATGTATAACTGCCGTGCATATCTACTAACCACGTACTAGTAGCAAGTGGGCATCATCACACACGTGGAGAGAAGCTTCCCTCTTGGCTAGCCATGATTCTCTCCGCTTTGATCGAGGACTCTTCTTCCACCCAAATCTTTATTGAGTTCTTTAACAAAAGAACTTCCATTACCAACCATACTCACTATTAAATTGAGGGTAATGCTATGCGCCATCGTTGGGATTCCCTGCATCTGCACAGCTTTAAAGAAACCTTCGTTTAGTAAGCGGACAAGTAGATGGAGACAATGAGGAAGAGGAGGATGGATTGCAGAGAAGAGGTTGTCCATATAGAGGGGGACAGAGAGAGAGAGAGAGAGAGGTCGGGAGGCGTTGGTGGATGTTTGCTAGGTTATCTTTTAAGAAACTGTTCTTGCTGTTTCCTATGATTCCTATCTAGTTATAAACAATGCTAAAGGTCTTTGTTCTTTTAGCGAAATGCATGCGTGCGGGGAACGTAAAAATAAGTTATTGTGCGATCTATAATATTAGCAACTAAAAACTAAACGCCATTAATAATTTGAGCGATTAAAAAGTGAAGATTGAGCCAATAAAGTCAGATTCGGAGCAGGTGAGTCACGGTATTGAATGATGGGTTCTTAATTAAGATAACAAAGATATAAAAAGTATTTGTTTACTTATAATCTTTTTTATGATATATTTTTATAGTACAGTGAAAATATTGAAAATTGCGATACTATGTATTAGGTCACACACAATTAAAACAAACGAGTAAATTTTTAAGGTCTACTCAAAGTTGGAAAAAGAATAACGCCAGCAAGAAATAGACAGGAAACACTTGCACGCTTAGTTTCGCAAAGCGGTTGAAGAATAAGGGCAAAAACATCTTCCAAACTCCCCTTCAAAACAGGCAAAATCGATTTGAGGCACACGAATTGCTTCGAGTAAATTTTCCTTCAAGTATCTGTAGATTAATTCCACCGTCAGATGTCATGGATTGATATAATTAGGCGCTTGTCGATCGTACGGTGATTCAACTGCTTTAGAAACTCTTTAGTGACCATTTCAACCTTGCATCATAAGGTCATTATCAAAACAATGAATGCATGTTCTCTAGTGAGTTGCTATTACTGTGTACAAACCTACGATCCCTTATCGGCGGCATACCAAGGTGAGGGGAATTCATAAATCTCAAACATATCTACACATACCTAACAACCTTCGCTAGAATGTTATTCCTTTTATCAGAGTCAAAGTCAGTTGGTTTGTCCTATATTGAAATAAAAGAAAACGTCAAGGAAAAGAGAAAGCAACAAAAGAACCATCTGACTCATTTAAATCTTGCCGCACGTGAACGACCAACTTCATGTATGGCAGGTTGCAACCGAAGAATACGGGCTATACAAGATTAAAAAGGCAAATTGACTATGATTCTTATGTGGTCCATCTTCCAGGTTCAATGAGTATCTCCTCCACTCTTGATTTTTGTGTTATTCAAATGGCGAGCCGTTGTACCTGGATCATTAAAATAACTAGAGGACGAGTTTTGACCGAGCGGACGGAATTGACGCGGAGGCAACGGCCGATGACCTGAACAGCAATTTCAAGCAGCGCACGAGAAAAAAGGCCATAATATTTTTATTTTTTTTAACTTGAAAGAGTTACGGGGCTCATAATATAAATCCGAAAAGCTCATTTCCAGCACTATTTCGTTTAAAGTTGTGTTCACAACTTGCAGTCGTTTTGGGCCTCAAAATTCATCCTATAAGTGTGTTTCGATGCATTTTCCTATTTTTATGTCAGTTTTTTTTCCATGTTTATTATGAGATCTTGTATGATCAGTGCCAACTCTTATGAAATCTTAAACTGTTAGATGAAAACATTGTTTAATAGTTAATTACTTTAATACTCCCCTTCATGTGTAGGCTGGATTTTGACCTAAGCATAAAGCGTGAAAATATATAATTGGGAAGGCAAATAGAGGCCTAGAAATATTTGAACTTAGGACCTCCTGATGTGAGGTTTTGTGTGACTACTGTTAACTATTCTAAAAACTTAAGTTATTAAATAAAAGCGTGGTTTAGTATTTAATTACTCTAACATTTATTTTAGGATTTTGTTGATTTTTTTTTTTCAAATTCTTCACTGCTTAAATTTTTTTCCAAATTTTTCAATGTTACATAGGGTTAGCAGAGTATATATTCGATCCTTCCATATTTTGTGGATCATCTAATCCGTGTTTATCTTTCAAGTTCCTGCATCATAAACACATGTGGAGAACAAACTATTTCTTCAGCAGATCTCGTGACTTCAAATTTTAAGCCCAATGTACCGGTCACAGATTAAATGAACACTTCCAAAGGAGATGATTAATAAATATCAAATGCTCGAGAGATTTCAAAGTTAAATAATCAACAGGTAGAATCTTTTCCTTCTAGTTGGGATTTTGTGTTGGTTGTTTTGTACAAGTTTAGTCACAACTCTAAAATAACTCAAAGCGTTGGGAAAAAGTAAGCAACCGAAATGAAGTGACTCGTGCTGCGAAACACGTCTAAACTTGTCTAGATGTAGTCACACTTGAAAAACCAATCATTCCAAGGTGGTGGTGGTGATCACATGGCGGGAAATATATAATTTGCTCAACTTTATAGGAAGGTTCTCGGTAGTTTCCTTCGAGTAGTCGAATTCGGGGGCTCAAGCTCTTTTTGGTTCGAGGATTGCGTTTGTCCGAATAATTGTGACTTATAAAATTGAGAGTGGAATACATGTGGAAATACAGTCAAAGGTTTTGTTTCGTAGGTATTCGACTCCACGACAAGATATTTTTATCAAAAGTTGTTCCTCAATTTAATTAAAGGAGAGAGGTTCTGTGATGATTTTGGAGAGAAAATATCACAAGTAGATAAGAGAATTAGTAACTTCGTTCCAAACGAAACTAGACATACACAAACTATGTTGAAATTTAATCGACAATGAAGCCTAGGAACGTAATCTCTTCAAATGAAACCAAACATATACAAACTATGCCAAAATTTAATCAACAACAAGTCTTGAAAAGGTAAAGATGCAATGCCAAAATTTAATCGATAACCTGAATTTGAAAACTATAGCTAAGAAACATGTCAAAATTTAATCGACAATGCAATTCTAGGAACTATAACTATAGTGCAGGAATGCTTGTGTGCAAGGGGCCTCCAAAGAGCACATTATGGCTATTTAAAGACTATGATTGACAGTAATCAACGAAGGTTACAAAGGGAGGTTACAAATAGAGGTTACAAACAGTTTTAAACAATTACATCAACGATTATATTGACTACATTACTTTGACAGTTTCTTTAACTCCACTATTTTGACGATTGCTTTATTCCACTACATTAATAGTTACTTCTTTGACTGTTGCATTCGAGATTATTGACTCTACATTTGTCGATTCTTTCAAGTTGTCAATAATTCTATTTATAAACAACAAAACTCTACTCATATCAACTAAGTCTATTACTTGCCCATGATAACCATGATTGGGCATTTTTTTTGGTACAAGCAAGTTTAAAGCAAAAGTGAACGAGCTAACATTCTTTTTAAAGTGGGGTCATATGTATGGGATCGGGCCGGGCCAGTTCAAATTCAATCCCTTTATGTGGTTGATTGCATGTTGAATCATGCAAGAATCAATTCAGTTTGAACCAAGAAATAAATAAAAAAATTTGAAAACCGACCTTTATCGATCGATTCTTAATAAAACCAATTGGTGAGAATTTTGAGCTGATTTCAATACTTTTGTTTTCGGTATAATTTCAAAAGGATGCATGTGTGGGTGAGTTGTGGTAGAAAAATCTTACATTGAAGAATTGATGTAGTGTAGAATAGTTAATATATCCTCGTTGCCACTAACTCACTAACTTAAGTTTTTGAGTGAAAGTGAGTCCAACTAGATATATTGACGGGCTTAAACTTAGTCTCTCTCTAGGTGATTTTCCGAGGTGAAGATATCAATCTTCTACTGCGTGCTCTCAACACTTTTTAAGTTCGGACTCTCGGATTTTTCACTCTCATTTCTTGTTTTCATATTTGGCCTTTCTCTCTTGTCCCTAGTCTCCTCTCCACTGCTCTCCAGGGGCTTAGGTTTGGCCTCTCCGTTTAGCCTCTCCGTGCATATACTCGATCTTTCATCACCCTCACTCTCCCTATCGCCTTTGGAGTTTTCCTTTCTCGTCTATCCCATCTTTCGCTCTCGATCTCAGTCCCGCTGACGTCGTGGGTTCTCGCGACCCTTCCACCGACAAGAAATTGGGTGATTCATTCCATGTTCTTTGCCTTTTGTTTTTCCCTTCCTGGTGTCCGTTGTTCGTCAAGTTACGAACTGTTATTTCCTGTTTGTTGTGGGCATAGGTGCTTCGGAGATTGGAAATGCAGGTGAAAAAAATTGATGCGTTCTCGTCACTATTCAATGTAAAACCTATCATCGTGTTTCTTGGGATCCTGGCGATCAGCGCTTGATTTTTTCAATTAGGTGCATGTGTATTAGCATTTTGAGTTACAATGCTGTTGATTTGAACAAAACCACAGCTAGATACACAATCGTAAGCGATTTCCACACTTTATCGTGGATTGTGAAGGGAAAATGACACAAATAATTCTTAAACATTAGCTTAATTTGTGATGTCATTCTTTGATTTTTTTTTATTTTTTATCTATCTAATATGTTCCTTGAAAATGTTCAATTTAGTCCATAAACATTCAATTTATGTAATTTAGTCCCTCAACTTTCCCTAATAAAGTCAGACCATCCTTTCAGTATCATTCACAGTTTTTTGTAATTATAGCATTAACTAAATTTTATAATGTCTTTCATATCAATCAATTTCCTAAATAAGTAAAAAAAAAAAAAAATCTTTCTTTTTATCATTTTGTATTTTTATGCCTTTATAAATATTACTGTAGTTACATTTAATTTATTTTTAACCCTAATCAAGGGTTTAGGTTGATGCTTTATGATTTGCATACCAACACTTCTATTCAAGCCATTTTGTTGAATTAATCCAAATCCAAATTCACTCAAGAACTTACCAATTTGATGGATTTAGCTTACTTGAACTTAAGATAACCAAGCTAATGAGCTCCAATTATTGCAATTCAAGTTAACCATTCTAGAATAAGGTTTAATTTGATAGATTGAGGTCGAATTTTGACATTAGTCCTCAATTTTTTATTTTTTATTTATGTAAAAGTCACATCTTGTTCTTGTGTCAATCTAAATGCAATAGGCCATCTTGAATATGGGCAATCGAACCAATTAATGCCTCGTTATTTTAACTGGACTCAATTTTAACCAATTTGCATTTCAAGATAAGCAATTATGAAAATTTATCCATTTAGACCTTTAATTGAGAAAAGATTCTTTTCAATTTAGTCCCTAAAGGACTAAAGGACTAAATTGCCCAAAAGAAAAGCCAAAGGAGATGAATGATCCAACCGGTCAAACTGGCTCGAACCTGTTCAATCAATCCAACTAGTCACTGGTGAGAATGGCCGGTTCAATCACTTCCCGACCGGCAACTGCCAGGAGGTGGCTTGCCTTGTGGCCAACACGTTTGTACCCTCATTTTTTTAATTTACGCAATTGTTTTGGATATGTGAAATTACGAAAATACCCCTGATTAGATCATGATTTCAAATTTAGCTCAAAAATTGATCATCACAGTTTATTAAAGATGCATCATGAGGGTTCAAATTAACATGTGCATAATTAGGGGATAATCAAGTTTGTTAGATTAGGGAGATCAACCACTAGCCCTTGGGCTAGGATTGCATCTTGCAGTAAGACTATATAACAACTTTCCTTCCAAAACCACAACGAGGAGACCATTTTTGCAGAAAATTTCTCTCATTAGAATATATTTCTCTCTTCTCTCTTTCCCTCCTTCTCTCTCCTTCTCTCGCTCTCTTGGCCTCCGCCTACCGCTGCCACTTGCCAGCATCCTCAGATGATTCGCTGGCGCTCCAACCACCCCAAGGCATCTCCCAGCTCGGTCGCAATCATCGCCGGCGTTTTCCATCGTTGGAAGTGTTAAGAACAGCAAGAACAGAAGCTCTACTGAGACTACTACAGACAGGGGAAGTAAGATATACAAGAGCAACGAAGAGAAAATGTATGAAGAAGATGAAGTAGAGAATATAAATGCTGCTAAGAAGAATGAGAAGTAAAGGGGCTACTGTTAGCATCAAAGAAAGAGAAAGAAGACTAAGTGAGCTAAAGTGATAATCTATAAAAGTGAGCTAAAAAGCTCTGTTTCGAATACTCTGTATAAGCTGCAAGTCTCAGTAGTTAGTTTGGTGTACTTCGGTACTAGAAGTTAGTTAGTTTCTTTTGCTTCAGTTAATCAGTTTCTCCATTTCTTCAACTGATTCAATACCTGTAAAGTAGTTTCTAGAGATAGCCATTGAATATAAAAGGCTAACTCTCGTGATTGTAAAGCATAGAAGAAAATACAGAAAGAAGTGTTCATCTCAAGAGCTCTCAACTGCTCAGTCATCCAAGACTTCAAACTTCTTCTTTGCGCATAAACTTCTTCAGGAAGTCCACGATCCGGCGTCCTTTCTGATCGGCCCACCAAGCGGCGCTTACGCCAGTCTTGAAGTCCGGCAGTTCTAATTGCCGATCTGGTGATCCGACCACTGTCCTTCAACTCTAGTGGTTCACGATGACAATTTTTGAAGAGTCCTTGAAGATCCAGCGGCCTTTAATCAAAGGTTGATCGAGTTCAGTTCGAGGAAATTGCAAAGGTATTGATCTAGCACTCGAATCCAATGAAGCAAGGTTGAGTCAGTTGAGTGGGGCTATGATTCAAAGTTTAGGAGCTCTTATATGCTTGAAATCATGGATTATAGATGCTGCAATAGATAATAGATGATCAATATGTTGATTGTGGTCATTTGCATTCTCTGGAAATTTGTAGGTCCTCAGGACTTAGTTTTTGCTATGGCAAATTTGAGGTCATAAACTTTGAAATCTTGAGTTGACGCGTTCTGGAAAATTGATCTAAATTCCATAAGCTTCGATTTGATATATTATAGGGTTCAAATGGAAGTCATTTGCTGGCTCAAATCCATCTCGAAAGTTTGTGCACCATGCTGGAAATCTGATTTGAAATCTACTAGCTGCCATGATTGTTGAATATGTTTGCTGTTTGCCGTTTTTCTTCTGAATTTTGTGCTTGGATCCGGAGGTCAATGGATCGAGAAAGTTGCTCAAAATATTCTTGGCTACAACATATAATTTTTTATAGAGTTTTTGGACTTGATTTGATTAGGAAAATCCTCATTAAATTGTCCTTAGTATGGCATACTTTATCTGTAACCTGATTGCCGTTTGCCTTGAAATGAGCAAATAGATGTGTCCAATTGCCTCTGATGTGTACCCCATATTTGTTGAGGACATCTCAAACTTCAAAACGATATATGGCACACAATCATTTGAGTATCATCTGATATGTTAAAACCCTTGCCAAAGTTACTACACTTGCTCTGCAACTTTAATTATATGTTGTCATGAATAGATTGACTGACCTGCCTGTGCTCATGAATTTCCTTGATTTTTTTAGCATCGATTTAGGACTAGATGTTTTCATCATATTTGTCCCTAACACCTAGACCTAGGACATACCAAAATATCAATAAATTCACGCATCATTTGAGTAGGGCCCAATGGACGTATGCCATGTTCTGTTTATTCTGATTTGATCTAACCACTTATACAAATGCCTTCACTTGAGCTAGGGAAAGACCTAATTGGGACTTTCTATCTTCTAGGAATTTGTAAATGACACCTTAAGCTTTCTAACAGTGCCTAGTTTCTCCAATTTGTCCACCACTTGCATTATTTTCCTTCGAAATCTGGAATTTGTCTTGACCTGAAATGCTGCTGTGTCTTTGTGAGTCCAACTATTTGTCAATTTTGTGTGATTGTATGCATGTTGATTTTGAGGTTAAGTCCTTACTGAAAGTTGTCCATGACATCCATGTCTATCACATGTTAAAATTTGAGAATTTTTTAGCATCATTAGATAGGGTCAAGTAGACCTTTCTGTGTTCTATGATTTTTCATAAAATCATGTGTTAGAATTTTGAGGAAACTTCCTTCATAAAACTTACTTCTCACATGTGGATTTACTTGCTATAAAATTCCTAGACTCAGATAGTCATTGATTGTGCTTTTATAGATTTCACATCAATGTCTTGTTTCTGTGGCCCCTGTTTTGACTAATTGACATGCTTTTGTTCTTGAATTTTTAGAAAATCATGTGTGATGAATTAGGTCTCGATGTCTTCTCAAGAATTGATCATAATGTGCTGTCTTTGTCACTATAAATTTCACAAAATAAAAATGTGATTTGGTATTTCTACCATATATCCAAAAGTTGTAGGATGTTTTGAAATTCTGATTTTCTAATATGATCTTAAAATCATTCCTAGTTTTGATAGTTCATGTGATGCCCACAGAAAAAAAAAAAAAAAAATCTGCATTTTTCAAACTATAATTTGACATGATCTTATTGAATTCTTGATTCATGTTTAGGACGTTTATGACGCTTGATCAATTGTACCCTTGATGCACCCAGGCTCACCTTAACAACTCGACATAATTCTTGATTTAATAAAATCATGTCCCTATTTGACACTTTCTTTAAAATCATGATTTGACAAAATTTTTGTCAAAGTTTAAATCATATTTAGAATGTTTGTGACGCTTGATCAGTTGTGCCCTTGATGCACCCAAACTAGCTTTGATGGCTAAATGTGTTCCATAGCCTTGACGAAATTATGTCATCTTTTCATCAAATCCTTTCTAAACGATGTCTTCTCTTGCCTGTTGTTTGCAGAATACTTTTTTGGGCATCACGAGGATTACATATCGATTTGTCTTGCTTGCCATGAATATATTCGTTGCATGAGCATTTTCAATGATAATTGTGTTTGAATAAGTGGACCCTCGCTGGTTCTCTTATTTGTTTGCCTCGATTGAGAAATAAGTCATGTGACCTGCATGCATACTTTCATACACTTCGCATGTAATTTTTAAATGTATGAATTAGGTACGATACATGATCATTATGGGGTTAGAGACTTTTAGCATTAGCCACCGCATGTGAACACAAATTATGGCTAATAGCTATAAGTCACATCAAAATAAATTGAGTAGGCATCATAGGTAGGCTGTTGCATATACAATCTAAAGGCCAATCCCGAGGCCATGATTGATGGGTGTTCTTTCAACACCTTGAATGCTTTGCTTATTGCTTGCATTGTATGTATAAAACGTCCCTTTGAATTTCCAATTTAGTTCTAGCATTAGACTAGAATTAGGATAGACCCATGGAGATTGCAATCACAAAAACTTGAAAATGACGATTGGCCGATGTTCAATTTGTGTTATTTGTTTCCCAACATATGTCTCGAGTTTCTCATGCATTGTATAAATACCAGATGAGTCGTGGATTTTCCTTTTGTCTTTCTTAGAGTTGTGTAGACTCTTTTTCATTGTACTTTTTTAGGAAATTCTCATGGGTAACCACCTTTAAACCCTGCCTTTACACCTGCTCTCTCGTATAAATTGGAAAGGGGGCACCGAGGTCGGGTCACAAGATTCCTAAAAAATGATTTCTTGAAAAATATTTTTCAAAAATGTCACATGTTTTGCAAAGCAAGTGGAGCTTAAAGCTCCATTTGTTTCACAAAAAATATGACATTTCTAAGAAAATAGTTTTCAAGCTAATTATTGCTCACTGTATCAAATTTGTCATACCCACCGAAACCATTCGTCGTGCCACATAGGATGCCATTGACCACATCAGCACTTTTCACTCAAAATTAGCTGGATTAAATTAATTGGCTTAAGACTTCTTTTGGCTAATTTTTCCTAATATTCTATCCTAAACAATTTGTCCAAATGAGCTGCCACCTCAGACGGTGAGTTTCCAAATGAGTTAGTGATGTGCGCTCACATCAATTTGGGAGTGTAGGATTGGAACGGCGGCTCAAGGAGGAACATAGGGCCAATTTGGTTTGGCATTTGGAAGGAGCTTGTTGGCTCTAAAGGGGTTTGGCCAAATGCAAACGTGTATGATTCAATTGTTTGAACAACTTTAGCAAGATGTAATTGCATCTCGAAATGGCTTTAAGGGTCTTTAGCCAAAGCAGCTCTAGAGGTACTTTAGGAAGGTGCATCTTTGGAATACAAGTCCTATAGGTATTGTTCATCTTCTTCGGAGAAGTTAACGAAGGCTGACCACCGTTGGCCAAGGAGTCACCCATGTTGATGATCACCGCCTGAGGGGTTGCCCAACCTCAACGACCGCTGTTGTTGCGGCAACCCGTTGCCACTATCTAAGGTCGCACAACCTCAAACAAAGCAATCTGACGTCATGCGACCTCAAGCATTGCCTGGGTCGCACAACCCTGGCGTCACTTGAGGTCCGACAACTTAAAGCGGTCGTTGCCTAGGTTCGTGACCCAGGCAGCCGTCGCTTGGGTTAACATGACCCAAGCGGTTGCTTGGGTTGCAACCCTATTGGGTCGTGTGAACCCTAGGCATCACCTGAGGTTGTGCAAACTCAGGCAAGGCTATCCGATGGCTAGATCTAGCCACCGTCAACCTAGCTAGCTGGAGGTTAGCTACGATGGCTAGATTGCAAAAAAAAAAAAAAACTTATTTTTATAAAAAAATTTAGCAAAAGTCTTTTGTAAAATGTAGTTTTTACCAAATGGCATTTAAGCTAAAGTTGTTTTACAATGCACTTTAAAATTATAATTTACCAAACGGTATTTAGATTTCCAAAAAACCATTTAACCCAAAGATATTTGCATTTTCCCAAGAACATTTGTCTAAAGCCGAACCAAATTGGGCCATAGTGTGGGAGCGGACAGTACTAAAGAACACTAAATGTACAATGCCTTATCATATCTCCGGTGAGGAAGCTGGGCGGGTAGATCATCCTCTAGAACGTTGCTGGCAAGGAATGTCAATGTGTCAATGTTTGTACTGTTGGTGAGAAAGCTTAAAACTCATCGTACTGGGAAGTTTGATTCCAAAAGTTTCGATTGATGAACGGACATATAGAAAATGATCAGGAGTAGCATGTGAAATTTGATTAACGGGATGGAGGCACATGCCAAAGGTGCAGGTGAAACCAAATTTTGATAGCGTGTTAGAAAGTTTGACAATAAACATGTATCCATATAAAAGCACATAAAATGCATTGTCAAGTGACGTGGTAATTCCAATAAGTCGTCTACAATGTCATATCACCGTAGTAGTATATACTGCAGTTCGTAAGATAGCTTTCTCTCGTGATCAGTTTGTACCAGTCGAGCTGCAGCGGCTTTGGTGATGGTGATGCCAAAGTCTCATGCTTTGTTTTATTGGTAGAGAGTGAAAATTGATGTTAGATTAATGGGAATATCTCAATCTTCATTAAGAGCCTTATAATAACCATTCATCAAAATGTGAAGGAAAACCCTTAAGGAATAATCTTCTTAATCTAAAAGATATTTTCTCTCGACTTCTATCCTTGTATCCTTATAAATGGCGAGGCTTCATCATAGGGCGATGTGCATGAATCACAAAATTTGCAAAACCTTGAATATCGAAAAGATTAAGTATTCATTCATTTTGCAAAAAAAAAAAAAAAAAAAAAAAATGAGTGATGTAGACAACATTTTTCCAAAAATAATTGCTTTTATCATTTAGAAAAATTAGTCAACAAAAAATATTTTTATCATCGATAACAATATATGTCTAACCATTTTCATGGACGATTAAAAAAATAAATTCTATTCACTTATTTATAAATGATACAAGTGATTATTTTTTGAAAATTATTTATAAAATTATTCATTTTTCACGAATGGACACACCCTAAATGAGCTTTGAGATAGTATGCGAATGCATGATCTGAAATTAAGAGAAAAAACTTGCAAAACCTCGGATATCGAAAACGGGTAAAGTGCAAGCTATCTATTCCATAGTAAATCGAAGATTCAATATATGCAGAGAGTACAAAATTTAAAAAGAAATATTAACAACCGACAGCAAAAGGTGAAACGGAGAGTCCTCAGGATATGAAGTCTTTGCTGAATGAACAGGCTAGAAAAGAAACCTCCAGGGGATGCCCAAATGCACCGCCGCCCCGGCATCCAGAATCTGAAAAATAGAACGACAAGAGAGAAGCAAACATCATGTAATATCACTACAATCAAAAGGGCCAACTACATGCGCTGGATTAAGGGTGAGCAAGATGGACCGATTGAACTGAGAATTGCCTGGACCGAGCCGAACTAGATTGCTTGGACCAATTATTATTTATTTATTTATTTATTTATTTATTTATTTATTTTTTTATTTTTAAATGTCTCACGTACACCTCTTATCTTCTTCCATCCTTCTCTTTGCCCCACAACACGCACACCTACTCTCCTCTTTTGGTTTTTCTCTCTCTGGTCTTCTTAATCTCTCATGATGTTAGAGGCATTCCCTCTTTTCAATTTGAATGGTTCCACTGGACCATTCAGGAACCGGACTACATCAACCAATTGGATCTAAAATTCACACCACATATCGATGGTGTCCAAAGCCCTTTCTCCTTGTGTTCATCCTTGTGCCTCTATATCAAGGGCGAACTGTCACTGTGCGGCTTCTCGATTTTTTTCTTGAGGAAATCTGCTAGCGATAGGCAAAAGTCGAAGATCCTATATTTTACTTTTGCTTTCTTTCGTCTCCTCTCTCAACCTTTTTGGTCAAGTGGACACCCTTCCCACTAGGGGGAAGAAGAGAAAGGTTGAGGAATTTCAATCCCTACCTTCTCGGAAGTTAGTGAGCGAGAATAGAGCCCAATATACGCACAACACATGATAGATGCAGTAGCTTGTAAAATAAATATAAGATAGGACTAGATAAAATAAAATAAAAATACCTTCTTACACGATAAATAACATATGTATTTATGGAATAGATAAGCCCAATCTTTTGTCTCGCAATGGCTAAGATTCTCTAATCTTTTCTCTTTTGTTGAAGACATCCTCCACTGTATGACATTTAAAGAACCAACCTTTCCAAGGAGTGAATTTTTCCTTCTCCAAAAAAAAAAAAAAAAAAAAAAAAAAAAAAAAAAAAACCAATCCTCACCCTTCAATCGTGTCAGGTCTAGTATATGGGTTTAAACTCGAGACATGATTTAATAGTGATGGTTTTAAGAATTTTAGAACATTTAAGTAAAAAATTACGCATTCATCTAACAATTAAAGCTTTTTAAGCAATTGGTGGCAGTCCTACAAAATTTCATATGGTATCGGAATCGGAGATCTTGAGTTCAAATCTTTTTAGACCCCATTTGCCTTCCCAATTAAATTTCCACGCTTAATACTAAGCGAAAAACCCAGACTAAATTTGAAAAGGAGTATTAGAATATTTAAATAACTAACAACTTAAGTTTTTAAAACATTCACTGACGGTCCCATAAGATCTCAAAATCTCATAGAGAAGTTGATCACATGGAGCATCGACAGCATCTCATCAATATCATTGATGAACCAACAACCGCCCCGTAGAAATGCGAAACTACGCAGGAACTTGTACTCTTTCTTACCAGAGTTGAGGGATGATGTTGAGCGAGCAGCTTAGGGTGCCTGCGAGGAAAATCCAATCACCGCCGCCCTCGTTGTCGGAGGGAGCTGTGAAGGTCAAGCCTATGCAGGAGATCTCCACGTCGAGCACGGCCACCCACCATGGACCCAAACGTAGCCTCCACTTGGCTCTCGCCGCCACTTTGATAGTCACCTCTACGCTGTTCACGACCGATTTAGTGACGATGGACAGCGTTGTCTGCGCTTTGGCTAGGAGTGAGCTCACGCAGCGGGGGGCATGTGTGAAGGGGGACACGAGGGAGGGAGGAGAGAGAGTGAGTTGGCCGTCTGAACTCAAGAGTAGCTTCATGTGAGTGTCCTCGACAGTGACAAGCCTACTGTGGGAGATGGAGATGAAAATGGAGATGTTAAGGGACAAAAGGGAAGAGCCGCCCAAGTCGAGCCCGTGCTCCGGCGGCATTCCGACGGGTGTTGCCATGAAGATGACCATGAGGAGGCCAAGAATAGTGGACCAAGCAAGTATGACAAAGCAGCCGATGATCAGCTTATGCGGGCAGGACCGTGGCGGTGCTGCCGGCAGCCATGCTGGATCATCATCCGCAGGGGGTGGGTCGGGGCAGTGGTCGGCTTTCATTTCGAGTTTTTGTGTCGAGTGTTTTTGTTTCTACGGGTGTTTTTGTGCTGGTGAAATCTCAATTTAAAGGGAGAAGGTCCAAGCAAATGGGGTATTTGAAGTACACACGAACGAAGCAATCGCATGGTTTTTTTAATCGTGGTTGTTTCGGACTGAGAAAAAAGCCACAGACCAAATTGGACACCTAGAGCCAAGCCAGCACGCGCGAGTTGCTAGTCAAAGCATCTTCCTTTCCCGGCATCATGCAACCCAGTTTTTGGACCAAAAAAATCATGCAGTCACATAGTGCTACAAAACTGCACCAAGGATTTTTGTCCCACAAGAACCATCATTTTCCCGACAAACTAATGCATTTTGCCTGTATCTTTTTAGGTTATCTCAGACTCTCGATCGATTCTTACAATTTTATTTGTCTCGATCCTATGTTGGTAACTATATTTCAAGGCTACTCCCGATTCTAGATTTTTACCTCGTAGATTCTAAATTTGGTGACATCGCCTACTTAAAATCATGATCTTAATAGTTGAACAATCAAGTACGTGTCTTCTTCAATAGAAGTAGCCATCAATGAATGGGTGGAATTTGCTGATGTAATGCCACACTTCACACCAAAGATAAAACCATTTTTTATTTTTTTATTTTTGTTGATGTGGAGTTTTGGCAGGGCATAGCAATTTAAAGGGCGAAAATTGCAAAGGGTTGGCGTAGAAAAGTCTTCGCCGATAATTTTTCTCTAGAAGCCTTGCCCTACACGTGTTGTCGATCTTATGCGTAGCTTAACTTGTAGCTTAACTTGCCTGATCCTTATTGCATATCATCGTTAGCAAAGTCGAGTCGGAAAACAAAAGACCTGATTCTAGCCGCCAGAGTTATTTGTTTCCATCTCTATCTTCCAAGTAATTATAAGTCTGTCTATTGAAAAGGTCGAAGCTTAAAATAAAAAAAAAAAACACACACACACACACACACAAATTTGGCGACTTTATTCTAGAAGAATAATAAATCTAAAAAAAAGTAATTATTGATCAGTCATAGAAGAAGAAAAGCAAATTTGCGCTGTAAAATGACATTGTCTAAACGGTATGCACCCAACCATTTTTTCTTTTTGGGGTCCAATTCTTATGTAAACCAGGGAAATTCTCCTTTGAAACCTATTTTGTGCTGCTCCTGGGAACCGCATTGGAAAAGGGCCATGTCTGTTCCTACTTCAGATTGACAAATATTGCTAAATTGCTACGTTTGCAGTTTGTAATATAAATATAAAGCCTACATGCTAAATCGCGTTTCCCAATTTCATGGGCGATTACAAAAAAATCGTCTCAGCTACCCTGGGTATTTTAGAAGAGAAGCATATCCAATTGAATTGTGCAATATCGTGTCAATCAGTCACATGAGACGATGCCATCATCCTCATATTTCGAGTCAAGATAACTTGTCATTGTTTTTTTTTTTTTTTTTTGGTATTGGAGGAACCGGCTTGCGCCGACAGCCCGCGCCGTAAACCCCAAGTGACACTTAGCGGAGGATCCACCACACCCGAGTCACACTTAATACACCTAGCGCCTCCCCTGGGTTTTGAACCCTTCACCTCTTCGTTGAGGATCAGTAGAGTCTTATCCAGTGGAGCCACCGCGGCCGGTGGTGATAACCTGTCATTGTTTGTGTTCATGTTTCCGTGTAAAATGATTTTAGTGGATCAACTTGATTCTGAGAAGTGTAAAAAAAAGGAAAAAAAACTCAATCTTAATTAAGAAGAATTCGCCTGGCCGCGAACAGGCGTTTTTTATTATAATGATTTAAGACTCCTTTTAACGGAGAAAGTCAAATTGAACTGTCGACGCCCTTTTCGAAGGAGGCCCCCAACATTGTCCAATCCACTATTCGCCGCCATTGAGACTTCGGAATTATCAATTAATAAGTGGGACAGCGTTTGGTCTTGACACGTTTTTAACGAGGTTCGGTTTTACATAAATTTTCTTCACTTATTAAATTCATTTGTTTTTAAACGATGTATATGTATTTGAAAAAAGCGAAGGAAGACCATTTTCAATAGTACATGAGATTAATATCACGAAAAACCCTAAGCTGATAGTTTAAGATAAATCTCTTATATGTATATTAATTCGGGGTTTTTCATTATATTAATCCTAATATTTAAACCTAACAAGTAAAAAATTTATGCCTTCCCACATTGTTATTTCATGGCTTAATTTTTCCCACTCAAGTTACGATTTTGACTGATGTGAGTATATACATTGTATGGGGTGATGGTAATGTCCTCCTGCAATGTCTAATGTAACTTTTCCAGTCCAACATCTAGAGCTCATGAATTAATTGAGATGTCTATACATTATGCTTTTCTCTTCTTCTTCCTTTTTTACATTACCAAAAAAAAAAAAAAAAAAAAAGATGGATATTGCTATGAATACTAACATTGTCATGCAAAATTTCTAAATTAAAAATCAAGCTATTGCAAATTTGAAGATTATTTATCAGAAATTACCAATTACAGAGTTGGCATGAAAAGGACAGGAAAATGAAAAGGACAGGAACGTGACTTCCAAGTTCCTTCTCTTTTTCCCCGAAGAGTAGGAGGTAAAGTTTGTATGTCCGGCTGCAACGACTTCATTGAATGAAGTCTTTGTTTAATGTATTTTTCTTTAGCTAACTTCCAAACGGGGACATCCATTGGATTCGAATCAATCAATAAGATCTGTTTCACAAGTGTGGAACGATTTCTACGTTTTGCTGACTAATTAATTCAACAAACCAAATTGATTGTATATACTGCGTACAAAAATAAATGAACAAAAAATATCTTTATTATTCGGGAAAATGTTTAGATACAAATTATTGTCATGAAATTGTTCTTTTCATGACTAATCATTTTAATAATAGAAGCCATCATTATTAGTTAAAATATTTTCTAAATAATTTATTTTTTACAAAATAAAAAGAGCCTAGATGTATTTTTCAAATATGACGTGCATAAAATATTCTGTTTTGATCCTTGGGCCCTTTATGTAGAGGGCCTTTTTGTTATTTGAACACGTGAAAGAAAACCGGTTCTTTGCGGTTTCTTAGGACAGTTTTCCGTTTGCTACACGTGTTTCTTTGCTATATGAGCAGGAGTGACCAGGGGGTGTGTTTTCCAAATAAGAAAATATTAGGTGGGCAGCCTCCCACGTAGAACACTTCATTTTGGGCTCATCACGTGATCAGGTGGGCCCCATTGATTAGTGTCTTTGTTTCTCTCTTTTTCACCTTGCGTTTCTCTTCTTCTTCGCCGTTTCTATTTTTTTTTTTTTTTTTATTTACTTTTGGCTTGCGGCCGCTCTTGCCGGATCTAACGAGGGCTTGAACCTCGTCGGTTGGGCAAGGGTGAGGAAAAGGAGGAGGGAAAGGCAGTCTGGAAAGTTGAAGACATCGACCCTACTGACGAAGTGCGTGGGGGACAAATTGCAGGTGAAGAAGTGGTCTATGGTGCGAGCACACATGATAATCATTTCATTTATAATCAGATCTATTATTTAATTCCCAAAAATAGATTTAGAATGGAAACTCATTGATACGCAATTTTATCTTTCTATTTTCAAAACAAATATTTAGTTTAGAAGTATGTTTGAAATATATATGAAAAGTAAAAATTTTTTTCTATATTTCCGTTTCTAGAACAAAAAGAAGAAATAAAAATTATTCTCATCGCTTGCCTTTGCCTCCCACCATTGACCGCCACCACCCCCTTACTGACTACCCGCCGCCCCTCCCTTGGGCCAACCACTACAACCCACCACCCCCCCCCCCCCACCGATTGCCACCTATCGATGAATGTAAAAGAGCATAAGAGGAAGACATTTGGTGTCATAATCAAAAGAATTTCTATTTTGGGAAGAGAATTTTGGGTTGTTGTCAAACACATAGTTATATTTTAAAACTCGTTTAAGGAATAGAAATAGAAAAATCTATTACTGGCTAGAAATCTATTCCATGAATATATTTACTATAAGTCCTAAAACTTTTTACGAATGTGTAATTAAATCTTAAAACTTTCAGTAAGTACAATCAAGTCATAAAACTTGTCAAATTGATATAATTTAGTTTTTTTTGTTAACTCCATCCAATTTGGCAAACGAGAAAAATACTAATGTGGCTAAAACAAGAAAGATAACCTCAAAACAATGTCATTTTGATCCAAATTTGATTTTTAATATAAATATTAAATAAATAAATTTAAAAAAAAATCACAGCAAAGGAGGAAACCAACAAAAGCTGGCAATGGTGGGGCGAGGGTCAGCTAGGGTCAACATCCCCTGCTTTATAGAATCCATCAATCATCACGTGATGTGTGTAACTGTCCGGCAGACAATCTTCGGCGATAATCTCATGAAAAAGTTTCACCGGTGCATCGATATAATTTCCTAGAAAAGGATTTTGATCATGATATTATAAGTTGCTGTCGTATGAGAAACCTTACAATGCTCCTCAACAAAAGCGCCTTTCCTGCAAAGTCCCTGAATGAAAATATAGAATATAAACAAATTTGGACTCGATCCCCTCTCCAAGACATCGCCAAGAAACTTTTTGCTGTCTTGGATGTCCCCATCTTTGCAAAGTATATTAATAAGCTTGTTGAATATTGTCATATCCAGATAAATATCTAAAGTAAGCATCTCAAGAAACAGTTCATATGCCTCACATCAATCATTCTCTTCGTAGAACCCACCAACGACAGTACAATATGCAACAGCATTGTGATCACAACCGTGAAAAGGCATAATTCAGACAAGTCCTACAGCAGCACGAGGCCTACTTGTCCATCAAAAGGACTTTATCCTGATTGTGAAGGTGCACGCATCAGGAGCAATCCGTTTATCCCTCATCCACGGATACACATTCTCAATGTGGAAGTCCATCCTCTCGAACACATTGACGCTTGTTTTCCCGGCCACTGTTCTGTTTGTGTACCGAACTCATGGAAAAATTACTTTAGCCTAGAATAGCACCATTCATTTTGTTGAAACCCAACTAAAATCACCAGAAAACCATCAAACACAGAGAGCAGGCATACTTATTATAGAGTGGCGAAGCTCGACTTAATGACTGTGAAGGCTTCGAGAGAGAGAGACAGGCCACCCCCTTCCACACCCATCGTGTACACAAAAAAATGTAACAGAAAGCAAGAAAACACAACAAAATGAGTACATTAAATGAAAACTGCCTTTCTTTAAAAAAAAATGGTTAGAAGTCAGGATAATAGAAAACATACCTTGTTTTTCCTTACAACATCCACTAATCCAACAAAGATTTCATCGAATTCACTCTATAATTGCTGGTTCAAACTGAAAATTTTGCACCGGAATTCCCCATGTTGTTTATGTGCAGGTAGAGTGGCACAGTGTCTCCTTTGATGAATTCTAGTTTGCCCCCCTCGTCCATGCTAAGCAGTGCTCTGAAACATAATGTGGTTGAAAACTCACGTTTATATATGACTGACTGAAACATTCAGTAGTCCAACAAAGGTTCCAAAGAATTCACTTTAAATTGCTCGTTCAAGCACACAATTTCAACTAGGCATTCCATCCAACACATTACAAATTTACAATCATGTGTATTTGTTAGGTGAAATTCAGACAAATGCGGAAGTTGCATTTTTCATAAATGAACGGATAAACCAATCATGTAGGTCTTTTACCTAGTTGAGCGATCCAAATGACAAAGTACAAATCAACAAAAATGGAGAAATGATGGCAGATGGCCTAGAGGGATTAATCGAGAATGACATAATATGTGGAGGATGGGTTGTATACATTGAGAGGCTGTTTCTTAAACGTTGTATCTACATGATTTCAGCTGAAAATGGTGATTAAGGAGGTAAAAATATGGTGAAGATGTGACAAAGAGAAGCCAAAGAGTTCCATAGTTCTTCGTTCTTGGTTGCACGTCTTGATCCTGTTTGAACTTTGCACATTCCGACAGAATATGTATGTTCACCTTCAACCACTCTTTCCTCTCGCGCATATTTACCAAACTAACGCAAAAATACTGTTTCTTTTAGGAAAAATGGGATTAAAGATACATAAATTTTGGCCCAATGTGCAAATGTGGCCCTTCAACTTTCCATTTATTCAATATGATCCCTAAACTTTGGCCCAATACATAATGTAATCTCTAAACTTTTAATTTGTTCAATATGATTACTGGACTTTTGATTTATATTTAATTTAGTCCATGGATTATATGAAAAAGTTCAATATTATACCTGAATTTGAATTAATGAAATGAAAATATTGAAAGGGCATGAACTAAGAGACATGTCATTTAAAGACAATCAAAACTATTGCGGAAATGACTTGTAGTGAAATTTGAAAGAACAGTTCCCGCGATGCCACGGGTTTTGTTTTGCTCATATTTGTTGAACCATTAATAACCCATAATTTAAATAATCCCCCAATATTAATGGATCAACAAAACATTTTTGACTCAAAGAAATATAAATGTGCCTAGGGAAGTACACTACATTATGATAGGTAGCTTTCGCTTTGAACATTCTTTAGTGAAAGCCTATTAGAGTTTATTACCTAGTAGATGGACTAAGGCTTGAATCGCCAGTTATTTGTATATACCCAGACAATAAACCTGATACAGAGTCTTTCCTATTTAAGATTAGTTCTCAATTGTGTTCATTCTTTCAACCCTGGACCTCTCAACATTCATACATTCTTTAAAAAATCTAGCCTTTAAAGATTTTTTATAGAGTTGTCTAGCTCCATGCACATAGGTGCAATCCTATCCAATGTATCCTACCATACCTTACAAGGATATTATATAGGTTATAGGAATCATTAAACACATAGCATACCCTTAAAAATGTTGTAGGAAGCATTGTTGCATCATAAAAAAGAGTTTCCAAAATTTACATTGTCTTATTAAACCAAGTCCATGGGATCTCAAATTGTTAGGTTAGATTTCCACATTGGAATCTCTTTATTGAGTTAAGACTTTTAACCTTACTCCCCTAGATGCACATTTACCTGCTTGCTTGACAAACCTTTTATCAGCAAATCCGTAATATTTTTTTCTTTAACTCCACAAAGTTAAAAGAAATTATTCCATTTGAGAACAATTATCTAACAGTATCATGTTTACGACAAATGTGTCTAGACTAACTGTCATAAATTATATTATGTGCCATTGCAATCACTACTTAACTATCATAATAAATGCATACCATAAGCATAGGTTTTGGCAACAATGGAACATCCTCTAAGAAGTGTCGAAGCCATTTCACTTCTTCAGTAGCTTTATTTAAAGCAACAAAGTCAGATTCATAGTGCGCTACTAAAGTTTACTTTGAGGATTTTCGTGATACTATGATACCTCCAAGTGTGAATAAATATCCACTAGCCGATTTTGATTAATGGAAATCCAAACTCTAGCTGGCATTTGTCATATTATAGAACATAGTCTTTGGTATTTTGCAAATAACCTAACACTTTCAATAGAGCATTCCACCTATATATTTGCTCAATTTTCCCATGGGAAAAGTACTAAAAAAAGTCATAAACCTATTGTATTGATACAAATTCAATCATAAACTTTTCAATTAAACAAATTTAGTCTTAAACATTGTTTCATTGGTACCAATTCAGTCCATCTGACTGATTTAGATAAGAAGTCACTAACGTGGATGCCGTCGCTCTACTTGGCATAGCTAGCGTTGATGTGGACATTTTATATATATATTTCTATTTTAAAATTGTTTTTATTTTTTTTTCCTTTTTTTTTCCTATTCTTTCTCCTTTGCATTGTGGCTAGCCACAACCGAAGGCCGATGAGGGCGTCATGGTCCTTGCCAGGGGCCAAAAAGGTGACTCTTGCTAGCTCTAATGAGACCTGCCCTTGTCTAGGTCATGAGGGTTGAGCCCTCGCTAGACTCGACGAGGGCTCCCTCACCCAAGTGGCACCAAATCCAGTGAGGGCCACCCTCACCCATGCAACAAGGGCTGCAATGCCCTCGTTGGCCCTTTGTTGTGGTGTCACTAGTGATGGCTGATACCAACCACAGGGCAAAGGAGAAAGTATAAGGAAAAAAAAAAAAAAAAAGTTTAAAATAATTTTAAAATTGAAAAAAATTAAAAAATTATTTAACCACATAAGTGATTTGCGGTCTAAATTGGCCGAATGGATTGAATTGGTACCAATACGAAAATATTTAGGATTAAATTGGTCCAATTGAAATGTTTATGACTGAATTTCTACCAATGCAATAAGTTTAAAACTTTTTTAATACTTTCTCATTTTCCTACTGAGTATGCAATATTTGGTCTAGTGTAGTTCATGATGTACATCATGTTGTCAATTACTTGAGAGTGCCCTAGCTACTTAATAATGCAGCCATTATTCTTTCTTAAAGTTAGGTGTTGAAAAAAAAGGATTATTGCTTCTTTGATGCCAAATCCTTTAAACCTCTCAATTACGTTTTTTTTTTTTTTAGTAAAAGGTAAGTAACGTTTTTAATATAATGAGATTGTATTAAACTTAAACCATTAAAATTCCTTAAAACTTTGATGCCGAGTATAATATCTACAACATCCAGTGAATCACACGGATTCGCTTCTCGTTCATCGTGAAAGATCGGCGGAAATGGGCCCCCTTTTGCAACCGAAGAAAGCTAAAATGCGCTTCAAGATCGGATGCCAATGCTTGATCCGGAAATAAGTTTGAAGGGATGAAGCTTGCAAAACCTCGAATATAAGAAACACGTGAAGTGCGAAATATTTATTCAACAGTAAATTGAAGATTCAAGGTATTGAGGGAATACAAAATTTCAAAAGAAGTAAATACATAAACCAACAATAGCAAATGAGACGGAAAGCCCTCGACGCATGATGCCCAAAGGCATAGAGAGAAGCACCGGCTTTCCACCAGAATCTGAAAGATAGAACAAGAAGACGCGACCGTGAGAATCAAACATTGTTTAATAATGTCAATACAGTAAAAGGGCCGAACCATGATCTCATCGAGTACTTGGTCCGGCCATCCCCGGCCAAAAGCACGGCCTCTTCTTTGACGGCCCCACCAACGAGGCTGAAGAAATCTGTGGAGGTTCACGACTCGGCTAGTCATCGCCACCGCAACCAGGCGGGGACGGATATGAGAAGTTGGTTATACTAAGCATCCTCAGCTTCTCATTTCTCTCGTTTTGTTCGTCAACTTCGTTGGTGAACGAACAACTGCCACAATAATATAATTACGACACTAAGCAGGAAGTGGTAATTTTTCTTACCAGAGTTGAGGGATGATGTCGAGTGAACAGCTGAGGGTGCCTCGGAGGATCATCCAATTGCCGCCACTGCCACCCTCGCCGTCAGTGGGAGCTGTGAAGGTCAAGCCCGAGATGTCCAGGTCAAACACGGCCACCCACCACAGACCCAAGCGCAGCCTCCGCTTGGCTCTCGCGGCCACATAGATGGCCACATAGATGGCCACATCCCCGCCGTTCAATGCGCTCACCGGGCTGTTCACGCCCAAGTCAATGACGATCGCCAACATCGACTGGGCCTCGGCTTGGAGTGAGGTCATACAGCCGGGGCCCCGAGTTAAGGTGGTGGACACGAGGGAGGGACGAAAGAAAGCGAGCTGGCCATCAAAACTCAAGAGGAGCTTCATGTGAGTGTACTCTCTAGATTAGCTTGCTCCTCAAGTTGGGCGTACAGGCCTTGTTTGTTGCTCTGGCCTCCAGGAGTCCATAGAGGTTATGAGCATTGAATTATCAAAAGAGATAGATGAATCATTCAAGCAATCGTCACAAGCGAGGACAAAACTACCATCAGGAATTGAGATGAGCATCCATGTGCTTACTATTGGGCAAGTTTACATTCAATAAATAGTAGACTATATCTACTTGCTAATTGCACAATCAAAATGTCTAATATACATCTTACTAGAGGTTTCTAATTCCTTATGTTGATAATTGATGGCTGTGGGTTCATAGCGATTGTGTATGTTGTCACGTGTCGAATATTGTAACATATAACCAATTATCCATGCCATTTCCCCATGCCGAGGTTTACAATGAAAATACCGAAATGGAATTTTGTATGGAACACGAGGGAATTTTCTATACCGGTGATCAGCTTACTATGAGAGATAGAGAAGTTGAGGGATGAAAGGGAAGAGCCCAGGCTGAGCCTGAGCTCTGGCGGCGTTCCGGCCGGTATTCTCAGGAAGATGACCATGAGGAGGCCGAGAATGGTGGGCCCAGCAGATGCCATACAGCGGCCGACGATCAGCTTGCACCGGTCGGACCGCAGGGGTGCTGCGGACTGAGATGCCGGATCGTCATCATCACGGGGTGGGATGGGGCGGTCGGCCCTCATTTGGTAATTTTTTGTGTTGAGTGTTTTGGTTTCCGCGGGAATATTTGTGGGAAGTTTTGAAAGGACCCAGAAATCAATTTATAGAGGGGAGTCGAAAACAAACGTCAAAAGAATCACCTTTTTTTCTTTTTTTTTTTAATATCTAAACTGGTATAAAATCTAGTTTATTATTAAATTCTTGTCTTTGCTGGGTATTTGCTAGGTATTTGCTTGCAATGCATCCGAACTTTTTGATTTTTTTAAGAGTGCGATAGAAACCGGTTGACTTTTATTACAAACTTAAATTGATAGATAAAATCATAAGGAGGCTCAAGCAATCAATTTTCATAAATATGATAAAACAAAAATAAATGAAATACCAAAATATAAATAATTACAAGTAAAAGATATTATCAGCTACTAAACAAAATTGTTAATGTCATTATGGCCTTGTTTGATTAAGCATCTGTAATAGGCTTTGGGACTCTAAATTATCTTGGCCAAATGCAAGTGCGTGTGGTTCGGTTTTTTGCTCAACTTTGGAGAAATAAAATTGCATCTTCAAAGGACTCCAAGGGCATTTAATCCAAAGTAGGCTCGGGGGTCCTTTAAGAAGTTGCATTTTTGAAATGCAAGTCTTGGCCCTTAGTAATTGTTCATCTTCTTTGAAAACCGTTGCACGGAAAAGCCGATGGGAGGTTGACGACCACTAGCCAAGAGGTCGTGCACACTGGTAATCATCACTTGGGGGTCACCCAACCTCGGTGACCACCGTCAGATCCCAAGCGATGCCTGGGTCATACAACCCAAGTGACTATTGGCTTGAATTGCGTGACCTAGGTGCCGAACCTCAAGCAACGCATGGGTGTCGCAATTTAGGTGACCGTCAACTTGAATCACGCAACTCAAGCAACGCTTGAGGTTGCAGGACCTTACGCGACAATCACTTGGGTCGGACACTCATCTCATAGGAATTACCAATTGTATGGAAAATTGTATGGAAATCAATGAACTTCCTTGTATCCTCATCCTAGCAAATTGTATACGTTAATTCAATTGGTAGACGCTATGACATAAATTTCCAAATAATTCTACATAATTATTGAAAAATAATTTGGAAATACCATATCATGCAATCCAAATTCACATGAGAGTTAATGTGCATCAAGTGATTAGGGGTTGTTTTCTTCTGTAATCTTTTACATATAATCTTTTTAGGGTGTATCGTATGAAGAATTTTTCATGTATTTCACATTACAAATTGTGATAGCTAGTATAAGCACCTAGAGGGGGTGAATAGGTGTATAATAATTTCTTGTGATAAGTGAGCAATACGAAATAAACAATAGAAAGGAAGTTTTCCTTTGGTTAACAAGAACATATTAAGATCAAAGTAAAGCAGAGAGTAGGGAAGAGAAAATTAAACACAAGGTTTATAGTGGTTTGGCTTATTCCAAGCTTACGTCCACTCTTCCGCACTGACAGTCCACCGGCTGGATTTCACTATGAACAAAAGAGATGTTACAGCAAAGTTCTCCCTTGATTCCACAGTGTAGATATTCTACCACACTTCCTCAAGGTTTCTCACGAATATAGACTCTCTTTTGCATACAAGATTTCGCTCAAATGAATTGACTAAGAACAAGGAGCTTCAGACTTTGGAATTCTTCTATTGTGCACACACTCGAACAACTGGAACGTCTTCCTTATATACTCCTTTATGCCTTCATACCTGTTGGCACTTACCAAAGGAATTTCTCCAATCTACCCGTTGGACGGAATCAATTAGGAAGATCATTCGAGTTATTAAAGGAACATGTCGATAGCCCATCAATCCTGTTCGCCCATACAATCAGGATTTCGGTTTCCATAAGTAGAACCTTCCAGGTATACTTCACCAATCATCGGATCCTTAATCTCCGAATCAATCATGATCAAATAAAAGACTCCGTTATGTCATATCCAACCAAGAGATCTTCTCTAGTCGATAAGGTCACATCATTAATGAAACATCCAGTTCTGGATAGCCTTTCTTCAACGGATTAGAAACTGTCAATGAGAATAAACTTTGAGTCTTGAGTCTGGCAGTCCGGAGGTCTTCAGACTTTAAATAGTAGAGTCTGCAAATCTTCAGACTAGACTGATGGAAACGTTTTGTCAGCTTCAAAATACTTCACGAAAATTTCTCCAACAATCTCCCCCTTTTTGATGGTGACAAAACTTTCCTGCAGATTTGGATAACTTTGACCTGCAAAATATTACTCAAACAAATATGGATATCTTATAAAGATAAATGGCTTAATGATAACACTAAAATCTGCAACCACAGAAAATAGGTTAGTCTTGCATGTGAGTAAAGTCATCCATAAGATATCAATAGTACTTAATATAAGCAATCAAATCCAGATCCCAAATTCAGTCCACATCCAGACACAAAAGTCAAGTCAAACATCAAAACAATTCAAAAGTTCAAAAAGTTTAAGGTTCAAAGTTTTCAAATCTCGCATCTCTCCCCCTTTTTGTCATCATAAAAAAAAGGTTGAGATGGAAATGGAATAGAGTCAAGATTGCTTGGGAACACGAACAAGTTGGAAATCTCCCATTGATTGGACGATGCCTTCCAGCTTTTTCAATTCTTCCTTCAGTTGAGCTACATCTTCACCCTTAGCATTTGCTTGAATCTGAAGAGCAAGGGCTTGGATCTGATCATTTAAAGAAATTGAAGAAGCTTGACCTGCATTCTGCAAATTTTGAACTTCGCATCCCAGAGCATATATCTGACCTCGCATTTCCAATAGAACATCAAGAATTCTGCGAAAATCTGTTGAATTATCGGTCTACGTACTGACTTCTGCACGATCAGATGGAGTAAAGGCAGACGATGGCAAATCAACATAGTCACGTAGATTTGGCGATGAAACATCATGTCCTTCCTCAAGAAATTGAGAGGCATAAATGTCCTATGGATCTGCTGGAGAGCGGCTAACTCCCTCACTGGTAGCAGGATATGAGGACATTCCTCTTTTCTCACGGTCTCCTCCTGTTTCCATGCCTTCAGGTGGAGAAGAGTGTTCCTCATGTTCTTGTTCCTCTTGATCTATTTTCTCTTCTTCTTCTTTTTCAATTCTTTCCTCATCAGCATTTCTTTCTTCTTCTTCTTCTTTCTCCTCTGTTTCTTTCTCTTCGCTTCTGTCTCTTCTCTTTCTCCAGTCCTCTGTTCTGAGTCTTTCTCTTGTCGTTCTTTTGATTTTGGAATAGAACGGCTCAGGTTCTTCAATGTCATTGCAAAAATGGTGATGTCTTCCTCATCATCTTCATCCTCAACGATGAGAGCTCTTTTTTTCTTGGATGAAGCAACCATGGGCTCCTTCCCTTTTCTTTTTGCTGCCGAAGAGATTTGATGAGTTTTGACAAAGGTTTTCTCCTTGAATTTCTCTAACGTCTTGCTAAGTTCCTTCAGACGCATTTTAGTCACCATTTTCGGTCCTACCACCATATGATCACAAGATCGAGTACAGAGAATTCGTGGAGGTTGAATATTCAAATGTCTGAATAACTGTCACAAGACCTGGATAAGGAAGTTGACATTTGTCCTTCACCACTGCTCTATACATGTGGAACATAATAGTGTGAGGAAAAGAAAACTTTTTCCTAGCAATGATGGCATACATCAGCTTTGCCTCTAAGTTTGAAACATCAGTCTTTGAAGTAGATTTTGGTTTGAGGCAATTAATGACAATCTTGTGAAGCAGAATGTTAAATGCGCTCATCCTCAAGTAGAAAATCTTTTCATCTGTCCTTCTATCCTTAACAAATTCCAATGTAGCACGAGCAATTGAGACATTGATAGGTGATATAGCTAGTACGAGTACCTAGAGGGGGGTGAATAGGTATATAAAAGATTTTTCTTGATAATTGCACAATACTTAGATAGTTGAAGGATTTGCGACAAGTAATAATCAACGTAAGACTGAGCAAAGGAAAGAGAGAATTGAACACGCGGTTTATAGTGGTTCGGCTTGATTCAAGCCTACGTCCACTCTTCTGCACTGACAGCCAATTGGCTAGATTCCACTATGAACAAAGAGATGTTACAGTGTTGATCTTCCTTGATTTCTAGGTGTAGATGATCTACCACACTTGCTCAAGGTATCACCAAGTATAGACACTCTCAGTGTATACAATTTCGCTCAGAATGAATCGACTAATAATCAAGGTGCTTCAAACTCTGGAATTTCTCTATCGATCACATTTTTAAACACAACTAGAACGTCTTCCTTTTTATACTCCTTTATGCCATCATACCGTTGGCACTTACCAAAGGAATTCCTCCAATCTACCCATTGGACGGAATCAATCAAGAAGATCATTCGAGCTATTAAAGGAACCTGACGATAGCCCATCAATCCTATTCGCCCATACAATCAGGATCTTGGTTTCCAAGAATAGAACCTTCCAAGAATATTTCGTCGACCACCGGATCTTCAATCGATCTAGATACGAATAAAAGAATCCGTTATATTCATCCAACCAAGAGATCTTCTCCAGAGGATAGGAATAAATCCTCAACCATATACTTCGGCTCTGGATTTCCTTCGTCACTGGATTAGAAAGACTGTCAATGAGAATAGTCTTGAGTCTTGAGTCTTGAGTCTTGAATCTTGAATCTTGAGTCTGGAGTGCTGAGTCTGGTTATCAACAAGTCTTCAGACTTTAAACAGACGGTCTGCAAAGATCCAGACTAGACTGATAAAAATGTTTTGTCATCTTCAAAATATTCTGTAAAGATTTCTCCAACAATCTCCCCCTTTTTGATGGTGACAAAACTTTTCTGTAGATTTGAACAACTTTGACTTGCAAAAACATTTCTCAAGCAATATGGCTATCTCATAAAGATTAATAAAACAACCGGACTCGCATCCACAGAAAATTGGTTAGTCTTTCATGAGTAATACCATATGACAACACTTGATATAAATGCAAATAGTCAAGCATCAAAATCCACACCAATTCAGTCAAATTCAAGTTCACTCAAGTCAAGTCATACTCAAAAACAAACATAACCACAAAAACAAATTTAAAGTCAAAGTTTAAAGATGGTTGGTTCAAATTGCTTCTCCCCCTTTTTGTCATCATTAAAAAAGGTGAGAAAGGAGTCAGGTCTGCTTGGGAATGCGCACGATCTGGAAATCTCCCATTGACTGGACTATGCCTTCTAGCCTCTTCAAGTCTTCCCTTAGCTGAGCTACCTCCTCTCCTTTGGCATTGGCTTGAAGTTGTAGAGCAAGGTCTTTCATTTTGTCCTCCAGGGTAACTGAAGATGCTTGTCCAGCATTCTTCATGGCTTGAATTTCACAGTCCAGAGCATAGATTTGTCCCCGCATTTCCATAAGAACATCCATAATACGACGAAAATCTGCTGAATTGTCTGTCTGAGTACTTGCATTTGCTTTCTCGGATGGAGTGAATGCAGACGATGGCGCTTCTGTATAATCTTGCAGATTTGGTGTCGACGTATCGTGTCCTTCTTCAGGCATTTGAGAAGGCTGAAACTCTTCTGGGTCTACTGGAGATTGTCTTAGACCTTCGCTATTGGCAGCATGAGGTGTGGACCTTTCTTGCTCGCCAACTCCCCCTGTCTCTAGGACATCAAAAGGGGAAGAGTGATGATCATGCTCTTCTGTATCTTGATTCCCCTTCTCTCCAGATTCAGCTGCAGACTTTTCTTTCTCTTCTTCTCCTTCTTCTTCAGCTTCTTTCTCCTTCTCTCTCTGCTCTTCTTCTTCTCTGTTCTTGGCTTGCTCCTCTTCTTCTCTCGGTTTCTTCCGAAGTTACGTCGATTGAGGTACAGAACGTCTAGTCCTTATCAAGGCAGTGATTGTGAGATCTTCCTCCTCATCTTCATCCTCCAAGATGAGAGTTTTCTTCTTTTTGGATGGGGCACCAATGGCCTCCTTCCCTTTTCTCTTTGAAGCAGACGGAACTGGAGTCTTCACTCTGAATTTCTCCATTGCCTTGGAAAGTTCTTTCAGACGCATCTTTGTCAACATCTTCAAACCTACCACCATCTTATCGCACAGTCGAACACAAAGTGTGTGTGGCGGTTCAATATTCATATGTCTGAAGATCTTGGTTACCAAACCTGGGTAAGGCAATTGTCCCTTGTCCTTTGACATTGCTCTGTACATGTGAAAGAGAATAGTGTGAGGGAGAGAGAACTTCTTCCCTGAGTTGATTGCGTACATCAATTTTTCCTCGGAATTAGACACATCAGTCTTTGATGTAGACTTCGGCCTGATGCAATTGATCACAATTTTGTGCAGCACAACATTGATGGCACGCATCCTTGAATAAATGATTCTTCCATCGATATCTCTATCTTTGACAAGTTCCATTGAGGCACGAGCAACTGAGACTTTGACTGGTTGATAACGTCCTCGTTCAACTCCAATTATGTCCGCCAACATGTCCACGTCTACCACATAATCCTGGTCTCTAACACTGAATGATATTCTATTCGCATCTAGAAAGCTGAGATTCGAATAGAAATATGCTGTTAATTGCGCATAACCGTCTGTGGTATCGGTGCAGAATTGCTCAAGTTGAAGCAGTTTGAACTTCTCCCTTAAGTTCACATTAACGGCATCCAGAAAATCGAAATCGACACTCCTAGGGTTTATCACCCCTCGTTTCAGCAGTCTGAAGAACAAATTCTCATGTTCCTCTGATTTAAATAACTCCATTCTCTTTCCCTTCACCTTTACAGCAATACCCATTCTAGGTTGAAAATCACTAAACATTTTATCATCGTCGTTTCCTTCAGTCGAATTAGGTCCCGACATACGAGGGTCACTGGGAATATTCGCAAGTGCTTCCTCTGCTTTACCCTTGGGAGCAATTCCCAAATCATTCCCATAATGCTTATCTTTGAGAAAATCATCCACGTATTTCAACGGAGTCCCAGTACTTTTCAATGCACGGTAGAGTTTATAAATATAAGAGGGTTTTTGGACTCTTACAGGGTTTGCGTCCTTGATTATCTCTTCCTCCGATTATTGACCCGCACCTTGTGGGGTAGAAGGCATTGAGTGACGTGGTGGAGAGTGAATCGGGCTCTGTTGCTGACTTGATAATTATTCCTCTTCGGTGAGATCAAAATGGGTAGGTCCCTCCTTCATTCTCTGTGGTCCCTTGTTCGCGATTCTTGAAGACTTTCTCGAAGAAGACATCCTTCCTTGTCGCTGTAAGATTCCTTTACTTGCTTTCCCAAGAAAAGATGACAACTTTCTCGAAGATGAACACGAAGTAGAAATCGGATTGGGAGGAGAATGCTTTTTAGGGTTTTGAAGATTGGAAAATGAAAACTGTATATATATAACTCAGTTTTGAAAAAGGGAAGTTCAATCGGCACAAGGAAAGTGTACGAACACTTCTTTTTAAAATCAATAATTGCCAAAATTAATCCTTTTGAAAAGACAAGATTTCGTTTTTCACAGAGATTATAAAATAACTGAACAAAAGATCATACATTTTTGAGTTTAGATAAAATAGCAACTTACAGTCTATATCCATGAATGTTTGAGTCTGAGGATTTAGAGTCTGAGAGAATTAGAGTCTGATGATCATCAATTTCCTGAGTCTGAGGGTTGGAGAGTCTCTAGACTTTAACTTCTTCGAGCTTCAAAATGTTGAGTCTGGAACGGATAAAATCGAATTGATTTTTCTCCAAAGGCTTTGTGAATATATCCGCTAGTTGACTCTTTGAATCAACAAATTGAATCGAGATTTCTCCATTTTGAATATGATCTCTAATGAAGTGATTTCGAATCTCTATATGCTTTGCTCTTGAATGAAGAATTGGATTTTTGGTGAGATTGATTGCGCCGGTGTTGTCACATTTGATTTTTGTGCATGAGTCTTCATCCCAAAGTCTTGTAGCTGTTGTTTTATCCATAGAATTTGCGAACAACAGCTTCCAAGAGCTACATACTCGCTTCGTTGTTGAGAGAGCCACGGTGCTTTGTTTCCTTGAAAACCAAGACACCGTCATGCTTCCAAGCAACTGGCAAGTTCCTGAAGTACTCTTTCTATCACTCTGCAGCCGGCCAGATCTGCGTCTGAATATCCCAGAAGATTAAAGTCTCCCTTCTTAGGATACCAAAGACCGATACTTGAAGATGAAGCAACGTATTTAATGATACGTTTTGCAGCACTTGAGATGGGATTCTCTAGGATCCGATTGAAACCTAGCACGAGATGCAAACACTCAACAAAATGTCGTTTTAGAAGCGGTAAGATAAAGAAGTGAACCAATGATGCTCCTGTACAGCTTTTGATCAACTTTCTTCCCTTCTTCATCTTTGTCTATCTTCAAAGAACTTGACATTGGTATATCGATCTTCTTGCAATTTTCCAATCCAAACCTTTTGACAAGATCATTAGCATATTTTTTCTTGGTAAATGAAAGTTCCTTCCTTCAATTGCTTTACTTGAAGACCAAGAAAGAATGTTAATTCTCCTATCATACTCATTTCAAACTCATCCCGCATAGACTTAGAAAATTTCTTACATAGACTTTCATTAGAGGATCCAAAAATAATGTCATCCACATATATTTGAACGAGTAAAAAGCTTTTGTTTTCCTTTTTGATAAATAAAGTAGTATCTACTTTACCTTTGACAAAACCATTATGTAATAAGAACTTACTTAGTCTGTCGTACCAAGCTCGAGGTGCTTGCTTTAAACCATACAAGGTCTTTTTCAGTCTGAAGACTGAGTCTGGCTTCTTTGGATCTTCAAACCCAGGTGGTTGTTCCACATATACTTCCTCTTGGATAAATCCATTTAGGAAAGCACTTTTGACGTCCATTTGGAATAACCTGAAATTTTTATAACAAGCAAACGCAAGTAATAGTCGGATAGCTTCTAACCTTGCTACATGAGCGTAAGTCTCATCATAGTCTATTCCTTCTTCTTGTGTGTATCCTTTGGCCACGAGTCTTGCTTTGTTTCGTACGACTTTTCCTTTTTCATTCATCTTATTTCGAACACCCATTTGGCTCCAATAACAGTTTTACCTTTCGGTTTAGATGTCAATTCCCAGACATCATTAATGTTGAACTGTCTGAGCTCTTCTTGCATAGCTTCGATCCAGCTTTCATCAGATAAAGCTTCTTCTATGCTTTTTGGTTCAATTTCAGAAATAAGAGCCACAGCACTAGACTCTTCATGTCTTTTAGATCTGGTGCGAATTCCTTCATTAATTCCGCCGATAATGAGATCTTTGGGATGACTGGACTTATGCTTCCAGTTACTGGTTGATTTGTCTGGATGATGATCTCTTTCTTTATTTGAATCTTCATGAACATCTTGATGCTGGTCTTCCAGAGTCTGAGATACTTCTTGAGTTGTAAGCTTTGGAAGGTCTGGAGCAGGTTCAGACTCTTCATACTGAGTCTGATTGGATTCATCTTGCGTAGAGTCTTGAAATTTGACATTCATTGACTCCTCCACAGACTGGCTCTTCTTATTATAGACTCTGTAGGCTTTGCTTGATGTAGAATATCCAAGGAAGATGCCTTCATCTGATCTTTCTTCAAACTTACCAACTCGATCTTTTGCATTTTTCAATATAAAGCATTTGCAACCGAACACATGAAAGTATGAAACAATGGGCTTCTTACCTTTGAATAATTCATAAGGGGTTTTCTCTAGAATAGGTCTTAGGAAGACTCTATTGATGATATAGCAAGCTGTTGAAACAGCTTCAGCCCAAAAACGTGAAGAAATTTTACTTTCAATTAAAAGAGTTCTAGCCATTTCTTGAATAGATCTATTCTTTCTTTCCACAACTCCATTTTGCTGAGGAGTATATGGAGAGGAGAACACATGCTTAAATCCAGATTCATCACACAATTTTGTGAAATCTTGATTTTCAAATTCACCTCCATGATCTGTTCTTATACTTGAGATAACACATCATTTTTCATTTTGAACCTTTTTAGCAAATTTTTCAAAATACGAAAAGGTTTCTGACTTACTTGCAAGGAAATATACCCAAGTAAAACGGGAGTAATCATCCACAATTACTAGGCAATATTTCTTACCTCCAATACTCTGGGTTATGGTTGGTCCGAAGAGATCCATATGCAGCAACTGTAGTACATGATTAGTAGATACATGATTTATTGGCTTAAATGAATTTCTTACCTGCTTTCCCAGAATACATGGTGTGCATGGATCGGACTTTTGGTATGGTAATTTGGGTAGACCTCGAACAAGCTGTTTTGAAGAGATCTTGGCTAATTGCTTCATGTTGACATGACCAAGCTTTCTGTGCCATAAGCTTGCTTCATCTTGAATTGAGATTAGGCATTGCGATTTATTTAGTTTCATGTCTAAGAGGTAGATATTTCCATGTCTTCGACCCATGAAAGATTGTGTAGAGTCTTTACTGATTCCAGAGCATATTCCTTCTTGAAAGGAGATCTTGAAACCAGTATCACACAATTGGCTAATGCTAAGAAGGTTATAGTTGAGTCCTTCCACTAGAGAAACATTGCTTATTGTGAGATTTCCAATTTTCACAGTTCCAAATCCCACAATGCTTCCTTTGCCGTTTCCTCCAAATGAAACATTTCCACCATTTACTTGAACAAGCTTTATGAAGCAATTTGAGTCTCTGTCATGTGTCTTGAACATCCGCTGTCAAGATACCACTTTACCTTTTTCTTGACGGAGACCTGCATTTAAAAAAGAGTCTCAAGCTTTCTTTGGTACCCAAATTTTCTTGGGTCCTTTGGTGTTAGTAGGATAAACATTATTAGGCCATACTTTCTTAACAGGCTTCCAAACCATAGGACACTCTTTTTCAAAGTGATCCCGACCGTTACACTTTGAACACCTTAGAGCATTTCGACCTACGACTTTACAAAAACTTTCTTGAAATGATTTTTGTAAGCCTCTCTCGATGGTCTTTTCTTAATTCTTTCTTTTACTTTAGGAAAATCAATCAAGGGAATTATTTCTGCTGTCATACCTAGACCAGACTTATTGAAGTAAGGTCTTTGAACCGAAAGAACTTTTTCAAGTTTTTCGGATCCTATCGAAAATTTCTTTGAAATATTTGATAAGTCAGTTTTAAAAAGCATTTTCTTTGAAAAGATTATCTTCTTTTTCTTTAAGAGTGGAAACATTTAAGTCTAAACTTTTGACTCTTTCTTCTAAAATGTTTTCCTTTTGTTTTAGAGCTGAGTTTTCCTTTTTAAGTTCGGAAATTCTTTTGAGCGAAGTCTTAAGACTAAAACACAGTTCATCAATGTATTTAGAGACTTTGACAGGTATTTTAAAATCACTTACCTCAAATTCACTGTCTGAGTCTGATCCAGAATCTGAGTCTGAGTTTGAATGTGCCATCAGACATATGTTGGCATATTCATTATCACTTTCTTCACACTCTGTATCACTCCAGGTTTTAGCTTTGAGAGCTTTTCGAAACTTTTCAGCTTTTCCTCTTTTCTTCTTCGAAGAGGACGGTTGGGTCCGATGTGTCCCTTTTTCTTACATTCGAAGCGACTACATCTTTGTTTGGTTCCTCATCATCAACAGACTTGGTCTCTGTCTTTGGAAACTTTGTTTCTTTGAGTTGAACATTCTTCCTTTTCTATTCAGTTTTCTGAATCTTCTTATCATGAGAGCAAGCTCCTCATCGTCCATATCATCTTTAGAATCTGTATTATCGAATCATCATTTGATTTTAATGCAATGGATTTCTTACCTCTTGGATCTTCGTCTTCATCAATTCGTTCCACTTCATAAGACCAAGAGTTCCAATCAACTCGTCGACGATAGAGGCATAATTCTTTGCGTCTCTCTTATTGAAGTCTTTATATGATTCCAATCCTTGGAGAGTCCACGCAAAGTAGCTTGTTCACCTTCATGGGATCATAAATTTTTTGTCCTTGGTTCTCAAGACCATTGACAATATCTGTAAAACGACTAAACATGTCAATTATAGATTTTCCTGGTTTCATTTTGAAGGCTTCATATTGACCGAGAAGAATGTTGATTATGGTCTCCTTCACTCGATCTGTTCCTTCATAGGTGATATGTAATCTGTCCCATACTTCTTTTGTTGTAACACAAGAAGATATTATGTTATATTCAGTTGGAGACAATGCACAATATAAAGAGTAAATTGCTTTTGCATCGAGTGCTTGTCTCTTGTTTATCTCTTCTGAGTCATTCCGCTGGTCTCAACAGTTTCTTTCCCTCTTTCGAGACGATGCAGCAGGGGAGTGATTCCTCTTTCCACAACGTCCCATTCCGAGAGGATCCTTTGATCGTAGGAAAGCTTTCATCTTGTTCTTCCGGATGTTGTAATCCTTTCCATCAAAGTAGGGTGGTCTGGTATTGCTTTGCCCTTCCACCAGCCCTGGTGCTAGCCCTGGTGCTAGCACACTGTTGTTTCACCTTCCAAGAATATTTCGTCGACCACCGGATCTTCAATCGATCTAGATACGAATAAAAGAATCCGTTATATTCATCCAACCAAGAGATCTTCTCCAGAGGATAGGAATAAATCCTCAACCATATACTTCGGCTCTGGATTTCCTTCGTCACTGGATTAGAAAGACTGTCAATGAGAATAGTCTTGAGTCTTGAGTCTTGAATCTTGAATCTTGAGTCTGGAGTGCTGAGTTTGGTTATCAACAAGTCTTCAGACTTTAAACAGACGGTCTGCAAAGATCCAGACTAGACTGATAAAAACGTTTTGTCATCTTCAAAATATTCTGGAAAGATTTCTCCAACAATAGGTTGATATCTCCCTCTCTCAACCCCAACGACATCAACCAACATATCTACATCCACCACATAGTCCTGATCTTAAACACTAAAAGAGAATCTATTCGCATCCAAGAAACTAAGATTCGAATAGAAATAAGCGAAGAGTTCAAGATAGGCTTCGAGAGTCGAACGAAATGTTCAAGTTGAAGAAGATTGAATTTTTCCCTCAAATTAACATTCACAGCATCAAGAAAATCAAAATCCACACTTCTAGGGTTTATCACCCCACGCTTCAACAACTTAGAGTATAAAAGCTTTTGTTCCTCCGATCGAAATAAGTCGGTCCTTTTTCCTCGAATTTTTGCCGCAACACCCATTCTCGATTGAAACTGACTGTACAACTTATCATCATCATTCCCATATGGCTGATTCAGCCCTCCAACACGCGGATCACTTGGGATATTAACAAGGGTTTCTTTTGCTAACCCCGCAGGGGCAATTCCCAAACGCTCCATATTTCGTAAAAAGATGTGCTCATTTCCATACCCTTTGTCCTTAAGAAACTCATCGATGTAGTTCAATGGAGTTCCACCTCTTTTCAAAGCACGATAAAACTTGTAAATAAAAGAGGGCTTTTGAATTCTTACAGGTTCTGCGCCTTCGATGATTTCTTCATTTTCTTGATGAGCAACATCCTGTGGACTGGATGGAGGAGCATGACGCTACTGAGAATGTTGTGGGCTCTGCTGCTGACTAGGAGACTCTTCTTCCTCGGTGAGATCAAAGTGCGTAGGCCCCTCACGCATTTGCGGTCCCCTGCTTGCAATCCTCGAAGACTTCCTTTGAGACGACATCTTTCACAGTCTTTGAAAGATTCCAAACTTGACTTTCCCAAGAAAGATGACAACTTTTTCGAAGATTAAACAAGAGAAGAAAACAGAAATGGAAGATCGGTGTTTTCTTAGGGTTTTTGGAGAGTAAAGCGAAGAAGAAACAACAGTGTATAAACAGTCGAAGAGAGGCATACGAAACGTCATAAAAGAAAGTAAAAAGATGCCTTTTTAAAAATAACTGCCTTTTTCGAGAAATTAAATAATAGTCATTTAAAAAAATAATCCTTTTTCGAAAAGGAAACATTGCAATAATCACGTCAATTAAAGATAATAATAATCAAACACAGTTGATGATCGTACCTTTTCAAGATGAGATTCGAGATATAAAATAACTTACGAGAGAAAAACTTGATCGTCTAAGACTGGGTGTCTTTAGACTTTCGATCCCCGAGTCTGAATTTCCTCGACTTTAAGATTTTGAGTCTGGAACGAATAGCTTCAAATTGATTTTTCTCCAAAGGCTTTGTGAATATATCCACTAGTTGGTTCTTTGAGTCAACAAACTAAATCGAAACTTCTCCCTTTTGAACATGATTTCTAATGAAGTGATGTCGAATCTCTATATGCTTTGCTCTTGAGTGAAGAATTGGATTTTTGGTGAGATTGATTGCGCTAGTGTTGTCACATTTAATCTCCGTGCATGAATCTTCAATTCCAAAGTCTCTTAGATGTTGTTTTATCCACAGAATTTGTAAACAGCAACTTCCAAGAGCTACATATTCTGCTTCTGCTGTAAAGAGAACTACTGTACTTTGCTTCCTTGAAAACCAAGACACTATCTTGCTTCCAAGTAGTTGACAGGTACCCGAGGTGCTCTTTCTATCAACTCTGCATCCGGCTAGGTCTGCGTCTGAGTATCCAAGAAGAGTAAAGTCTCACTTTTTAGGATACCAAGACCAAAGTTTGAAGTTGAAGCAATGTATTTGATAATACACTTTGTAGCACTTAGATGAGATTCTTTAGGGTCTGCTTGAAATCTGGCACAAATGCAAACACTAAACAAAATGTCAGGTCTAGAAGCAGTAAGATAAAGAAGTGAGTCAATGATACTCCTGTATAGCTTCTGATCGACTTTCTTTCCTCCTTCATCTTTGTCTATCTTCAAGGAACTTAACATTGGTATATTAGCCTTTTTGCAATTATCCAGTCCAAAATTTTTGACAAGATCATTAGCATATTTTTCTTGATGAATAAAAGTTCCTTCCTTCAGTTGTTTCACTTGAAGCCCGAGAAAGAAGGTGAGTTCACCCATCATGCTCATTTCAATTCATCCTGCATAGTCTTAGAGAATTTCTTGCACAGACTTTCATTAGGGGATTAAAAAATAATATCATCGACATATATTTGAACAAGCACAAAACTTTTACTTTCTCTTTTGATAAACAGAGTAGTGTCTACTTTACCTTTTACAAAGCCGTTTTGAATTAAAAACTTACTCAGCCTGTCGTACCAAGTTCGAGGTGCTTGCTTTAGACCATATAAAGCCTTTTTGAGTCTGAATACTGAGTCTGGTTTCCTTGGGTCTTCAAACTCAAGTGGTTGTTCCACATAGACTTTCTCATGGATAACCTTACAGGTTCATTATACTGTAGCCAAAGCTGACAGGTTCATTATACTGTAGCCAAAGCTGACAGGTTCATTATGTTCTTAAAATATTCACACTATCTGGGTAGCCATGACATATTCCTAGATGTCAATCATAGCTTGTAAGACCCAAAGATTAATCAGGACAATTAATTTTTATGGGAGTACTAATGTGTTAGTACAAGTCTTACTACCAGCTTAATGATGAACCTAGGAATGTCACACACCATAAACAATTAGGATAACATGGAACAAGAGAGAAATATAATTGCAAATGTGTTTGCAATTATTGCAATCGAATTGTGTTGATTTGAAATTAAATTAAATGAGATTTAATTTAATTTGTATTATAGTCACAAGCCTACTTGCATATGATGCACACGCATTCCCGAAGTGGATATATGTTAGCGTATTATCAAATGTACATATAAAGAATATGTTCTTTTTATTTTTAAAAGGGATTGATTAATTAATTATTTATTAGTTTAATTAATTAATTAATTAATGCCTTTTAATAACTAATAAAAAAATTAAAGTGTGCACATGCACGATTTGCACAAAATCGTGCGAGTTGCTGACCATCATGCACGTAGCATGGACGGTCAGCAACTGCTGACCATCATGCACGAAATTGTGCACGAACGGTCGCGGTTGCTGACCGTTTATGCACACTGTCGTGCATAATCGTGAGGATCAGCAACGGTTGCTAATCCCACGATCAGCAACCGTTGCTAAACCGTGAAGTGCTCGTCCAAGAAATGCCTTAAAAGGGTTTAAAAAATTGGTGCAAAAAGAGGTGTGCTCATTGTTGAAAAAACAGAGAAAAGTGTCATTGTGTTTTGGTTTTATTTGAGAGAAACACAAGCGAGGAATCAGTGATGCTTTGCTGAAAATAGAGAGAAAAGTGTGTGTGTGTGTGTGTGTTCTTGTGTCTTTTAGACGCAAGAAAGAAGAGCGTTATCTCGTTCGGGCCGTGACTATTATACATCAAGAATACGACGGATTCTTTCCACGTGATTGCTAGCACGATCGAAGTGGTGGTTATCCGAAAGTTCTCTCTTCTGTTTAACGTTCGTTGTTGGTGTGTCTGAACTAGAGGTCCGACGCTTGTGGGACTTGAACTGTAGAACATCCGAACCGACTTGTTTCAAAGCGTGCTTCAAGAGGTATTTCGTTTAACTCCATTTTATGTTTAGATTTTTGATTAAAACACATGAACAACGCCTTAGGAGAATCGTATATAAAATATATATTTATTTCCGCTGCGTTCCTTTTGTAAAATTTTCTTATACATGATTCATGAAAACCCAACAAACTGACCAGGCACAGATCCAGAATTTTATTTGCAATATCTGTCGGACCAACTTTACATAATCCATTGATTATAGGCTGTATGTGATAGAAATAAATTTCATATTCCAAAACACGAGAAACATGCTCAGGAAATTCTTGAATCACTTATCAAACTGGATACATTATGCTTTGAAATGTATCTCATTTCTATAGATTAAATCCCTTGATTGCAGTCTCGTGAGAAAGAGTTCCTCCTTTGTGCTTTTGTTGTTCTCCAGAGAAGTAGTGTGTGTAAAGAGAGATCATACTTCTTCTCCTTTTTTGCTTTTACAAAACAAAAGAACGTAACTTCCAAAGGAGTAACTGCCTTTGGAAGTTACTTTTGTTGGTTATGGGCTGAGTTAGCCCAACATGAGCGGCTCACCCATAAAACTCATCAATATGTGTAGTCGTCTGGCTTAAGCTCACAATTCACCATTATAGCTTCCAGCTTCCACAACTCTAGAATTATTACACAGCCACCAATTAAAAGTGTTATACGTGACAACATCTGGAGCTAAAACCCTCCGTAGTTACCCTTTTCAACAACTTCACAGCCCAACAAAAGCGCCTTTCCTGCAAAGTCCTTCCTGAATGTAAATGTCGAATGTGAACAAATTGGCCTTCGATCCCCCCCCTTCAGGACACTGGCTAGTAGCTTTTCGCTTTCCCAGATGTCCCCCGCAAGCATATGAATAAGCTTATACAATATCGTAATATCAAGATAAATGTCTAAACTAAGCACCTCAAGAAAGAGTTCAGTTGCCTAACATGATAATTCTCTTCATAAAACCCACCAATGACAGTGCAGTACGCGACAGCATTGGGATCACAACCCTGAGAAGTCATACTTCGGAGAAGTCTTACAGCCGCAAGAGGCCTACATGTTGGACAAAAGGACTTTATCCTGCTGTGAAGCTGTCTAAACTAAGCACCACGGGGTAAAATTACTAAAAACGTTCTAAACCTATTGTAATTTTTTCAATTCAATTCTAAACTTTTTTTTTCAATTTAGTCCTAAATATTTTACGATTGTGTCCATTCAGTCTATTTGACTAATTTAGGCCTACACGATGTGGATGCTAGCTAGTGCTAGCCATATGGTGAATGTTAATGTGCATAATTTTTTAATAACATTTTTATATTTTCCAAATTTTGTAATTTTTTTCTTTTTCTGTCTCTTTCCTTTTTTCTTCATTTCCTCCTCCTTCCTCTAGCCAGTCACTAGTAGTAATCAACCAAAGGCAGGGCAAACAAGGCACCTTACCGACATCAAGGAAGCCTAGTTGTGGTCGGGTGAGGCTCGACCTCACTAAAGGCTAGGCGAGGCTCCCTCTTACCAGGTTTGGCGAGGCCTAACCTAGCCAGAGGCCAAGAGGTCAAAGGGTGCGATCTCATGTGACCTTTGGCCTGGGCCAGCCTCGTTGGTCATGGGCAAGTCGCTGCCTCATCATGGCTAGCCGAGGCCTCATCAACAAGGGCAAGCCTCTCTATTGCCAAAATTAAATATTATTAAAAAGTTGTGCATGTCAATGTCAGCCAAACAACTGGTTCTAGCTAGTCAAAAATAGCCAAATGGACTAAATTAATATAATTGCCAAATGTTTAGGATTGAATTAGTAAAAATATATATATATATATATATATATATATATATATATATATTTATAATTAAATTGGAAAGATTGTAATAGGTTTAAGACCTCTTCTTCTTCTTTTTTTTTTTTCCCTTCATGGGCTTGATTAAACTAACCATTCTCAAACAGCATATTAAAATGAACGTAAGCGTCCATACTCATTATTACAATTTGGAGAAGATGGGCAACCGGAACGTGGATTAGGAGATAGTTTGATGCGTTTAAAGGAACAAATCCAAGGATGTTATTCAAGCCCAAAAAGCCATGGGATATAAACTGCAACTTTCAGACCATGGATATTATTCCAAATCCAAATATATTCTTATATATTTTGTCTGAAATACATAGAATAAGATAAGAGGATTGCGAATTTGGTGGATTCTTGGGTTGCGTCAGAAATTTCTGAAAAAAAAAACTAGTTTTTGAAATTTCTAATTAAATAAAAGGATGAAAATATCACTATAAATTTTTTAAACCACTCGTCATATAGATTTTGCATTAGAGTTTCAAATTCAACCGGTGAGTGAGTAAAATCACAGAGTGACTTTGCTAGTGGCCATGTTTATTGCTTTACCAATATGTTGTTTATTATATATTCTATCATATATAATCAGAGTGTATATTTAAAGAAAAAATTTGGTTTTTTTAGGAAAGTACAATTTAGTCAAAAACATTGTGATTTATAAATAATTGACAGTCATTCATTAAAAAATTGACCAATAGAAAAGGCAAAGCAGATGTCTTAGAAATTCCATTAATCTTTCTAACGACATTAACAATATGTTTTTCCCGTGATAATATTTTATTTCTTGCGATTATCTATATTTCAGTAGTCAATTTGCTATATAATTATATGCTTTCTTCTATTGTTTTTCCATTCTTTATATATGAGGAATCTCACTTAGTGGGAGTGGGAAAGTGAGACTATTCAATTTTAATTTTTCAAGGAAACCAAACAAGTGAAAAAATTTTAAAAGTGTGCTAGCGTGGTGGAAAGGTGGGGTAAATACTTTTAATTAAACAAATGTAATATATTTTAAATTGTTAGATAAATTTTACTAGTTAGTCACAAGATGATTATAATGTTGATTCTAGAGTTAATTTGGACTGCCATGATGCTTCAAGTTGCTTTTAATTTTGATAATTGTATTTATTTTGTTAAATGATGATTTTTTTTTTCACAATGGTAAGAGCCAAAATGTTTTATAATAGAGATGTTGTTAATAGAAATTCCGCATTTATTTTGTCTTAGAATAAATATGTTTAGACCATTCTTTTTACATTAATGATATTTTATATTGATAATTAAAAAAATTCTTTTTTATTTAGTTTATTGTTTTTTAATTGAAAGGATCCCACTTGGTGGGACCCACATGTTCGGGGAAGCACCGTTGCTGACGGTGCTATCAACTATTATTTTCCGTATTAAAATGAATGGTGTATGGGACCCACCATGCCTATCACCTGACCAGAAGATACTCTATTGTTGAAAGGAATAAAATGAATTTAAATAGTGAAGAGATGGCCATGAATTGACAATAAATCAATGTACTCTTGTGAGATTTTCCTCATGAATTTTTAATGTGTTCCCAAAACCAATACATTTTAATTTTAATGTACGTAGACATAAAATTATTTTATATAATAATGAAAAAAAGCACTCTGGGGAATAAAAGAATGATTCGGTCATTTCACAAACACTTTATGAGAGTTGTTTACACATGGATTTTCATTGTTTATTAAAGTGATAATAAATTTAATATTGTATTAATATTTAAGAAGGTGAAGCAAAACCATTATTGATAGTACTTAAACCTTCTAATAAAAAAATTAGGTTTTTCTAGCATCATTATTTCAGTGCCAAACATTGTCTGTCCAACTTTTCCTCAAGTTATAATTTTGGCTGATGTGACTACATAAGTCACACAAGATGATGGTATTAAATACTAAACAAAACTAATGTGTTTGTTTTCCAAATCTGACACTAGAACTCTTGAATTAATTAATATATCTATACCTTATGTTTTCTTTCTTTCTTGCAAAAAAATATTTTCTACCGAGATGGATATCATTATGAAAACAAACATTTCCATGAAAACTTTGTAGATAAAAAGATCATGTTTCTGCAAAGTTGACGATTAACAACATCGCCAACCTATTGGAAGCTTGTCCTTTTTTCTACCCCCTCAAGAAGTCGATTCGAAAGGATGACGTCCTTTTTCTTGAGAAGGCTGACGTCATAGCATGTGCTCGTCCGAATCGTATTGACTTGACTAAATAACGGGTGAAGTGCACGTGGAGATGCAGACAAAGCTTTGACCAAGTTGCGAGTGAAGTGCACGCGGAGATTCAGACAAAGATTTACCTCGAAACTTGTAGTTGACGCCTAGCTCCGTCGCTTTCCTTGCGATTCTGCTTCGTTTGCTCTATGGTGGCGACTGGTGGCGTCGTGGAATTAGAAATCTATGTTCACATTTGTAAATTTGTGTGATCTAATTCAAAATTTTCCTTTCTCATTCTTTTTAGAACCTGGCTCGAAGAGAACGATTTTTTTTTTTTTTTTCCTTTCGAAATAGCAAAGACATATAGGTATTCAGCTGGAAACTCAATTCAGAATTTTAATTCATTTGTTTAACCCGATTTTTAGACATAAAGACTGGAAAAGATGGAAGGATTAAAAAAGAAAGAGAAAAATCTAGATTGAACTCTTTTATTGTTCGACCATGAAAAAGTTATCAACATCGCCTGTAAAGCAACTTTTCTATTGATAATATATTATTCTGAACGTTGGGAAGTTATAATTAAATTTGAACTTTCAACGAAATCACTTAGAACCTAGATAAAAGAAAAAAATGAGCAACTTTCTAACAACTCAAATTGACAAAATTATTATATTCAACAAATTAGCAAATTCATGATCGTTAAAAAAAAAAAAAAAAAAAAAAAATCAATTTTGAAACATAGTTTTACTTAGAATTAAATTTTGGAGAAAAGTTAACTAATTTATATTGAAAAAATAATTTATATTGGAAACTTAGCACAAACAAGGAATGTCAAGGAGAGACAATGATGAGTTCAATCTTGAGAGAGATGTGGTAATTTTGATTTTTAAATATTGAATCAAATCTTATCATTTACAAATTAATTTGGTTAGATATTTTGATAAAGGATGTGGATTTAGCCCTAAAGGATGTGAAAATACAATCACTCCGTGAATCACACACAGAGAATGGGACCGACCGGGGAACTAGCCTTGTGAAACACACGCATAGAAGTAATCTCCTAAAAGCATGAGTGATTATCTTGTGAGACGAACTTTAGTTCCAGTTTAGTAAATCTGTTAATCTTTCCTTGGTGATTCGCCTTGACAAAGGTTGTAATAGTGATGATCAGCAGAGGTGACTGGGGCGAAGAGTCACTTGGGCCTTTGTGAAATCTCACCTAGGCGAGGGCATCTAGTGGCTGGTGACCTTTGTGGTCTTGGTCAGCAAAGGGAAATGGGAAAAAAATCAAATCAAAGGAGAAAAAAAGGAAAAAGGGAAGAAAAGGCAAAAAAAAAAAAAAAAAAAAAAAAAAGAGAGAAAGATAAAGTAAAATATACACATTAAATGTTGACTATGCCACGCAGGATGATTTAGTTATAATTGGCAAATTGTTAAACTATTTATAACTAAAATAATGTAATTAAAATATTAAACTGTTTTTGACTAAAATAATATTATTAAAATGTTTAAAATTGATAACAACTGTATAATAAATTTATAACTTTTTAGATAATTTTCTCCTCTAATATATAATGCAACTATATATATGATCGGCGTTCACTGGCATAGAGAGTATTTCACAGACCATGGAACAGAAAACTATGACAGGATCCGCATAAGCATTTCATGTCATGGACATCTTGATAAGTGAACCATTTGACAGTGATAATTTGTCAACTCATATTGGGGCTATGTAGTGTGGTTTCTGAGAGGGTATCTTAAGCCCGATTTAAAATTTGTTTATTAAACACTAATGTTTCAATTATTTACCAGAAGCACCATCTTTAGTAGAAAAATCATCATTTCACGATGAACTGAAACATTTTGCCCTTATCTTTTAAGAGTTTTCTCACACTCTGAAATCAATTCTTATAATTTGATTTGTCTCAATCATTTTCTTGATAACTTTATTTCATCACTACTCCCAATTCAAGCTTTTCATCTAGTAGATTCTCAATTATGTATCATCTTCATAAAATTCTGATGTTAACGGTGGAACAATCAAGATGAGCGTAGTGCTCGGAGAAGGGTCACTGCGACGGATTGGGTCAGCCAGCGGCGTCCATTTTTGGCCTCTTTAGACAAAGGCACCGACCTCCACACTTGGTCTGGGTCTAGCTTCAGAGGACCAGACAGTCTTCTTAATCTAAGCATCTTCACTGTATTAAACCTTTCTTTTTTTTCGCTCAACTAATCTCCACAAATACACATAACAGGTTAAGTCGACATAAATCGGATAAAGTTTCGCTACACGATAATGTGCATGAATTTCAAGATATTTTGATTGGACACGTTATAATTCATTTTATTTTTTTGGTCAAAGACACGTTATAATTTGAACATGAGATTTGTAAGCATTCAAATCGAGGCGATTAACTTCTCAGTCAATTGTTTGGGGCTGACTCTATTGCCTCTTTTGCAACTAAAACAGTAATATAAACTGGGAGATTGCATGCCGATGCACGAGGGGAAACCAAGTTAAAAGAAAAACTTGCAAAACCTCAAATATTAGAGATACGTAAAATGCAAACTATCTCTTCAGCAGTAACTCGAAGATTCCAATATCCAGGGAATACAAAATTTCAAAGGAAATATAACATAAATCGACAACATATGAGGCCGAGAGTCCTCAAATATCTTAAGTATTTGCCAACTAGGCTAGGAAAGAAACCATCAGCCCGCGCCTATTTGTAGAAGCCAGAGTCTCCACGATCTGAAAAATACAACACCCATGAACGTAGCGGTGAGAATTATACCTCATTTATATTAATAAAATAAACAAATCAAGATGATTGATGTACCGCTGAAAAATTACCTAAGCTAAGCGTTTAATACTACAGAAACACTCACGATGAATCGCTATATTCTTTCCGACCATTTAATGATAATCATAAATTATGTGCTTCATTAAAGATAAGAAATTCTCGAGCGAAAGGTTCCCGAAATACCCCCACGATGTCTTAGCCAAACCTGATTAAAACCTTTCAAAACCCAATGTATGAACTCGTGGTGCGGGCAATTAGACTGATGTGAGCACCCACAATTTCGGGACATCAACTCCATGCACCCGCCGGCGTGGAAAACACGCTATCGCTCATCGCATCTCGATAATTTATTCAGAAAAAAGTATTTGTTTCGGGACCCTAGCTCGCTGTCTGCACTTGTATTATTCTCACTCATCGACTCGTCCCGGTTCGTGGCCGACTCAGCCTGACCCGGAAACTCTTCTTTACTCTTCATGGAACGTTGGCCCGATCGAGAGATGGGAGCACTTCGGCAGGCAGTGGCGCGTGATCTAAGTCGAGCTCCGTCTGGTGGCGATTCACTTGCGGACGACGGCGGTGGTTGTCTTGTTGAGTTCGAAGCGGCAGTTGCGCCTCTCTCTCTCTCTCTCTCTCTCTCTCTCTCTCCCACCTCCACAGCAGCCCCCCACCGGCGTGCTCATTCGACAGTACCCATTATCCGCCCGTCTTTGCCATAGCTCGCCCACCTACATGTCCAGTGAAGTCACCACCATCGGGGTGCCGATCCCGCCAACATGTCCTCACCTTATACTTCCTCCCGCCATTTTAGGTTGCAAGCACGCATCACAGGGGCCGTGTCCCTCTTCTTTGACGGCCCCCACAACGAGGCCGGATGATTAAGTGGATGGTCAAGAACAACATCGCTGCCACGGAGCTGTAAGCCAAGCCGGGGCCACATCTTTCTTGACCAGTACTGAGGGAAATACCGACATCTCGACCAGTCATCACCACTGGTGGAGACGGTTCCAAGATGAGCGTTGAGAGCTTCTCATTTATTATATTTTGCTCATCAACTTCATCGGTGAAGAAAAAAACTGTCACGATGATAGTAGTACAAAACTAAGCAAGAACTTGCAAGTGCTCTTACCAGAGTATAGTGATGATGTCGGCCGTGCAGCGCAGGATGCCTGCTAGGATCATCCAATCACCACCGCCATTGCTGTCAGTCGGAGCCATGAAGGTCACATCCATGCACGAGAAGTACACATCGAACACGGCCACCCACCATGGACCCAAGTGCAACCTCCGCTTGGCTTTCACCACCACGTCAATAGTCACCTCCCCACCCTTCAACGTGCTCGCCAGGCCCTTCACGCCCAAGTCATTGGTAATCTCCAGAGTCAATAGAGCCTCGGTTCGAACTGTGGTCACGTTGCTGGGGCCCTGAATGAAGGTGGGAATGAGGGAGGGACGAGAGAGAGCGAGTTGGCCGAAACTCAAGAGGAGCTTCATGTGAGTGTACTTGACGGCGATGAGCTTACTGGGGTTCTTGACGGAGAGAGCAATGTTCCATTTGACGGTGATGTGGGAAGTGGAGATGTTGATGGAAGAAAGGGAAGAGGCTGAGTTGAGCCCAAACTCTGGCGGCATTAAGGCGGGTATTGCCAGGAAGATGACCATGCAGAGGCCGAGAAAAGTGGGTATGGCAAATGCAATACAGTTGCCAATGATCAGCTTGTATCGGTCGGACTGCGGCGGCCATGGTGACGGTGATGCCTGATTGTTATTGGCACGGGGTGGGCTGCTGTCGAGGGCACTCATTTGGAATTTTTGTGCTCAAGTGTTTTGCTTCCGATAAGTATTGGTGAAACTTCGTGAGGACGGAGCAATTTATAGGGGGACGATGCAGCGTTGGTGGGGAAGGTCCTCCCTCGTTAGCTAATATCATCTAGGTATTTCGTCGTGATTTGTTAAATTCTTTTTATATTTGCTTATATCATTCATTTTCATAATACATTTCCGTTTTCCTCACATGGCCCATGCATATTTTATTATCCTGGTACGAATGTCGCAATTGCGATACTATATATAGGTCAAAGAAAGCAAAAACGAAAGGATAATTCCTTAAGGTCCAATTGAAGTTGTAAGAGAATTACACCAACAAGAAATAGACGGGAAACTCTAACAAAGCCTAGTTCAGCAAAGCCGGTCAAGAATAAGGGCAAAAAGACAACGTCGAAACTCCCCTTGAAAATGGATATACTCGATTTGGGACGCACGAGCTGGTTGAAGTAAGTTTTCTAACGATTATCCGTGGAGCCAGATTCGAAATTACAAATTGATCTAATCGTGATATACATGATTCGCCTATCAAATCTACAATGATTCAACAAGTTTTAAAAGATCTCCAGCAACTATTTTAACATCACAACACATGGTCATGCATTCAAATAATGAATGTTCTCTACTTAGTTGCCCGCACAATCGTCGGCAGGGGATTTTGCAATTCTTTTTGTTTGAGCCGAACCCAAAAAATTATGGACCACTTAACCTAGGTTTTCTCGTCTTACCCAAACAACGAAGAGAAGGGACCACAAAAATTTAAGTTTTTAACAATGGCCATATTCTCATTATTAACATGATTGAAGCGGGGACCTTTTCACCTGTTCTAATCATACTGCTATTTTAGAAAGCATAGCTTGATTTTGAATAGTAGAGAGATGGCGATGAATTGACAATTGTGTAATATGTCCTCTTGATAATTTTTTTCTTTTGATTATTAATTAATTAAGCTCCTACTTTTTAATCTTATTGTCGCCAAACCTCAAATTTTTAACAATTCTTTTATAAACCCAAATTATTATTTATGAAGTTGATCATTTTCTTTTTTACAATGTATTGTTATTTGAAAAGGTAAAGCGAGACCATTCTCAATAGTATTCCAACCTAAAGAGGAAAAGGAAAAATTGGGGTTTCCCGTATCATTTCATTGCTTAACTTTATCCACTGAAATCAATTATCAAGCTATAATTTTAACTGATGTGAAAGTTTATACGTCACGGCAAGGTGATGCTATTATACTCTAGGAATATATAATGCTGTTCTTTTTTTCCCGATCCAACCACTAGAACTCTCGAACTAGTCGACATATCTGTGTCCTCCTATGCCTTTCTTTTCTTCATTTGAAATGCTCTTGTGATCTCCACCTAATTAACTACTTCGTGATCTCGAGAAAAAAGTAGTGGTGACAACCGCGGCGATTCCTTACGGGATGCTCGCGGCGCTGAAGTCAAGCAAAACGAACGAAACAACACCACGTCCCAAGCCGCAACTCAAGGCGAAGTTTACCATGCACCGGTCGCCTCTCGGTAAGTGGGTTGTTTAATTTATGATCTGTGTACTGATTTTCCTTTAACCTTCTTTTAGTGTTTTGTCTTTTCTTTCTAGGTGCTCAAATGGGAGTTCAGATCTCCTGACTTTATCGTGACTATATAATTTAATAGGAAAATGATGACACATAATGTTCTTATATGAAACAGGTCTACTTCAATCTCTTATTTGAGAAAATGAGAATACTTTAAATTCTTATTAAGAATTTTTTCTAATTTAGTTGATGCTCCCCTTAGACACATTTTGGGTTTTTGGACGCTAGACTGCCAATGTGTTTAGAATGACTTACATTTTTAATTTTTTTTGTCCTTCTAAATACTTTATCGTTCCAAAACACTTTAACTTTTAAAATATATTAGATATTGATGCCAAATATGATTTTCTCACGTTTTCTTAAAAATTTGAATGATATTCTCGATTCTAGCATGAAAATGAAAAAGAGACGAGTCTTTTGGCTTTTAGAAGGCGTAGACATGCACATAAATGCCTGACTAATTTTACGTCTCTCTATTTCAGTTATTATCAACTTACTCACAGAATTCGGCTAAAGTTGTTATATCCATATCGTTCAGTCAAAATGGCTTCAAGACGCAATTAAATCTCCTGCTGACAATTGTGTCTATGTCGAAGTACAATCTAATGATTAAGGTGTAGAGTATACGAATTATCATAGCATTATTGTTGGGATATAGTACACGGAAACAACATGATCTTGCAATTTACGTCAACGCAAAATCGCTAGAGAAATAAATAAGAAAAAATAAGAACACTATAAATTTACGTGGTTTGGTCTCGAGTATCGCACCTACGTCCACGGGGGAGAGCCAAAAATAATCTACTATAATCGAAAAATCGAGTTTACTATCGCTCAATCGCTCAAGTGTTTCTCACATCTAAATTTAACCAAAACCCCTAAATGTTTATAAATAAACAACTCACTTTGATATAAACTTATGGTACAAAATTACTGCGTGACAAAACTCTCTACATACAACTTCGCTAGGCTTCTCACGTTTGGAGGTGGAGATTGCAGCGGCGTTTTGCTTCGTGCGGCTTCTTTGGATCGTCGAACGTCCGTCTCTACGTAGGGTTTTCTTTTCCTTATATACGTGTGTCCCAAAAGTCAAATTCTTGACTTGGGCCCACCATCACTTTCAATTTCACGTGGAGACTTCACGCGGCAGAATGGAAGCCTTTCTTCGGATGTGTGGGTGCGCGCCCAAGGTCAAAGGTTTGACCTTGGGCCCCACCACTTTGGCTTTTACGTGGAATATGTGTGTCCGCGATTTGTGCCCCACGAAGCTAATGTCTTCGGCTTCCATTGCGACGAGGAAAAAAACTTTTTGTCCTTATATATATTCTATTTTATTTCCTCTTTTGTGCAGCTTCAAGAGTCCAGTGAAAACTCGAGACATAATTTAACAATTCTTCACCTTAGCTCGATATTTGAAACCAAGTTATAGTGCTCATCATCCATACTCTCCCAACGCCCGATAGGCGCTCACTCTCCACAGACGCCAATAGAGCTTAAGCAGAGCTTGAGTTTTGCCAGAGGAACAGATTTAGTCATCATATCTGCCGGGTTATCTGCTGTAGCAATCTTTTTAATAATAACAATACCCTTAACTAAGATAGCTCGGATGAAGTGGTATATGATATTGATATGCTTCGTTCACTCGTGATAAACTGGATTATAAGCCAAATATATCGCACATTGGTTATCACAATGTATATCCATACTTTTTTGTTCTAACCCAAAGTCCGAGAGCAAACTTTGTAGCCATATCGCATCTTTTGCTACAAAGGTTAGTGGCATGTACTCTGCCTTAGTCGAAGACGAGGCAATGTAATCTTATAATGATGATTTCCAACTAACTGCACCACTCGCTAGCATAAACACGTACCCTGCTAAAGACCTGCAATCATCCAAGTCACCGGCGTGATCCAAATCCACAAAACTAGTGGTCTCACTGACATTGTTGTCCCTCCGGTATACTATACTCACGTCTATTGTCCCCTTCCAATATCTGAGGATCTACTTCATAACTTTCCAATAAGCTTTAACAGGACGCTTCATATAGCAACTAACCATATTCACAGCTTGTGAAATATCAGGCCTAGTGCACACCATAGTATACATAATACTACCCACGGTACTAGAATAAGGAACACGGGACATATGCTCCTCCTCAATCTGCAGTGATAATTTTTCTGAAAGTTTAAAGTGTTTCGCTAGAGGTGTACTTACAGATTTTGCCGACTACATATTAAAATGTGCCACGATCTTCTCAATATATTTCTTTTGAGATAGATGTAAAACTCCTGCAGTCTTGTCACGCAAAATCTCCATACTCAAAATTTTCTTTGCAGCACATAAATCTTTCATCTCAAATTCAGCATTCAACTGCCTCTTCAGCACATCAATATCAGACATATTCTTAGCTGCTATCAGCATATTATCAATATATAAGAGTAGATAAATTAAAGAATCATTCTCCAATCTCCTAGAGTAAATGCAACTATCCATCTGACTTTTTGAATAGTCTTGACTAGCCATGAAAGCATCAAAACATTTATACCACTGCTTAGGAAATTGTTTTAGCTCATACCAAGATTTCTTTAAGAAGCAAACATGATCTTCCTTACCTGGAATAGCAAATTCCTCTGATTGCCTCATGTAAATCTACTCCTCCAACTCACCGTGAAAAAACACAGTTTTCACATCTAATTGCTCTAACTTGAGAAGGCAAGTAAAATACGAATAGAAATGTGTCTTACCATAGGAGAGAATACCTCATTATAGTCAATGCTCTCACGCTGTGTATATCCCTTCGCCACAAGTCTCGCCTTATACCTCGTTGCCTCAACACCGAGAATGCCCTCTTTCTGTTTGAAGACTCATTTACTTCCAACAATCTTTTGGTTCTTAGGTACATTAACCAGCTTCCATGTCTGATTTCGATGAAGTGATTCCATCTCTTCACTCATAGCCCCTAGCCATTACGACGACTCCGAACTAGCCATCGTCTCAAAGTAAGACGAAAGCTCATCTGTCTCCACTCCATCACCTACAGTTAATGCATAAGCAATATTTATATAACCATAACGTATCGGTGGTTTAATTTGCCTTCTCTGTCTATCTGCGGCTTTGTTGGTTGTTCACTATCACTGACTTCAAGAACTGCGGCTTCATCTGCAGTCTCAACTTCAGTTACCTTCGAAATCTCTGGAGTCTCCACCTGAAGCTCCACCTCACTTATAACACCATGATCTGTCTTTTTTGCTGGTTGTGTCTCAAAAATCCTCTGTTGAAGCATTGCAGTCTCGTCGAAGATCACATCTCTGCTGATTATAAAACCAGGTGATCTAGGATCGGTGCACCACAATCGGTAATCTTTCACCTCATATGCATAACCCAGAAATATGCATTTTTTCGCCCTCGGCTCAAGCTTACTATTACTCACATGAGCATACGCAGGACATTCAAATATTCGTAATCCAGAATAATCAACAAGTTTCCCCAACCATACTTCCTCAGGAGTCTTCCACTCAATAGCAGATAATAGAAATCGATTAACCAGGTAACACGACATGTCCACTACTTCAGCCCAAAATTCCTTACCAAGTCCTGCATGCGAAAGCATGCATCAAGCTCGCTCAAGCAAAGTTCTGTTCTTCCGTTCTGCTACACCATTCTGCTGTGGTGTCCCAAGTACTGTGCGGTGTCTTACAATACCTTCTTTCTCGCAGAACTCGGTAAAATCTTTACCACAGAATTCCATGTCATTATTGGTTCTTAGGCACTTGATTTGTTTGTCTGTTTGCTTCTCAATCAATGCCTTAAAACCGATCAAACACATCATATTTGTGCTTCAGAAAGTAAACCCATACCTTTCTTGAATAGTCGTCGATAAATGTCAACATATATCGGGCACCTCCTTTCAAATGAACCGAAGACAGGCCTCAAATGTCTGAATGAATATATTCAATTAGTCGTTTGGTCGAATGAATAGCTATAGTAAACTTAACTCGGTGCTATTTCCTATAGATGCAGTGCTCACATAAGTCCAGCTTCCCTGTCTTTTGACCCTTCAACAACCATTTTTACTCAGCATCGTTATACCTGCCTCACTCATGTGCCCCAAACGTATATGCCATAATTGAGTCAAGTTTGAGTCTGACTCACCTAATGAAACTATAGCAATTCCAATCACGGTCTCTCCTAGTAGATGATAGAGAGTATTCACTTTCTTCCCCTTCATTACTGTCATGACACCTCGAGAGATATTCAGTACTCCACCTTCAGCGGTGTACCTACACCCGATGTCATCGAGTGTCCCCAGAGAAATAAGGTTCTTCTTGAGCTCTGTACATGCCTCACATCTGTCAATGTGTGCATCACCCCATCGTGCATCCGAATCCGAATTGTCCCTATCCCCACAGTCTTATATACTGCATTATTCCCTAAAAGAACCCTACCACCATCTACAGCTTGATAAGTAGTAAACCAGTTCTTATGAGGCGTCATATGATAAGAACACCCCGAATCTAACACCCATTCGTCTCTTGATGAAGTAGCAGTCACACATAAAATAGCTTCTACATCACTAGTGCTCCCCTCAGCAACATTTGCCACACTGCTTGTGGCATTTTACTTATCAACTTTATTTCTCCGCTTTGGACAATCCCTTCTGATGTGCCCCTCCTCGTAACACTCAAAGCACTTCACACATCCTTGGACTTTGTATTGCGTGATTTCGATTTGTTTTTACCTCTGCTACTACTATGCTCTCGATGTTGTTCTCTACCTTGAATCGTCAGTGCTTCCGCTGCCTCTTTCGCCAGACCGTCATCTTGCAACTTTCTCTGCCACTCCTTAGAGAATAAAGTGGACTTTATCTATTCTGAGGTAATAGTAGTATGCCTCTGCAACAGTGAATCAGTAAAATGCTCCTATGACTTTGATAAAGAGGCTAACAACATTATGCCCTGCTCTTCATCATCAAGAATCTTACCGACGTTCTTCAGATCCAACATGAGTTTATTAAATTCATTTAGGTGGGTTCCGATAGACGTACCTTCAATATATCTAAATTGAAATATCTTCTTCAACATGTATAAACGATTGTTCAAACATTTCTTCATATAGAGTGTTTGAAGTTTTGCCTATAATACTGCGGCATCCTTCTCCTCAATAACCTCAAATAAGACCTCATCCGACAAATTTAACAGGATCATGCTCTTTGCTTTTTCCATAAGCTCTACCCTCTCTGAAGCTTTCATTATAATCAGCAACTCATCTTCACCATCTAGTGCCTTGGCTAAACCTTGTGTTGTCAATAAAGCCCGCATCTTGATGCTCCATAATACAAAGTTATTTCTTCCATCAAACTTCTCAATCTCAGATTTCCTCTCAGACATAATTGCAATAACAGAATTTCCATATAATAATCAGACAAGCTAAAGCCTCAAATCACAATTAAGAAATCCAACCCTAAGCTTTAATACCAATTATTGGGATATAATATGCGGAAACGACAGGATCTTCAATTTACGTCAACGCGAAATTGCTAAAAAGAAATAAACGAGAAAAAAATAAGAACACCAGAAATTTACATGGTTCAGTCCGAGTATTGGTACCTACGTCCACGGGGAGAGCCGGCAACAAATAATCTACTATAATCGGAGAATCAGAGTTTACAATCGTTCAATCGCTTAAATATTTTCCAAATCTAGATTTAACTAAAAATTCTAAATGTTTATAAATAAACAACTCATTTAGATATAAACTCACGGCATAAAATTACGGCGCGACAAAACTCTCTACGTACAGCTTCGCTAGGCTTCTCATGTACATAGGTGGAGACTGCAGTGGCGTTTTGCTTCGTGCGGCTTCTTGGATCGTTGAACGTTCGTCTCTACGTAGGGTTTTCTTTTCCTTTTATACGTGTGCCCCAAAAGTCAAATTTTTGACTTGGGCCCACCATCACTTTCAATTTCACGTGGAGACTTCACGCGGCAGAGTGGAAGCCTTTTCGGATGTGTGTGTGTGCGCCCAAGGTCAAAAAGGTCAAAGGTTTGACCTTGGGCCCCACCACTTTGGCTTTTACGTGGAATACTTGTGTCCGTGATTTGTGCCCCACGAAGCTAACGTCTTCGGCTTCCGCTGCGACGAGGACAAAAAACTTTTCTGTCCTTATGTATATTCTATTTTATTTCCTGTTTTGTGTAGCTTCAAGAGTCCAGCGAAAACTCAAGACATAATTTAATATATTATAACCCGTGCCATGTGCAGGTTTGCTATCGATGATTTTCGCAAATATTATTTTCAATTTTAGCTTGAACATATTTTTAGAGATGTAAGTGTCGGTGTTCAAGAGCGTTTCCTCGCAATATGATATGATACCCTAGTCTAGGTTGTTGCTGGCATCCTCGCTTGGGCTGGACTGCCTTTTTGTCTCCTTTGGACTTACACGGAAACTTCAAAGAAATAAAATACAGGCACGAACGAATTTATGCGGTATGCTTGGCCTTTTATGTTTTTCTGTTTTTTTAATCGATGGATACACATCGTCAACTTACCACTGCTTTGGGTCTCCCAACGTGCCCCTAATTATGGGAACCGTACATCTCATTTGTGTGTTTGCGCAAGAATTTTTTTCTTTAAAAAAAAAAAGAGAGAAAAGGGAAAAGTCCTAAACCCAATTTATTTTTATAGATTCGTTTTACATATTTGAATTTTGTTAATTGAATCATAAATATTTTTTTACTCCTTTTTCAAGTTAGTCGAAATTCGCTGACGTTGAGGCCAAGCATCTTACATGGCATGACCAACGCCGATGTGAATAATTTGTTTAATAATATTTTAATATTTTTCACATTAATTATTTATTTTTTCCTTATGTTCCTTCTTTCAAATTTTTTCCTTTGTTTTTCCTTTTTCCATCCTCCGGCCACCGGCCGAGTCTCGTCGATGGCTGGTGGAGGTTGTCTACCTCGGGCAAGGGACGCCCAAGCCTAGGCTAGCAAGGGCTGCCCTCACCAACTAGGGTGACCTAATATCAGTAGGATTCACTACTATATTGTCCACACCAGCGTTGGATATTACATTTGTTTCCCTTTTAAGAATGAGAAGCACGTGATCACGACGGTTACAGCACATTGGTCCCTAGTGTTAGAAATTGCGTTGGAGTTGCGGAACAATAGCGTCAGCTCACAGCTCATCACATGTGCGCCATCTGGTCTAACCATGTCCCGGGTCTTGTGGATCGGCAAGTCCCACGAAACACAACAAACCTCGAATTTCGTTTGATCGACTTCCCCAGATGGCAATAAAAAATTTCGTTTGGCATAAATTGCGGCTCCATAAGTTACATGGAGCAAACCAGAGAGGGAGAGGAACCCACCTAATCCTCCTAGTAAGGATTTGAGCTTTGGTTAGTAGCTACTTTAAGGTCGGTGTACTTTTCTTCTTCTCTCTTTTTCAATTCTAGATTACCTCGAACGATTAAAACTTAATAAGGATGCCAGTCATCGGTTTTTTACAATACTTTTCATCTATCCTCTGACTCCCCCACGGGGCAGCGATGACTCCGGCCAATTTAATGGCGTGAACACGCGGTTAGCATCAATATAATGTAATCATGTTAAGCTATCCTAAGATTTTGGAAAGAATATTATGTTAGTTAGTTCGTCCCAAGCATGACTATTACCTGAAAAACTTTACCATGTAAATGCAGGGAATTCTAATGGTAAAGGTCGATTGGGAGAGAAAACTCCAAAACGAATAATACAAGCGTGAGAACAGTGAAGAGATCACCATGAATTGGCAATAAAGTAACGTGGCCCTTTTGATTATGATTATTAATTAATTTGCAAAACTTGTACGTTTTAAACTTATTATCGCCAAACCCTAAAGTTACTTTGTCAAAAAGAAGAAAAAATCGCGAGAAGTCCACTGAAACTTATCATTTAGAGGAAGGAGAAGTCGTAACAAGGTTTCCGTAGGTGAACCTGCGGAAGGATCATTGTCGAATCCTGCCCACCAGAATGACCAGAGAACCGGTAACAAACTCAACGGGGATGGCAGGTCAAGCGGGGCTACCCGCTGAGTTTAAGCATATCAATAAGCGGAGGAAAAGAAACTAACAAGGATTCCCCTAGTAACGGCGAGCGAACCGGGAAGATCTCGTCTTTACCGAAGGGACTCATAGATTCGTCAATTCCCAAGTAACTCGGTCATCGATTCATCCTCTATGGCCGCTTGGCTCGAAAACGACCCATGCGCTCGGCCATGATGCCTGTGTGAGGGGAGCCACGCGATGCATCCTACACTAGTTAAATGTAAGAATACGGAAAAGATAAATTCAGGAATTTGTATATATTCTAATACATCACATTAAATATTACATGAGCCCATTTAAATGCTCTATGAAAGGACTAAATAAGATAATATATCAGTCAATATAAGCACAACCAAAGAGATATATTCGCATAATCTTGAAAGATACCAAAAATAAAAATTATCCTAAATATCTCTAACACTAGAGAATTTAAAAAAAAAAAAAAAAATGAAGAGGGGTTTTGACAAGTTTTAGCGAGGTTTAAATTTAAACAAAATTCTCATCATTTATTGAGTCGATATTTTCTTTTAACAGTACATAATTTTTTAGGAAAAGTGAAGTGATACCAACTTTTTTAACAGTACTTGAACCTAACGAGGGGATGGTGCCAACTGCTATTATTTTAGGGATGTCTGATGCGCATTTTCCATCGGCCGGCTGGAACTGTAAAAATTAATTGGCTGCATGCAATTCGACGACATGCCATCGAAGCAACGAGGCAACAAACATGGCAAGCGGCGGCTGATGAAGTTACGTCGAAGGACACCGACGGTCCCCTAATTTCAGGGGATGCATTCTAGGTTTCGGTCTACTGGATGACTTATTACTTCTTCACTTTTTTTCTTCTTTTTAATTTCTTGATCATTCTGAATTTCAAAACACTTAAACTTTTCAAATATATAATTATCAACATTGAATATAATATTTTTCCTCACATCTCTTTAAATTCCAATAATGTTTTAAACTTTGGCATGAAAATGAGATAGAGAAAGTATGTTGGCTTTTAAAAGGCGTAAAACAAGCGTATCAATGCCTACCTCATTTTCAGTCTCTCTCATTGTTGGTCATCGACAATTTAGTCACAGATTTCGGCGTGTGATTACATCCAAATCAAGAAGTCAGGATGGCCTAAAGATGCGGTTAAATATCGTGCTCTATGCCTGAAGTATTAAAATTAAGGGATAATGTATTTAAATCATCTTACGCGGGAGGTGCTGTCATTTGGAGTTTTTGTTGTTAAATATATATATTACAAGCCCATTTATATAGGGCAGGAGTGAACAGTAAATCCTAACTACATAAATCCTAATATAATGATTTCACATTTGTTTCAATATTTATTATCGCCAAAGCTAAGGTTGCTTTTTATTGAAAGAAAAACAACACTCAGCCCCTTTCAATGCCAAAAAAAAAAAAAAAAAAAACACTCAAGAAACTAGAAGAATGACGCTGCCTCTTGTTAAATTTCCAATCTTGTTTTACCCAAATTTCCATTATTTATCAAAGTGATAATTTTCTTTTACAATGTATTGGTATTCAGAAAAATGAAGTAAGACCGAAATCTCGATTAAAAAAAAGGGTAAAATCTATTTATGTCAGTCATCATCAACTCATTTACAGATATCGATTAATGTAATTTTATTCAGAGCTTGACTAATGCAAATATTTTAAAATCACGAAATCAAAATGGTCTGAAGACGCGGTTTGGAGTAAAAAATTATAGCTCGACACCAAGTATAGCGTGACCATGAGTTGTCTTCCCCCGCCAGGAAGGACATAATAGGTAGGGTAACCGCATGTGCATATCTTACTCGGCGTTGTTATCTAGGATTTTTTTCCTGGTTAAATTTTCATACATGGGAAAATAATTTGAAATACCAAATTTTAGATTTTCTATGAGATGAAAATTTATTTTGGGTAGATATATCTCGAGTACGAATTTGAAAATTTTTGTTAGATGAAAAATTAATTTGGATAAATGTATTTGAGTTTTTTATGCTATTAACTCTATTATAGAAGCTTTTAATTTCATTAGTTAGATATAGCATAGGGGCCTCGAATTTCATTATTATGTCTCCCAATGTGTGAAATTTGGAGCACTTGTGATCCGATCTTATTCAGTAGAGGAACCTTGTTGTTTTGCTGGCACTGTATCTCGTACCAATCATCCAAGAAACACCCGCCTCCCTATCCAAGGCGGAAGGGAATGACAATGTTTGGCTAGTGATGCTTGTATGCTGAAGATGATGACTTTGCTTCTGGCATTTTCCCGATTCAATTTTGATGGAAATGGGGAAGAAATTCGCCGCAGCACATCTGCATCAAGATGATGACTCTGTTTTATGGTTTCATCTATCTTCCTGTGACCCCCTCTCATGGAAACTTAGATCATGCACTTGCCCATAATTTAAAGTCAACATTTCGCGTGAGTAGAACCATGACAAATTTTTTTTTTCTTATCGACTCGTTCGAGTGAATGAAAATAATCCCAGTACATATTGTCGATCTCTACTCCTTCTCTTGTGTTTCTTTGATTTCGCCCTCTCGAAATTTCGATTTTCCAGTGCCTACAAACGTGTAACCTCAAACTTCAGCCACATCAATGCCAATGCCATTACGATCCCAAAAAAAAAAAAAAAGAGTCAGTGCCATGAACGAAAAATGAAATTTGAGCAGCGGTCAGTATAAAAAGCAATGCTTGCATACGCAAAGACAAATCCAAACCTATTGCAATTATATCAATTCAGTCATAATTTTTTTTATCAATTTCGTCCTAAACCTTTTACATTTATATCAATTTAATTCATTTGACAAATTTGGCCTGTCAACATTGACATGAACGCCTGCTAGTGCCGACCGTCTAGCTAATGCTTGACATGGATAATTTTTTTAATAATATAATATTTTTTCAAAATTTTTAATTAATTAATTTTTTTCTTTCTCTCATTTTTTTTTTTTTTGCTAGCCAGTGGAAGAAGGAAGGAAAAAAAAAAAGAGAAAAGAATATAAATTTTAAAAATTGTTCATCTCAACACTAGTAGGTTGGGATCACTTACTTTCACCAAAAAAAGAAAAACATTAGTAGGTTGGGCAAAATTAGTCAGATAGATTGAATTGGTATAAATGCAAAATATTTATGAATAAATTAGCCAAAAAAAAAAAAATTTATGACTCAATTGGCACAATTGCAATAAAGTTATGACTTTTTTGGGCTATTTTCCCGTAATTTTTTTTTGCAACATTTTGTTTTTTTGAATCTTTAGGAGGTAAAATTTACAATGCACCAAATGGGAAAAATAAAATAAGGAATAAAATTCGAGACTTATTGTCTTATTAATTTCATGTTAGGGCTTAATGTGAGTGCATAATAGCTCATTTTAGTTCTTATTAAACAAATACCTCGACTTGACCAAAAAAATAACAGTTATAGAATTAATATCCAAATTAATCCTCTAAAATGGTTTTAGAACTTACGTCCAAGTTAAAGCCTAGAGCGAGTTATGTTACAATTGGAATAATGTTCTAAAATGGTTTTAGAGTTAATGAGTCGAATTAAATGAAATAAATGAGACTTGAGACTGGTTATAAAAAGCAATTGAGTGAGGGTCAATAGATGATAGAGATGATAGTGATTAATCAAATAATCATACACGAGAGCAATTCCTAGCATAATTATTGTGATGAACTCTCTCAAGTTTCTCTCTATCGATTGATGTGAGTTGGTGGTGTTTGAACTAGATGTCTGACATTTGTAGGGCTGGAACTGAAGAATATCAAATTCAAAATACTTTAGCAACACTACAAGGAGATCAAATGTTCGTGATTAGAATCAAAAGAACGTAATAACCAAACTTTTTGAGCATAGTATAAGGTAATGTAATTAGCCTCCTTTTTATTTCTATATGCTTTTGTTAAAGTGCACGAGCAACGTTTTGGAAATACGTGTATGAGGTTATTTTGCTTCAGCTACGAATCATTTTGATTCAATTTACCCATGCACGTGCTCGTTATTTTCGAAACAAAAACCTAGCAGCAACTCCCTTCAAAACGGGTCATATTGGTTTGGACACACGAACGGCTTAAAGCAAACTTTCGAACAAATATTTGTGGATCCATTCAATTGATATATATTAGGATCCGACCGTTTTAAAAAATCTTTTAGCAATCATTTCAAGATTATGGATTCATTTGTTTTGTGAAAAATAGATAATTATAAAAACATATTTGAAAAAATGATCGTTTGTATTTCTTGACATAATTAATCAATAAAATAGTTTAATTATCGACCACAATTTGTGTTTAAATATTTTCGCAAAAAAAATAAAAAAAAAAAAAAGAATTTCGTTCATCTTTTTTGTAAGAGATATAAACAATTTTTTTTTTTTTTTAAATATGTTTTTTCATTCATTTCTCGTGGAACAAAAATGCCCTACATTATATGATCATTCGTTCTCAGTTCTTTACGGAAATCATGCAATGATTAAACCAAACCAAGGAAAGTTGCAAAGCCTTTTAAGTGGGTTTGATTCAGTTTTCCCAAAAAGTTTTGCGTCTTGGGAAAATTTGGATTGTTTAGCAAATTTTTTTGTGATCCCTTTGGGCAAAGGCTGGCTTGGCAAAATTGGACTTTTAGCATTTTCGAAAGGCCATTTTTTAGGGTTAATTTTTTTTTACCAAAACTACCCTTACCAATTTTTTTCTTTTTTCGATTTTGCTCTTGTAAGAACTGTTCATCTTCTCCACATAGATCACTGGTGAAGCTCTGTTGAGAGTTGTGCGATCGGTGGTTGCCAATAGTTGTCGCGTGACCCCAAGTTGAGGTTGCACAGCGCAACCTAGGCAAGGGCAGGTGACGCGACATAGGCGACCCTTGTTGTGGTCTGGCGACCTCTGCGAGCCATGTGACCCCAGGTGGCCCTTGTCAAGGTCAGGCAAACCCTCGAGGAGATAGCGTGATCTCAAGCAGCCCCTGGCGAGCTAATACACTCGCAAAGAGAATTTTGTTTATTCTTTATAATTCATCGAGTGCAAAACGTGTTAATAAAGGACATATTCCACAATTGACACTTGAATACACGTGAGAGAGAGAGAGAGACTGCGTATTTTCAGATCGCCGAATTTTCAGATCGCCGAATCCATGTTTTTCTATCATTTTTGCTCGCAAGAGAGACTGCGTATTTTTCAGATCGCCGAATCCGTGTATTTTCAGATCGCCGAATGCGTGTTTTTCTATCATTTTTGCTCGCAAGAGAGACTGCGTATTTTCAGATCGCCGAATTTTCAGATCGCCGAATCCATGTTTTTCTATCATTTTTGCTCGCAAGAGAGACTGCGTATTTTTCAGATCGCCGAATCCGTGTTTTTCTATCATTTTTGCTCGCAAGCACGTGTACCCTCGCGGCTTGTGGCTCGAGCCCCAGAGCAAGGGCAAAGAGACGAGTATTTTCTTCAGCAGATCTCTACGACCTCAAGTTTTTTAAGCCCGAGCTACTGTGCACGAATCAAAAACACCTTCTCGAAAGAAAGATTGCTTGGCCGCTGGACCCGTCGGACTTATATAAAACTCGTCACACGTGAGCGGCCATTGTTTTTGCAGGCGCTGGACGATAAGTGTGTTTGTCCGAATGTAATGTTGTCTTGTTAAATTACGAATTGCAGCGGCCAAAACTAAGTCACTTTTATTAGCTGGGTTCACTCTTATGTAGAGGAAGCCCAATGAGTTGTAAGCCCAAAAAGGGCTTGAGCCCATATAATAAGTTATAGGGAGAAATATGATTTCTCACTATCTATATAAAGTGGTAGCTACAAAAGGAAATAGTAATAAGAGAAAAAGAGAAAGCAGGAAAATCTTGGAATTTGGGCAATATCTGATTTACATCAAACTGGTATCGAAGGTAGAGTCGTGGTCCGATTGAGCTGAGATTTTGACAGCATATTCGTGGTGCAATTTTCTTGAGTCTGAACGGTTTGATTTTCGTTTGAAGCTCCATACATCAGGTTTTTCCTGGATTGATTAAAACCTATGTTTTTGGTCAGATTTATTCTTGATCTCTTGTGAAATTCATGTGTATTGCTAATAATTATGTTCTTGAGGTGTTTGCTGCTATGTACCTCTAGTATTTGCTAGAGAAGAACATTATTCACCTAATTTTGTTGATAGTGAAGAATTTCGGGTGGACTCCGGTCCCGTCGTTTTTGATCTTCTCACATCTATGAGATTTTTCCACGTAAAAAATTCGTCTTATGTTCGCATGTTTGATATTTATTTTACTCTATTTTATCGATTCATATTAGGTTTACATAAGAGGAGAGATTATTTTATTCCGCTGCATTAATTCGATATTGTTCGAATTGTTACTGTTCTCCCATCAACTTTTTCAGAGGCGGAACGAAAAACTCCTTTTGACTCACTCCAATGTTGTTCTGCCGACTTCATTTTTGAGTTTTTTTTAGGGCTCTTAGTACTTACCATAATAAACATATATTTTGTGTGCATGTGTGTGTGTCGACTTCATTGTGTGTGTGCGTGCGTGCGTGCGTGCGTGCGCGTGTGTGTGTGATACATATTCAGTCATTGTCTTTTCTGCTATTTAAATTAAATTTTTAGCATCAAGAGAATAAGTGGAGCCTTGTTTTTTTTTTTTTTTTTTTTTTTTTTTTGGTATTGGAGGAACCGGCTTGCAGCCGACAGCCGCGCTGTAAACTCCCAAGTGACATTTAAGCAGGAGGATCCACCACCCCTGAGTCACACTTAATACAGCTAGCGCCTCCCCTGAGTTTTGAACCCTTCACCTCTTCGTTGAGAATCAACAGAGTCTTATCCAGTGGAGCTACCGCGGCCGGTGGTAGTGGAGCCTTGTTGTAGTGGCTTTATTCATAAAAGGGGAAGTACACTATCAGTGCTATAAGTTGTGTACAGCACTCACTTTGATATCAAAAGTTTCCGTCGAATCACTTTGGTGCCAAATCGGAGAAAAAACGATCACTTTGGTGCCACAAGTGAGAGATTCCGGTCAGATTAATTACGTGACTTTTATATTTTTTTTTTTTTTTTAAAAGTTCTGGTTGCTTTAAAACAACGTCATTTTCGGTCCTCCATAAGAAAATCACGTCGTTTTGCCATCCTACATGGATGGCCTCATAAAAACAACGCCGTTTAACTCATTTTGGGATTTTTTATTTTATTTATAATTTGGGGATTGAAATTAGGGTTTTTCCGACCTAGCTCACTCGGCTGTCGTCGCTTGGCTGTTGTCACTTGCTCGGTCGCCGTTGCTCGACGCTGTTTGAATGCCCTCGACGGCACACAAGGGAGCACTAGCCCTGGTCGTCGGAGCCTAGGTACTGGAAGACACAGGCCAGGCACTCGTTAGGGAGATTGGAGATGGAGAGGGAGACATCAATGGCAGCGCACTCATCAGCGGCCTCCCCAAGCACCGGCCAAATCACGGCCTTCGACTTGGCCACCGAGTGGCCATCGTCGAGGTCAAGGTTGGGGTCGGAGCCGTGGCCGCCGAGTGGCCATCGTTGGGGTCGAGGTCAAGGTTGGAACTGCGGCCACTGAGTGGCCATCATCGAGGTCGTGGTTAGAGCCACGGCCACCGAGTGGCCATCGTTGGGGTTGGGGTGGGGATCAGAGCGGTGGCCACCGAGCGCAGGGGCTGTTGAGAACGGCGACTAGCCGGAGATTTAGGGTTTTGAATTGGGGGAGAGACCAAACGGTGTCGTTTTGGTGTTAGGGTGCTGATTGTACTCTCTCGGCGAGCCACATCAACTTAAAAAATTAATAAAAAAAAGTGTAACGTCGGATTTCCGGCCAATCAAATCGGAGTTGGCACTAAAATGATCGTTTTTTAAAAAAAATTTGGCACTTAATTGATCCGACAGAAACTTTTGACATCAAAGTGAGCGCCGTACACAACTCATGGCACTAATAGTGTACTTATCCCATTCATAAACTATTTAGTAATATTGCTAATTTTTTCATGTTTGATCTACTTTTCATTGGTCTTTCTTTTCATTATGCTATTTTTCATTATTTAATGGGAAATGCTAAGAATTGAACTCCGGATTGAGTTGGGTCTAGTTAGAGTGTAGGGGTGAGCAAAAGAATCGAACCAAACCTACTAGTTCTGGGCAATTCCTAATTCCAGGTGTGGACCCACCCACCTAGATCGGACCTTATATATATATATATATATGCAAATATACGTAACATTTATTATTATTACAAAACTAAAACTAGAAGCCCTAATTACTGTCCTTATTACCCATCCTTCTCACAAAAATGAAAGATTTGACCAAAGTACTTATAAACACAAATAACGAAAAACGCGATGAGGCAAAGATATGACCAAAAAACTCGAGGGTAGTTTCTCTGCAATCCGATTCGCGAGTGTGTTGAGGAATTAGTGAGCTTGTTCTCGATTCCCGGTTCTAGATGGGAACCACTCATCCAAAAACCAATGACCTCTAATAGAGTACAAGGTCTTAAAATTGTATCACATAGACATGGTACATTTGATACGAAAAGATAGCTATAAATCTTAAAAATATTAGCTTTAATTAGTAACTACTTTAAAAGTCGGTGTGCTCTTTTGTTTATTTCTGATGTTCAATTATTTTCTAGATTCTCGCGAACAAACTAGACTTAATATGGATGTTATTAATTTATTAATCTATTTCTGGAGGTTCTCTCTCGGCGGTTCTCTCTCTGCGACCATTCCACAATACTAGAGTTGAGGAATGATGTCGGCCATGCAGCTCAGGGTGTCGCAGGGAGGATCATCCAGTCGCCACCACCCTTGCTGCCGGTCGGAGCTGTGAAGGCCACGGCCATGCGCGCACAAGACATACGGGTCGAACATGGGCACCACGTTGATGGTCACCTCCCTGCCCTTCAATGAGCTCACTAGGCCCTTCACGTCCAATTGACGGAGATGAGAGAGGGACGAGATAGAATGAGTTAACCAAAACTTAAGATGAGCTTCATGTGTGTGTACTCGACAGTGATGAGCAGCTTACCAAGGTTCCCGACGGAGAGAGCGGGCAGTGACGTGGGAGGTGGACATGTTGAGGGACGAAAGGGAAGAGCCAGGGTTGAGCCCGAACTCTGGTGGCATTGCGGCAGGTATCGCCAGGAAGATGACCGTGAGGAGGCCAAGAACAGTCGGCACGGCAAATGCGATACAGGCCCTGCATGTTTTCACTTCTGAAAACTGTTTATAAACAGAATTTGTGTTTTTTTGTTCCCGGGAACAAAAAAAGAACAGAAACGCGTTTGTTTACGTTTATGTTCTTTTTTTGTTTTTTCGTTTCTTGAACAAAATTAAAACAAAAAATAGAAACAAAAAAAACTTGTTTCTGTTCTCCATAAACACTTCTCGGATTGTTAAAAAGAACAAAAATAAAACAACAAAACCGGAACAAAATTGAAACACTTCTAGAGGAGCGTTCGTTCGTGCCCGAAGCTTTCGTTCGTGCTCTCGGCGTCTCACCCTTCTCTCCGGTGCCTCCCACTCCGGTTGACTCTCTGGCGACTCCCCACTCCGGCGGCTCTCCGGCGCCTCCCCACTCGGCTGACTCTCCGGCACCAACAGGTGGTGCTCCTTCACCGGCTGAAGCTTCCGAATCCAGGTAAGTTTCTGCTGCTCCTCCATCTCCGTTCGAAGAGGGCTTCGGCGAGAGCCACCTTCGCCCACAGCCGGGACGGTCGCTCCAGCGACAGCTCGCTCGAGCCTCAAGCGAGCGTTGCTCGCCCAGATTTGCGGCAGATCTGGGCGGCGGCTGCTCGCTGGAGCTGCTCTGCCGAGCTCGAGCTGCTGTGGTCGCTCGGCGAGCAGCTGGGTCGCTCGAGCGACAGTAGCCTCTCTGTCAGCTCGAGCGAGCGACGCCGAGCCCCAGCGAGCCGTCGCCCGGATCTGCCAGATCTAGGCGACGATTGCTCGCCGGAGCTGCTCTGCCGAGCGAGCAGAGCAGCCACGGGACGCTCGAGCGAGCGTCCCTGCTTTGCTTGCTGGGCAGAGCAGCGCTGCAACACTCGAGCGAGCATCGCAACTCTGCTCACTCGAGCGTCGCTGCTCTGCTTGCTGGGCAAAGCAGCGCAGCGACGCTCGAGCGAGCGTCCCTGCTCTGCTCGCTCGGCAGAGCAGCCATGCTCGCTCATATTCAGTAATTGATGTAATACATTCTTTTTGTTTGTTGTTACAGAGTTCCTCTGCCATCTCCAGTGCTGATCTTTTTGGCAACAGTTCAGATTCTGCTCTGGACGTTTCTGCAAGTGACCTCATCAACAGGCTCTCTTTCCAGGTAATGTTCTACCATGCTGCAGCATTTGTTGTTTAATCGTGGTACTGGTTTTGGGCTGATTTTTTAGGAATATATACTATAATCCTAATTGCAAGGTATAGATTTGCAACTTGGATGTGGCTTCGTATGGCCTGGGCACTTGAAGCAGTAGTCCCATCCTTGTGATGGGGGATCCAAGCCCCACACCTTGTGATTGAAATCATGTTCCCATGCCACCTCACTCCGATTTCTTTGGCTTCTCCAATTTAATTACTGTTTCCTTTTGTGTCTTCATGAATTTCATCCGAGTTTTCATCTGCCACTAGTTTCTAGTTTCTCTTTTGGCTAAATCAGGTGGGTTTGTACTAAGTTTAGTTTTTCGCCTTCTGATTTTCACAGGCTTAGTAGGATATCTCTTCCCTTAAGAACATCACGGGAGAGACTGGAAAGAAGCTAAGTTCCTTTGCGTCCTCCTTCATAAATGATCTCCAAGACAGAGTCCTCTAATTTGCAGGTCTTCTTGGTCCCGGAGAAGTGGAGTCCGACCCATCATCGCTCGATTATGTAATGGATGTGAAGGAGAGCTTTTAAGAAATTCTTTTCAGGAGACAAATAAAGAATTTACTTTGATCTAAGACAGTTTGAGAGTATTTTGTAGCACAGGTATTGCTTTAAAGAATGATATGTCGCCTTTTTGTCAGTTACACAACTGAGCTTTTTGTCGAGCCTCATACTATTGTGCATTGGCTTGATAACAAGTTTCTGATAAAGCATTGCCCATAGGTAACGATTTGCTCAATTGCTTTGTGTGTAAAAGTGATGGTTTTTTGGCGGGCTTATGACTCGCGACCAAAATATTTGTGCTTCTATCTAATTAGAGTTTGTTGTCAATGCGAACATTAGGCGAATGGCTTTGAATATGGTAGTGACTTTGGCCCCGTCTCGTCAAAGCTAAATTATGAGGAGGAAGAGGAAAGGGCAAAATGTCTCTGTGGATGTAGAAACTAGAGCTCATGACCTTTTTCTCTTTACAATTAACAAGGGCGATCTACGGACCAGGGCATTTCACATTAGAGCTGCAAAAGAAGTGTAGAAGGATTGGAGGTTTGTTAGTATGAATGCTTAATCGGAGACACCGAGTTTACTTCCCATCATTAAATTGCTTTACTAGTGGAAGGGAGGAAGGCGATCACGATGCTCGTCGATAATGCCAATCAAGAGTCCTAAGTCAACCAAGAAGAGAAGATTACACGAGTTGGCGTTTATCTTGTTTCCATCCTCTGTCGAGCAAAATGATCATTTTAGGGGAACACTAAATACGTTTTTCACTTTTAAGGAAATGGTTGTTTACATATCACTATCGTTGCAAATGTCATTCGCAAGCCTTTAAGCGAAACCTGCTATTGAATATACCAAATAGTCTTTCCAAGTAAACTCATTTTGGCATATTGCTTAAGGTTTGGACATGTTTATCGTTTTTAATTGGCTCAGGGTGCTTTTAGGTGAGTATAAGATTTTGGATTTATGGATGGGCAATTCTGAGGAGAAAATGACATTTTTGTAAATCGAGACTCGAGGATGATTGATTGATGCAAAGACGTAAAATTAATGAGCATTTTATGAGAATAATCATGTTCAGGATGTTTATCTTCACTCACCATGAACAAAATAAAATTAATGAGCATTTCATGAAAATGAGAATTCAATATCAAGTTTACACTTTATTTTAAAAAAAAATCTTTTTTTGAAAAATTTAAAACAGAAATTTTATACGATTACCAAACGTGTTTTGTTCTTTTTCTATTCTAGGAACAGAAATTGAGTGCAATTACCAGACGTGTTTCTGTTCTTTTTTTATTTCAAGAACAGTTTTTTTTTACACTTACCAAATGCGTTCTTTTGTTCAAAAACTGTTCCCGGAACAAAAACACTTTTTTTTTTAATTTCTGTTCCCTGGAACAATTTTTGAACAAAACGTTACCAAACGCGCCTGGGACGAGATAGAATAAGTTAACCAAAACTTAAGATGAGCTTCATGTGTGTGTACTCGACAGTGATGAGCAGCTTACCAAGGTTCCCGACGGAGAGCGGGCAGTGACGTGGGAGGTGGACATGTTGAGGGACGAAAGGGAAGAGCCAGGGTCGAGCCCGAACTCTGGTGGCATTGCGGCAGGTATCGCCAGGAAGATGACCGTGAGGAGGCCAAGAACAGTCGGCACGACAAATGCGATACAGTGGCCGATGATAGAGTGGAGGAGGAGGGCTCGCATTTGGAATTTGTTTGTGAAGTCTTGGGAGGACACGAGCCTACATATACATATTTCTAATTTCGCCGGGGGAAGGGGGAAGTTTCGCCGTCGGTGTCAACGTCAAATGCTATCTGAAATTCACTGGTTGGGTGGGATTTTGCAGTTCGTTGAAGTCTCCATGGGAAATTACACGGTAGCTCCCGGGACTCAAGAGAAGACACTTGCAAATGTGAGGAAGGAGACGTCAGAAGGGCGCCTGGGAGGTATAGAAGAAGCAAAAACGAATTTGAATGCCAAAGAGATTGCCATTAATTGGTATTAAACTAACGTGCCCTCTTGAGAGTTCTCTCATGATTCTTAATTTATTTTCAAGACCGATACATTTTAATCTTGCTGTCGCCATACCTAAAGCATCTGGATATATACACACACACACTTCCGGTCAAAAAAATATATATTAAAGAAATCTAGTAAATAAAAGAAGAAATAAGTGCACTGAAAATTCTAGGACTTATCACAAAAATACAATTGAACTCTAAAACTTTTTTAAAAGGTACAATTAAATCCTAATACTTGTCACAAAAGCGTGAGTGCTATAACTTTCAAAAAGTACAATCAAGTATTAAAAATTGTCATAAAAACGTAATCAAATTTTAAAACTTTCAAAATATGTTATTAACGAAAGAACTTACCAATTTGACAAGTTTTAGAATTTGATTATACTTTCGTCATAAGTTTTAGGATTCGATTATATTTTTGTGATAAGTTTAATCATACTTTTTGAAAATTTTAGGACTAAATGGTACTTTGTTGACGAGTTTAGGGACTTTACATGTGCAGTCTCTTGAGAAGCTTTTAACGAGGGTTATTCTAACCCAAATTTTCGTTATTTAGTAAATTAATGAATTTCCTTTAACAATACAGCGATTTGGAAAAGTGAAACAGGACCGTTCCCGGATTTGTGGAATATTCTGTGATTAGCAATGGTAGGGCCTCCCGTGCAATACAAAACAGTAGGGCCTCGATCGCATAGGCCGTCTAGGCCAAAGCACGGAGCTCTGCCTTAGCCTTGAAGTAAAAAAGAAACTGGAATGCTTTCTCTCTCCGAATCAGACGACGGCAGCAAATATAGATGAATGGGGGAGATACTATTACCCTATACCATGTGGCAGAAATTCTCAGAAAATGCCTGCGCCGCGCAAGGCAAGCAAAGCGACCGAAGCGGCAGATCAAGGGGGTGATCTTTGAAACATTCTAGTGATCCGGTCGGGACACTAGAGCCTTGCGCATTTAAATTGACGAGGGAAAAATGTCAGAAATTGTTCATGAGCTTTCATCTAATATTTAATATCATTTCTGAGCTTTTGATTTGCTCAATTTGATCCTTAAATTTTCATCTAATGTTCAATTTTATCATTGAGTTTTCGATTTGCTTAATTTGGTCCCTGAACTTTCATCTAATGGTCCATTTAGTCCCTAACTATTTGAAAATTGACCAATTTCCCTTTTTTTTTTAATACCAAATTGGCTTTTTTTTTTGTCGAAAAAATACCACATTTATGCAAAGTAATAAAGGTCAATATTTCTTTCCTTTCTCTATATTAAAAATAAATGGAAAAAGGGATAGTAATAATAAATAAAAATGAATCTTGCATTTTTTTTTTTTTTTTTTTTTTGTATATGCCAATTGCTTGAATAATGTATAAAAGCCCATCAATCAATTTTTTTTATGGACTTCACTGAAAAGGGAAAAATTCCGCATGATATTTTATATACTCTACCTTATAAAACGCGCCAAGCAAGACCACTTTGGGCGGTGGTTTGATCTAAAAATTATATGACTTACTCAAAGACTTCGAACCATGTGCAACAGAATGTTCAAAGGGATCATGTGGTAAAGTTTCATTGAAAATCAGATAGGTAACTCGGGCCGCTTGCTTGTTTATATTTTGTTCTTTTAAATACTCGATCATTCCGAAACACTTAAAGCTTTCAAAATAAATAAGCACGACACCAGATATAACGTTTTTTCTTAGTTTTTGAAAATTCAAATGAAGTTTATAAATTCTGGCATGGCAATAGAGAAAAAAGAGGAGAATTTTGGCTTTGAAAGGCGTGAAAACACGTATAAGTGCCTGACTAGCCGACGTTAGTCATCGTCGATTTATTCATAGATGTTGGTTCATTTGATTATATCCAAATCATGAGATCAGAGCGGCTTGAAGATGCGGTTCTATGTTAGAATTCCATGGCTAGAACCCGAGTGCAGCACTTCGTCTGAGGGAAGATACAGTAGTTTCTATATCAAATAGATAATCAGATCCTTAGAATAGTTCATTTTCCACATGAATCCCTCAATCATGAATCTGGAACAGATTCTGAACAGAATTATTTAAATTCCCAAAAATTTCAAAGAAGAGACTGAAATGAATTTTATTTCAAATAAGATTTGAAATGCCCATGTCTATTTTGAATAAGAATCTGAATTTTATTTCAAATAAGATTTGAAATGCCTATGTCTATTTCAAATAAGAATCTAACTTTTCAATTAGTCAAGAGCATTTTATTCCTTTACCTTTTCAAAAATTCTTCTTTCTTTCTTCTTTTTTGTTTCTTTTTCCTTTTTCTATCTTTTTTTTTTCCTGGTATTCTCTTTCTTCTTCGTCGATGACCAGTCTCAAGCAATGGTTGGCCACCGGTGATGCTCGAAGAGGCTAGATAAGGGTCGTTCTCGCCCGATCTAGCGAGGGCTATCCTCGCCCTAGGGGAGGCCACCCTCGTCGGCCATAGGTGAGGGCAACCCTCATCAACGGCAAGCAAGGGATGACCTTGCCTCTCACGGTTAACAAGTGCCTAGGCAAGATGCTTGTCGATAAGAAAGAAAAAAATAAAGATTAAAATTGTCTTTTGACAAAAGTACGCTTGATTCGTCAGAATATTTAGTCAATAAGCAATCAATAAGGTCAGGTTTTTATTTGAAATTATTATAATTATTTCAAATTCTTATTTGAAATTGATATATTCATTTTAAGTCATTATTTACTTCAAATTTTTAGTTGAGAAAATAAGAGTATTTAAACTCGGGACGTATACAAGAGGAATTTTATACACGAGTTAATGGAAAAAAAAATGAGAGACCGAATCCGAGATTTAAGGTGAGCGATACATTTTAGTTATCACTGGACGAATATACCATGTTCGACGTAATATTTTAATGAGAAGAATGGGACTAATCGCACAAGACCATATTGTGGCTTTCTCCAAGTAGAACGCGTCGACTTCCGCGCTTCGCGGATGATTCTTTAATTACCCAGAAGAGGCCACCACTTCCTTGTCGTCTCTGACCGTAAAATTGGTACGAACTTGGATGTCGACGTGGGACTTTGGAAGGAGTGATGGTTATAATTTTTAATTAATGGGAAAGCGTGCGATATCCTTGTGAAGCGTAAACAATTTCGACAGGGTTTTGATTGATTCGGGCGTCTACCAAAAGCTCAGCTAGCCAATTCGAACACTCAACAGCAAGAAACAAGAAAAGAAAATGAATAAATATACCCAGGAAGTGACAAAACCAAATTTTATATAGGAATGTCGCTTGAACCGGCTCCTCAAACTAGGGGAAAAAAAAATCATAGTCACGTGTGCAGATGAGGTTTCCGTTTCGGTTTTCTTTCTCTCCCATTCTTTTTTTTTTTTTTTTTTTTTTTTGAGCCTCACTCCTTTTTTCTATGTGCATGTGCGTGTTAGTGCTTTATAGGTGTCGATCTTCGAACCTAATACTCTCCGCCCTGACTCCCCCAATTTTTTTACCAGCCGGGCTGAATGTCTATTGACTTTCTATCTCCTTCATTACTCTATCTATTTTTTTTTTTTTTTTTTGGTGCTTGGAGGAACCGGCTTGCGGCCGACAGATTCGCCGTAAACCCCAGGTGACACTTAGCGGGAGGACCCACCACCCCTAAGTCACACTTAATACACATAGCGCCTCCCCTGGGTTTTGAACCCTTCACCTCTTTGTTGAGGATTAGCAGAGTCTTATCCAGTGGAGCCACCACAGCCGGTGGTTACTCTATCTATTTTCTCTCGCTGTTTTCTTCTATTTTCTTTCTACCTCATATACATATAACTGGCAATGGAGCCAAAAGGGCATATATGATCCGACAATTACCTAGGAGGCAAATCGGTTTTTAACAAAATCTTTTGAATATTGCGTGGATGTGTTAAAAATTGAGCATAAAAACGCATGCAAACCGCTTTTAATGTAAAATATATATTAACTTTTTTGAGTCACTTGAAAAATATCATGACATGATATAAGATGGTACACACTATCAAGATGGAAGACAAGCAACGTGATTTCTCATTAAAGAAAATGAGGACATACAAAAAAAAAAATACCTAGCATATATAATTAGAAGACAACAAGTGGAATCCTGATAAATAGTATTTTTTCACAAATTTCATAATGGCAAAAGGTTGTAGCACAAGCCTCATCTCGCCTCGAATGCTCAATCATTCATGATTAACACGGGAAAGCCCCGTGACAGAAAGCTCCTATGCTTAGCTTTGCTCCTTTGCTACGCGCATGGCCGACCGGTGTCTCGACATCTCCAAATTGACCTAAGCCCACCGATCTGACCGGCAGTCAAAACTTGCTAAGATTGTCTACTCCTAAATATATTTTGTTTTTATGACCAAAAAAATATTTTGTTTTACCAAATATCAGGAAAAAATTCCCTTTACACAATACCATTGACTCATTTTGGAACAAAAAGGCTCGTCTCGATCACAACTACAAAATACCCCGTGAAAACCGGGGCGGTTCATTGAACTCTGACCGGAAGCCTTAAAACTGAACCCAGCATTCATAAACCGAGGCTTAATCATTACTTATCTCCATAGAACATAAAACAACTGCATATCTTTCTTTTTCCTTTTTTTTTGTAAATAAAGATGAAAATCTATGTTGGCTGCGGCGGCTGGGGAAAATGATGGGACGGCGCAGATCAAGTGACGTCACCGAGCCGGAAAAAATGACCGGGCGATGACGTCACGAGCTGCGACAAAAAAGACAAACGAACCGACAGTTTCGCAAACGAATCGTCGGGCATCATTGGAATCCGCTGCATTCGTAAAGATTCCTCTTTCGACCTTTCTTTACACTTCTTCTGGTGTTCAAATCGGTGGTTCATTCCTCGTCAATCTACCGTGAGATCCATTTTTGGGTTTTTGCAGGCCTAGACTGCCGATGTGTTTAGAATGCTCCAGTAATTTTCCTTATTTTTCTTTTTACCCTTATAAGTAATTTTGCAGGAAGTTTTTGTTAGGGTATGGTAATTTTTAAGGAGAGAAATTTTGTATCGTTATCAAACGAATTTTCTTTTTAAAAATAGAAATTTTGAGTAATTATCATACATGTATTTTTGCTCAAAAACTCATATAAAAAATAAAAATTAAAAAATCTATTTCTTGCCCTAAAATATTGATTTCTGAAATGGAATGTTATTGTTTGCGCCGTAAGTGAAGTGCTACCGTTTGTTTTTTGTCCAGTTGAGAGATCACACGGTAATTTCTAGTGAATCCCAAAGATTCACTTCCCGTCCATCTTGAGAGATCGGGCGGAATTGGGCCCCGTTTCGCAACCGAAGAAAGCTAAAATGAGCTTCAAGATCGGATGCCTATGCTTGATCCGGAATTAAGTTTGAAGGGAGGAAGCTTGCAGAAAAATCGAATAGAAGAAACACGTGAAGTGCAAATTATTTATTCGACAGTAAATCGAAGAGTCAAAGCATTTTAGAGAATGCAAAATATCAAAAGAAGTAAATACATAAACCAACAGCAGGCGAGACAGAAAACCCTCGACGTATGATGCCCAGATGCATAGAGAGAAGCCCCGGTTTCCACCAGAATCTGAAAGAACAAGACAAGCGCCCGTGAGAATCAAACATTGTTTAATAACGTCAATACAGTAGAAGGGCCGAACCATGTTCCCCTCATATACTCCCTCCGGCCATCCCCGGCAGCAAGCACGTTCTCTTCTTTGACAGCCCGGCCAACGAGGCTGGAGAAATCTGTGGACGTTCACGACTCGACCAGTCATCGCCACCGCAATCAGGCGGTGACAGATATGAGAAGTTGGTTATACTAAGCATCCACAGCTTCTCATTTCTCTCGTTTTGTTCGTCAACTTCGTTGGTGAACGAACAACTGCCACGATAATATAATTACGACACTAAGCAGGAAGTGGTAATTTCCTTACCAGAGTTGAGGGATGATGTCGAGTGAGCAGCTGAGGGTGCCTCGGAGGATCATCCAATAGCCACCGCCGCCGCCCTCACCATCAGTGGGAGCTGTGAAGGTGAAGCCCGAGACGTCCAGGTCGAACACGGCCACCCACCACGGACCCAAGCACAGCCTCCTCTTGGCTCTTGCTGCCACATTGATGGCCACCTCCCCACCATTCAATGCGCTCACCAGGCTGTTCACGCCCAAGTCAATGATGATCACCAGCGTTGACTGGACCTCGGCTCGGAGTGAGGTCATGCAGCCGGGGCCCCGAGTTAAGGTGGTGGACACGAGGGAGGGACGAGAGAGAGCGATCTGGCCGTCAGAACTCAAGAGGAGCTTCATGTGAGTGTACTCGGTGATGAACTTACTGTGAGAGATGGAGATGTTGAGGGACGAAAGGGAAGAGCCCAGGCGGAGCCTGAGCTCTGGCGGCGTTCCGGCCGGTATTGTCAGGAAGATGACCATGAGGAAGCCGAGAATAGTGGGCCTGGCAAATGCCATACAGCGGCCGACGATCAGCTTGTATCGGTCAGACCGCGGTGGTGCTGCAGATGGCGATGCCCGATCGTCATCCGCACGGGGTGGGATGGGGCGGCCGGCCCTCATTTGGTAATTTTTTGTGTTAAAGTGTTTTTGTTCTCCAGGTATTTTCGTGGGAAGTTTTGAGAGGACCCAGAAATCAATTTATAGAGCGGAGTCGAAACAAACGTCAAAAGAATCGCATTTTTTTAATGTTTAACTGGACATAAAATCTAGTTTATTATTAAATTCTTGCCTTTGCTGGGTATATGCTAGGTATTTGCTTGGAATGCACCCGAACTTTTTGTGGCCAGGGCAACCTAAAGCTTCGATTTTTACAACTTATACCGACTTTTTAAAATTGGTTTTAATGTACCTCATAGCGACAAATTCCAATTATATATCTCTCTCACGTGACTGCACGCAACTATTTTGGAAAGGCTTTATATAAGTGGGTAAGAAATATAGATGCTGCTCAAAAACATATTTCAAGATTATATATCATCGTGCATTGACATTGATTCCGGTTAAACCCTCGCCACAACATTAATCACATCCTCTCACATACAATGCATTTCCAGACTGTTCTACTCTTTTATATAGACGCAGCCTCACCTGTACGAAGAACTTGCCCTCCGTAATCAGTCAAGTGTTATCGCATAATTAGAATTCCTAACAAAATTTGGTCACAAGTGATGCCAAAGGACGCAATGCAATCGATTTGTTGAAATTCAAGGGGCAAGTTGCATATATTGACAAGTCTATACAAAACACGTTACAATTTCGAGAACTTGAGGTGGTAAAATGCAATTTTCCTGATGTTTCATTCGTATCTCCTCCGCTAGGAAGAAGAAATTAATAGGTGATTGAATTTCTAGCAAAAACTAGACATGAGTGCCTATAGGGAAAAGTGTTAGAAAACTCCTAATTTTTTGTATTTATACCAATTTAGTCATAAACATTTTAATTTGGTGCTAATTTAATTTTGAACATCTCAATTGAGTACCAATTCAATCATTTTAGCTAATTTTAGCCTAATATTGCCATCATGGACACGTCTTTATCGACTTGGACAACTTTTAATATTTTAATATGTATTTTTTTTCATTTTTTTTTCTTTTCTTTTTTTTTTCCTTCTCATCCTTTTTCCTCCAGTTGATCACTGGACCTTGATGACTGGCTAGAGGTGAGGGCCAATGAGGGTGGCTTCACACTAGGCTAGCAAGAGTTTATCCTTGCCTAGCCCCCAGTGAGGCTCAAGTCCTCATCAAAGGCTGTCAAGCGAGGTTGAGGTTGGCCTCACCGACCCTCACCTCTAGTTGATCGCTAAGGTCCGACGACCGGTTGGTGGAAGGAGGAGAAGGAAAAAAAAAAAGGAAAAGGAAAAATAAAATAAAATAAAATAAAAAATTTCGAAAAAATATTAAAAAATATTAAAATATTATTGAAAATTATCCACATCAACGTCCCGTGCCACATTAGTTGATCGACGTCCATGTTAATAATATCCGGCCAAAATTAATAGGAAGAACTGAATTGATACTAAATTAAAAGATTAAAAATAAATTGGCATCAAATCAAAAGATTGAGAACTAAATTGATACCAATAAAATGGTTTATGACTAAATTAACAAAAATATAAAAGATTTAAGACTTTTCTAACACTTTTTTTCTATGCCCACATGTGCCGATGTGAATATATACGGCACATGAGGCAATACTATCATACTCTAGGATATCTGATGTTTTTTTTTCTAATCCAACAACTAGAACTCATGAATTGAATGAGATATCTATACCTTGTGTTTTTCTTTTCTTCTTTTTTCCTTTTAAACTAACGAACGCCATTGAGATCGAGAAGTAGTAAGTGGCGAATCAATCCTAACGAATTACTTGCCATCCATCTTGAGAAATTCACGAAATTGGCAGCTACTCCTTGCGCCCGAAGCAACGCTACATGACAAGCGACAGCTCATCTCTAGCGTTTAAAGAAAGAAAGAAAGAAAGAAAGATTTTACATTGTCTCGTGTCTCACCGTCCCTTGGTTGCACAGATAAGACGTCAGTGCCAACAGAATCACAAGCCACAATGGTAAGTCTCCTTGACTCAGCATAGTGGAAAAAAATAACCAATTCCGAGCATAACTTATGAATTGAGAAAATTATTCAAAAAGTCCCTAATCTATTACGTTTTATCAATTTATTTCAAAACCTTTTAATGGTATAAATTGAGTCATAACCATTTTTACTATTTTGTCAAATGAGTTTATTCAATCATTTTTTATTAGAAATTACTCACATGAATGTCGGTTGTCCTATATGGTACGGTTGAGGCACTGCCGATGGCTAACGTTAATATTTTAATATTTTCTCAGATTTTTTTATTTTTTGTTTTCTTCTCTCTTTTTTTTTTTTTTTTTTCAACTTTGGACATGTGGCTATGTTATGTAAGACGGTTAATATTCATGTCAGCAATTTTTCATTAAAATTAGCTGGAAAGATTAAATTGGTAGATCATTAAAAAGTTCATGACTAAATTGATAAATTATCAAAAGGTTCATAAATAAATTGATAAAATTGAAATGTTAAGGCCTTAAGGTGACTGATCAATAGTTTATTTTAGTTCTTATTTATCGAATACATTATATTTAATATTCTAACGAGAAGACCCAGATTAAGGTGTTAAGTTTAGAGCCACACTAATAAAACCCATTCAACACCAGTTTAATTAAAGTGCGATTCATATGGCCTAATTATGAAGATTCTTCCAATATGCAAATGCAAATTGATATTATATTTGGTTAGAGGTGGAGGGGTTCAATTCTTGATTTTTATGCAATAAATACATAAATGAATCGTCAAAATATGGGTGTTGACATTGGACAACAATGAACTTGCTAGGGTTCTTGACAGAGAGAAAGATGTTCCATCGGGTGGCAAACATGGGAGGTGGAAATGTGGAGGGAGGAAAGGGAAGAGGCTGGGCTGAGCGTGAACTCCAGCGGCATTCTGAGCGCAATCTCTGGGACCAAACGAATTTCTAGGTCTTCGGTCTATGTTTAAAGGGCAAAACGATGAAGGCAGCCGGAATACTGAGTCAGATTAAGATAGAATACAAATCTCAATACTTTTCTTCCCTATCTAAATATTCCAAAGTGAAAATAATTGGAAAGTAGAATTTTTGTTTTCCTTGGTCAAACGTTAGTTGCTAAATCCCGCATTGTATCTCTCTAATGGTTCAAAATAATTAAAAATAGTAGGAAGCGGAAAGGAAAAAAAAAAAAAAACTGAGCCTGTAAATAAAACCTGATCCAAGATAAATCACTATTTGTGGGCGTTCAAATGTGCGTCGTGGAAATTCATATTATTTTTTTGAAGCTCGAAAGTTGAGAAATTATCTAAAAATTCTAAATTTATTATAAATTTTGTCAATTCAATCATAAACATTTCAATTTTACTAATTGAGTCAATTCGGTCAATTTTATCGAAAATCACTAACGTAGACATCGACCGTCCTATTTGGAAAAGTTGATACTGACATTAACAATTTTATTTTTAAAAAATTAAAAAATTATGATTTTTCTATTTTTCTTTCTTTTCCTACCAACCCACGTCAGTCACAAGCAAAAATCGACCACAAGCAAGGGTCAGTCAACCCTCACCTATCACTAGGCAAAGGCCACGAAGCATTCATGAGTTCATCCCTTTGACCGAGCGTCAGCCCTCACGTGTGATCAAAACTACACTCAAGGGCAGCCATGAAATAAAGAAATCAAAATAGGATCGAGACAAATCAAATTATAAAAATCTATTGAGAGTTTGAGAATGACCCAAAAAAAGATTGGGGGGGGTGGTCTAGAAAATGATAGTTTGGTCCAAGGAGGGTGCTGCCGGCTCCGGGAAAAAGGGAATTCCTTGATTCTCTCATGGGATCATGTGATTGCACGATTGTTTTGGTCCAAAGAACTAGGTCGATGCCACGTGCTCAAAATTAAATCCACCTTCACTTAATGTTAATTTAATTGAGTCCGAGATCCCTCTCCGCTGTCTTTCTCCCCACCTTCCCCGTCCTGTCGGGGGGATAAATTCTGTGCCCAAGCACCTCCAATATCCTTCCCAAAAAGGTATCAGAGCACGCGTTTTTGTGGGGCTCGAGGGTCGGTGTTCTCTTGACTTTTGGGGGCTCCCAAATTGCATTTTCCTAATCCCCTGCAACTGAAATTCGGTTGTGGAGGCTCCATTTCATAACGTTTCAATTATTTTATCTTTTTTTGGGTCCTCCCAGACTCTCAAACGATTCTTATAATTTTATTTATCTCGATCCTATTTTGATAACTTTATTGCATGGTTACTCGCCAATTCTAAATTTTTACCTTGTAGATTTTACATTGGGTAACATCACCCACTGGAGATTCTGAAATAAAATGTTTTTTTTTTCAATAAAATTAGCCATCAATGGTGGCTCGAGTTTGATCAATGGAATTTCCCATCTTTCGACCTGTTGCCTTGTCAACTTTTGCATTGAGATTTTTGAAACAATCAGGATAGACTTGCATATTGAATAATGTGAGCTCTTCTTACCATCATCCACCTTTGTAATATGTTGAAATAGTTGAAGTTTTCAAATGCTCCGTAATCGAAAAAAAAAAAAAAGGATCAGTTTTTGCCGTCATTAAAAGCCTATTTGATAATCATTATGTTTTTCTAATTTTCTGTTATATGTCTCTTTGAACAAAACAAAACAAAACAAAAAAAAAAAATCCATTTGGTAACATTAGCTAAATGTAATATTTCTTGGAATAGATCAGTGATCAAGAAATATATTTGAAATATAAATAAAAAGTAAAAAAAAAAGTCTACTTTTATATTCCTAAGAATAGAAATGAAAAAAGTTATTTTTAAACAGAAATTGTTTTCAGGAATAGAAATGTTACCAAACACATCTTAAGTTTTCCAAGAGATGCACCACATTTAGGATAGAGCTGAGCCCAAATCCACCCTGCATAGCTACGCTAAAAACAGAGATGTTCAGCACTTTCATATGCAAGGATGCACAGGCCACAAAGAGTCACGGTGTTGGGATAAAATTTGCTAACTCGATCTGCTGTAAGAAGCCCAGAGTTGAGGGCCATCCAGGCAATAATATTGTGCTTGGGGGTATTCCATTTTCTCCGAACGATGCTTGCATAGTCGACCTTAGGATATGTCTGCATAACGAGGTTCCAAGCTGTTTTGGAGCTTCAATTTCCATCCGGGCTGAGAGACCAAACGAGCCTGTCTTCTTGTGGTACCATTGCCCCGCCACCCTAAGGCAATTTCATTTCAACTACCCTTCCCCCCGCCGCGCCCCCCAAAAAAAAAAATCGAAAAAGCTTAATAAACAATTCCAAAATATTGCAGATGTTAAGTTTACAAGGCCGACACAAACATTAGTTTTTAGTGGATTTTTTAACCGCGGGAACATCGCCATTTTTCTTTTTCTGTCCACATTGAGAAAAATATCTCAATAGAATTAATTAGACGTGTGCCAATTTTTGATATTTTTCCAATATTCACTCCGGAACTGCAAGCGCACTCCTACGAAGGCGCATCTACCCCCAAATAGGGAAGGGCTGATTTACAGGGACAGATTCCAGTCCGGAATAAATTAAAAAAAAGGTGTTGACATCACAAAAAATATCAAAGTGATACATCTATAATAAATTTATTTTGAATTAATTATCAGACCATATTACCAAAAAAATTACAAACTTTTTGGATCAATATCACCACAAATGACAAACTGCCTATGATAAACGTAGGATAAAACTCCAAATTAGTATATCCGTCTACTGTCACATGTTATCTAATTCGATAATTTAACGGTAAAATTTAAGGAAATTTCATGGATAAAAAAATCTGGAAACCGGTTATCGATCGACCTCTCTCTCTCTCTCTCTCAGAGCTACTGGAGACTATCTATCGTCTACTGATTGGTCCTTACCCGCCTTCTTTGATCTTTTCCCTCTGCAAAGTCGTTGCCTCGGACTCGGTCAGGCTCTTCTCTATCCGATCCTACGCTGAATCTTCGCTCCATCTCCACTCTCTCACATCATCACATCGAGGCTCGTTGCTGTTAGAAACAATTCAACCGATTCGCTCCAAGTTCTCCCCTCGAGCTCATTCTTGACAAACGATCCCACACCTCTCTTCGATTGCAGCTCGCGGCAGGTGATGGCTTCTTCGTCTCTCGTTGGCCTGTCGGTTTCCCATTGATCATTTGATGCGTTTTGGGCTCATTTTGTCTTTTAGGGATGCGGGTGGCCGCTGAGCAGCTAAAAACAATTTCCTCTTTAATTTCTCTCTTTGGAATCTTTGTTACAGTTACCTGTAAACGGGGACAACATGCATAGTTGCAGTTTATGTAGGCAATTTGATGTTCTGTATGGTTCTGCTAGTTACATCATTGAGTTTCTTGGAAATGATTCAGGAAACATTAGGCAACATCGGCTGCCTAATGTTTGAATTATGGGGTTAGGAAGAATGGTGCTGGTGAAGATATAGTTTTTGCTGTGCTAGTGATGGATGGATGCCAAATCTGGATAAAATATGCATAGTTGCAGTTTATGCAGAAAATTTGATGATCTCTATGGTTCTGTTAGTTATGTCATCGACTTTCCTCTCAGAAAGTTTTAACTATGGATTGTACTGCTTGCAGAGAATCAAATGAATATGTACGTAAGTTTATTTTGCTATTTCATAAATGTTTGATCTTTATTTTTTAATTACTATGTAATGACTATTGTTATGTTTATGTAGGAAACTCGATGTTTGATCGCATTTCTTTTTTTGTCTTTTTGGCTGGAAGGCTAGAACCCTACTCAGAAGTCGGTAGAAGCATACGATGATGGCAGTAGTTAATGAAGTACATGTCACAATGTCCAACTCAAGCAAGTTGGCATAGATACACTTCCCGATGAGGATGGGAACTTTTCCTAAGCTACATACCAAAAGAAAAGTTTTAGTTTTGATAGTTCTTTGGCATCTCTAACTTGCTCAATAATTTAATGAGGTTACTGTCATGATGTCCATCCATTGCATATTAAAGGAAGTCATGTGTTCCTTATTTTTGTCCAACGAAATGCTATTCGAAACTGCCATCTTCCTGTGTGCTTCTGATTCCTGTTTTGAAACAGAAAAGAAGTTAAATAAAGGTAGGCTGGTTCCAAGGTCAGCTAGTTCAGTTCACTCTCCAAAAACGGGGAACCAACATAGCTTCTAGGTCTATAACCTACACACCCTAGAACCAATCACCCCTACTTCCAAGAACCAAGGTGAAAAGAAATGTCCTTTACCTTTTGCAAACCCACTCTGATCATCTCTGAAATTGCAGAGTCATGGAATCGCCTGGGCAGTGGTTGAAGAAGGCGTTGTTTCTCAGCAAGCAAGCAGAATCGGGTCTGTACTTAGACGAGCGTAATCTTGGGTCTCGTCTCCTATTGCAAACTCTGTGAACCCTCCGACGCCAAAGAGTACCTTGACATGAATCTTTCATCTTTCTTGTGGTTTCTGTGATTTTTTTTTCAGTTATTTGCAATGGCGCAATGTTATTGTCTATGGGACCCTCACTTTTTGATTTCTTGATCGAATTTTATATGTGCAGAAGCTGGAGCATCGTCCTAAAAAATCTAGCTTTTCATCAAAACACCTCTTCAAAAATTCTGGGCTATTTGTTTCATTTATAGGAAGAGATTGGATATGTTACAGTAGACTGGACAATTAGGTTATAAATGATTTGTGTCAAGCAAATAGAATAGATTTCTCATGAGCAGACATTTTAATTGGCTGTAAATTGATTCCAACTTTGTGTTTTGGAATTTCTGTCAGGACATTATCAGGCAAGAAGTGGGGAAGGAAAGGTGTGAGTGATGAATATCTGCCGCAGAGAGGCCATTCAGATCTCAGCAGCAGTGGCGGGCAGTGGCAGCAGCGTTTCTGGTGTTTCGTCCTCAAAATTACATGCCTATGTCAAACTGCCCTCGACTGAAGTTTCCACTTGCGGTATCAGGAAACCGCCTAGAGCATCTAAAGAGGCTGTTGGCTCTATTCAAGAAAGGTCAGCAGTGACCAGAACCATTGAGTCAAACACTGCGAATCAAAGTAATTCTCGAAAAAAAAAAAAAATCTCAGAAGGTCGTAGCAGTAGCTGAGGCCGTGTTCCAGCAGGGCGAACACTGTTCATGCCAAGCCCATAGGCACGGGCTGGTGAGCAATTGCTTATCCTGTTGCAAGATTGTTTGCGAGCAGGAGGGAGAGGGGCTGTGTAACTTTTCAGTGCACCTTCTTAAAGGAAGGAAGCCAGTATGCTGGTCTGAAGCAAACTACGCCGGTCCTCGCAGAGGCCGAAGCTGCCGCAGAAGCTTATGCCAAGAGGTTTGTGGAATATGAGAACTCCGTAGCGTGTACAACAGTTATTGATGACCAAAGCGACCATTGCAAAATTGAGGGCAACAGTTGGTTATCAAAGGAGGTTCGTCTCTAGGAATTTAGTTGAGTTTAGAGATTTACTTCAGTACTTGAAGCCTTGTTTGAAATGTTCTCATCCTCACAGGAGAAGGAGCTCTTGAAAGAGAAGAAAGAGGAGATTGAGGAAGCTGAATGGGCCAAACGAAGCAAAGTGGTCATGATCTTTGGCTTGAATGGTCTCAAGGCGAGTACATTTTTTTAAGCAAGTCTAATGAGTATTTCTAATTCCACGTGACTTTAATCTTGCTGGCGTTTCATCAAAAAATGAAGAAAAATGAGTGAGCATGTTTGATTTTGCTGTGCATCCCCTATTCTTTTCCTGTTCCATAGCAGCCAAACATATTGTAAGAGCCCTTCAGATTGTAGTACTCCGTTTTTTGAGATTTAGAATGACACTGTTGCAATTTTTGTGGCTTTTCTTCTCTATTTAACACCCAGAAATATTGAATGATGAGTTCTGGTAGCAAGGTTAGTAAAGTGTCTCCATTCCACTGAAAATTAGCTGTTCATACAGAAAGCAAAACCAATGGTCGCTACTTTGCAATAATCAGAGCAATAGCTTCCTACATGTTCTTTTAAACGCTAATAGGTGATCATTCACGGATGTTGAGTGGGTTCTTTTCTAATCCGTAGTTTCAGAGTCTTTTGGTAAGCTAGCATGATGTGGAATGGGTGCAGGTCCTCTTCAATGAAAATGAAGTTTCAGAAGTTGAATCAAGAAACAGATAGCCTCCAGAAGAAAGGGAAGCAAACAGGACAAAACCAAACCTAACCTTAGAAGAAGCCGGATGAGGGTAAAGTACCAAACAAGAGTCTCAAGAGCAGATTGGCTTGGAAATCACTGGGGGGTGCAGCACGCGAGGAACAAGTTGAAAAAATTCTTGGTTGATGACCATCTGGAAAAGACCTAAGACTTGGTACGGGCCATAGTGAGTAGGGGATTGCATCTGGAAGACAGATTCGAATATTCTCTAGAATGTAACTTCCATGTAGTGCCAACATGATAGGGGTCTGTTAGCGCCCGTATTGTTGGCAAGAAAACCTCAAAAGTCATCATATACCAGGATTAGTATGTCCTGCAGTTCGTTCACTAGCTCTTTCCCGTCAAGTCCATGTATTTTTATGTTTTTTGCTACTTATGTGAGGCCAGAATGTCAAAATGAGTGTTTTTTTTTGTTTAAGTGGATAGGTTATGTCTGGAATAGCCGCTCCTTTGGAAGCGAAGTATGCTCTAAAGTTGGCTATTCTTCATCGGTTTGTCATTGCCATTATGGTAATTGTAACCGGCTCGGTCTCTTTGGTTACATTTTACATAAAGATGGTGAGGGGGTGGTGAGACCTGAGACGAGGGTCGTGTTCGGAGAAGGGTTGCTTCAACCATTTGTGTCCGATAAATCTAAGAATCATCACCGATTTTTTTTTCTTCTTCTCTCGACTGTTATCTTTGTATGTGCGTAAAAGGCCAGATCCATGTATATATGGGAGGGCTTCGTCAAAGCGTGATTGGCAAGAATCCTAACATTACTGTGAGTGGAAATTGGGATAATCTAAACAAATAATTTGCAAGCATTCCAGTCAAGGTGCATAATTGCTCGGTCAATTATTTGAGGCTGGCTCTGTTGCCTCCTTTGCAACCGAAAAGCTAGATGAGTTTCGAGATTATACGCCAATGCATGATCTAAAGTGAAGTCAAAAGGACATAACTTACAAAACCTTGATTTTTAATGACATGTAAAGGGGGGACTATTTCTTCAACAGTAAATTGAGGATTGAAAACATTCAGAGAATACACAATTTCAAAAGAAGAGTCACATAAACCAACAAGACAACAACGGGTGAGACAGAAAGTTCTCACCATATGAAGCAATAGACAAGAAAAGAAAACCCCCCAAGTGATGCGCAGATGCATAGAGAGAAGACACTGTCTCCACCAGAATCTGAAAAAATAGAACGTCAGGACGCGACCGTGAGAAGCAAACATTATTGTCAATACAATAAAAAAGGGCCAGCCACGCGCGCTGGATTATACAGGCCAAGCAAGGTGCTGAATCGAACAAGCCACGCGCTGAGGCAAACTGGCCAACCACGGGCAAGGGGCCCCTTGCTTTTTTTTCTTTTCTCCCCTTCTTCTTTTTCCCTCCTTCCCCCCACTGACCTCAGGTGAGGGCAGCCCTTGCCCGATCTGGCGAAGGGCTTCCCTCACCAGCCTAGACAAGGTGGCCGTCACTCAATGCCATCGAGGCCGGCCCTCCACTAGCCCAGATGAGGCCTCCACAATGGCTTGTGGAGGCAAAGCAGGGAAAAGAAACAAAGAAAAAAGAAAAGTAAGAAAAAAAAGAAAAGAAAAAAAAATAAAAATATTAAAATATTATTATAAATTATACACATCATTGTTAGCTGTCCAACATAAGATAATCAACATCCACATCAACGATTGACTAAATTGACTCAATTAGTATAACATGAAAAACTTTATGACTTAATTGAAAATTAAAAGATTTAGAACTAAATTGGCAAAAAGACAACAAGTTTATGATTTTTGCACAATTTCCCCCGTTAAAATGTTTACACTACTAATGTGTTCAAAATTTAGGAAAGTCATGATGTACAAAGTTTTAGAAGACTTCTCAAGCTTTGTAATCGTTCAAGTTTGATAATTTTCTGATTTGATTTGCTATTTTAAAAGACTTGTCAAATTACCGTGTCACACAATCAGTTTTCAAGTTCCAATTTTGATTTTTGCAAATTCACGAAGATATGGTTCTAATTTGAAAATTTGTTGAATTACAAAGTTGTAGAACACTCCATAGATTTGTAGATTGGGAATTTTCAAGACATTTAGAATTGATTAGTTATTTTTACTGAATTTTAGAGAAAACAGGGTATGTTTGGGAGAAAAACTGGACATTAGGGGCTAAATTGCAAAATATGTTTTTTTAGGGGCAGAATCGTGATTAGCTGTCTTTCAATGAATTGAAGCACATTTAGTAAGTTGCAGTCTCATGGCCATTTCATAATCGGACACCGTTTGATTAAGCTAAGACATTGAAGGTCAGGTTAAGAGGGGAAAATATAGGGGGTCAACTGTGAACTTTTAGTAAGCGAGTAGTGATTTCCCCATGCTTGATATGCTTGATTAATATGATGCGTTGCGCGTCATTTGTACCTTCGATGATAGGTTAATGGTTTAAAAGCCAACCCTTTGATATACTTGTTTGATGGTCTCATTTGGTCGATCGATGTATGAACATTCCAATGCCTTCATTGAGTACGGTGAATGCATAAATTACGTAAAATGATGGGGAGATCGAACGATGAAGTGTATTGGAGAAGCTCGGAGATTTTCATTAGCTTCCATTAGAAGTATGGTTAGTTTTAGAATTTGGAATCCATATTAGACTTGATCATAGACTTAAAATAGTCACTTTGAATAAAAATGGTAATCTTTAATTTAGTTTAGGTTTAAGAAGATTAGTTTTTTAGAAAAAAATGGATTTTATTTTATTTTAGCTCATGGGATTGCTGTTCGAGCTTAAAACAAGATCATATAATATTTTTGCCCGATATCATATTGGGCTATTACTTTCTGCACTTTATTTCTTGGTTACCTTTTATTACTGCCTCTGTTATACTTGTTTTGATTCCTTTATGTCATTTTATTGATTGTGATTCGTTTACTTCATTACTCCTAGTTAGATGGATGGAACCACTCTAGAATCATAATAAACATAAAACATCACACTTAGTAGATGTTAACATTAGAGTTTATAATTGGATAAAATGACTCTAAATGATACTTCATTGATATATAATCAAATTTAGGAATTGAAAGGGCATTAATTGAATAATTAGTATAATCAAGTCTCGTACTTAGATTTTTTATTGCATAGGAAATAAGATATACTATTGTATCTCACTTGGCTTCTAGCTCGTCGCAATAGATTGGTGACTCCTTTACTTGATTAAACTCTCTTAGGATTAATAATAATAAAAAAATCCCGATGTTGCTCAAGATAAATGTTTGAGAGAATCTATGCCAATTGAAAATCATTGATCACTTTTGGCATTACCTCTAAACTCTTCTTTCCTTGCATGACGAACTATTTGCCTCCAGGAGCGTCACGACACTAATGTGGCGACCACATGTAAAAAAATAAAAAAAAAAAAAAAAAAAATCATTTTTTTTTCTTTTTCTCTTTTCTCTTTTTTTTTTTTCCTTCCTCCTTCGTTTTCCTCCTTTTTTTCTTTTTCCATGGGTGAACTTATTGGCAATGGTAATGATTTGGGCAATGGCAGATGCACTGGCAAGGTGCAAACTAAGGAAGATGACAAAGGAGGAAGCAAAAAAGTGTAAAAGGAACAAAAAAATATAATCAATATATTTTTGTCACACATGTGCCATGTTAGTATCAATTGCCTAACATTGGTTATTAATGAGATTTAATGGATGATAAATATGTCACATTTTAAGTAAATGTGCTTATAAGTTTTTTACGCTTGTATTTTAAGTAAATACAGGTGGCTGCGGAAGCCCGTGGCAGTTTGCCACTCTCTATGTGCTTTCTTCGTCGTTTCAATGCGACAAAAGCGACTTGAAAAAAATCATTTAACGACTACTTCTAAGAATTACGACATTGACTGGGCTCAGAAAGCAATGCCAAATACCGCGTACTCGATTGGAGGTGGGGTGGGCGACACGCGCCCCCGTGGCAATCAAGCACCTCGAGTGAACGGTACGCGCTGTGGGTGCGGAGATTCCAGTTTCGGGCACGACCGGACCGCCGACTTTGCAACATCCGTTCTCGCGCTAGATACGGGACCGAATTGGGTCAATGCGGGTCGCTATCAGCACGTTCTTCGAAGGCGCAGCAAGTTTGAATATTACATTATCTCGCCTCCTTCGAAGCAGCACCAGTTGATTTCTTTTTTAATTTTTAATCACTCTTAATTTTTAATCACTCCGAAATAACTAAAAGAAATGTTGGAATCACAGAAATCGAACCTGAACATGTTCTTTATTCATCTTTTGTTGCTTTTGGAGTGGGCAGGTGTGTGATGGGGGTGGCAGTTGACCTTGACGATTTACATCGAAAGGGTCTTTTTCAGGATTTATGTTATACTCAGTGAATACCGACAAAAGGGTTCACATCAGAAGTGACTCATCCCGTACATGTATCTATATATATTAATGGTTGATTTTTTTTTTGTAAAACCTAAAAAAGTTGACTTTAGGTTAAAATTTATCAAGACACTTAAAAATTGCAAATAATTATCAATTTGTTGTAGGCATGTTGAATTAGGCTTTTATTATATATAAAGGTTAATTTTTTTTTGGTAAAACCTACAAAAATCGACTTTAGGTTAAAATTTGTCAAGACATGTAAAAACTGCAAATAAGTATCAATTCGTGTAGGCATGTTGAATTAGGCTTGTAAACTTCAAGTTCTCAAAAAAAGATCAAAGGTTCGTTTTTTTTGTCCAACCGTCAACCTTTGGTCGAAAATAAATGATTCATCAATTTTTAGTCAGATTTAAGATTGAATTTCTTCTAGGCATTTGATTTAGGGGCTACAATAATAATAATTACTGGCTCCATAAATTTCACACCAGGAAGATTTTTTTTAATGAAAAAATCAGCTTGTGCACTTTAAATCAAATCAAGTCTAAGAAAAATCAATTTCAATACAATTTAGGCATTTCAAGAGAATTTTAGAAAAAAAAAAAAAAAATTGAGCGAAGTTGAGGAATCCACGGGGGACTAAGGTCAAAATGGATTTGAGAATGACACGGTTTCGTTTACTACAAGATAATTGCGGCGACAGTGAAGGAGTCGGCCAAAATTGTTGAATTAGGAGAACATCTTTAAGATTGTGTACAAATAAAGGTACCAGAAAAACTAAGAGCTATTGTTTCGAGATTGACTTTGTTTCGCTCATAAGATAATGCATGATTTGACCAAGCGTGCTTATTTCTCATTTAATCATTTGAGGACGGCCTTGCAACCGTGAAAGCTAAATAAGCTTCGGGACTGCGTGCCAACACACGATATGAAAATTAAGTTATAGGGACAAAATTTGCAATTACTTGGAATGTCAAAAACATGACAAGTGCGAATTATTCATTCCACAGTAAATCAGGGATTCAAAATATTCGGAGCCTTTCAGCGTCATGTTTGACATTGCGAATTATTTTCCTACAAGTTTTTCGGTGTGATATGATGTTTTGTGATGAGGCGGACTTGCAAAAAAAAAAAAAAAAAAAATTCCCTACAAGTTTGTCGGTATGATTTTTTTGTGAGGACACGGAATTTAAAGGGGGCGGGGACAGAGTTGCAAAAATATTTTCCCTACAAGTTTTTTTGGTGTGATGCAATGTTTTTTTAAGAGGGCAGACTTATAAATTTCTTTTTGCTTACAAATTATTTTGGTGTGATGCGATGTCTTATAAATGGGCAGAGTTATAAATTTTCTTTTGGTGTGATGCGATATTTCATAAGGGGGTAAACTTGTAAATTTCCTCTTTGTCTACAACTTTTTTTGGTGCGATGTGATGCTTTTAAGGTGGCAGACTTGCAAATTCTCTTTATGCCTACAAGTTTTTGGTGTGACGCCATATTGTATAAGGGGGTAGATTTGTAAATTTACTTTTTTTTACTTATAAGGTTTTTTTTTTTTTTTTTTTTTTTTTTATGTCATGCGATGTCTTGTATGGGGGTAGTCTTGCAAATTTTCTTTTTGCCTACAAGTACAAGTTTTTGGTAAGATGTTTTCTTAACGAGCAGGATTTCAAAGGGGCAGAGGTGCCATCGATGTATGACTTTCGGATGGGTATTTGTGCTTCCGTTCTTTCTGTACCCTCTTTCTTCGAAGTAGCACTAGGATAGAATATCTGTTGTCGTTGCCTCACTAAGAGGAGGAATTTTGACCATGAATTAACATAAAGTAGCGTGTGCTCTTGAGAATTTTTCCAAAATTCTTAATTAATTTTACGACTTATATGCTTTAATCTTAAAATCATTCATTTCGCAAAAAATAAATGATTTAAAATTTATTTTCTAAAAATAATCGTTCGAAATAATTAATTAATGAAAAATATTCTTACTGTTTTGAAAATAATTTATGTCCAAATATATTCGTGAATGACTAAAATATTTTTTGTTTATTCATTTTAATAAGCAATGCAATTGATTATTTCTAAGAAAAATTTTTCTCGATTATTCATTTTTCATGACAAAAACGGAGCCTTATTATCATCAAATCTAAAGTTACTCTATATAAAAATCCCCAAAAAAAGCCACTACTGTATGTGGTCTCTTACCAAGTTCTAAATGAAGTTTATTTCCTACCTAAATCTTCATTGTTAAATTGATAATTTTCTTTAACAATGTATTGATATTTAGAAAAGTGAAGCAAGACCATTTTTTTAATTACTTAAACCTAACAAGAAACAAAAATTGGGTGTTTAGGACTGTGTACAAATAAAAGCCCAGAAAAAAAAAATTAGTGGATTTTAGATTGATGCTATTTCGCTCATAAGATACCACATGATTTGCAAGCATTTGAACCAGGCGCACTTAATTACTCGTTGAATCATTTGAGGCTGGCTTGGCAGCCTGCTTCGCAATCGAAAAAGCTAAATAAGCTTCGGTACAGTGTGCCAACACGCGGTATGAAATCAAGCTAAAGGGACAAAACTTGCAAAAACTTCGAATATCAAAAAATATTGTAAAGTGCTAATTATTCATTCGACAGTAAATCAAAAATTCAAAATATTCAGAGAGTACATAATTTCGGAAGAAGTAAATACATAAGCCAACAACAACGGGCGAGACGGGAAGCCCTCAGCATACGAAGTATTTGCCAAAGTAAATAGGCTAGAAAAGGGAACCTCCCAGGTGATGCCCCCAGATGCATACACAGAAGCCCCGGTCCCCACCAGAATCTGAAAAAATAGACAGAACAAGACAAGACACGCGACCGTGAGAAGCGAACATCGTTTAATAATTATCAGTACAATCCAATAAAAGTGCCAACCAACCGCGCGCGCTGGATCAAACGAAGCCGCGCGCTGAGGCAAACGGGCCAAGCACGCGCTCTTGATCGAGCAGGGCGAGGGCCGCCGCACCAGACCGGCCAAGCACTCTCGGTGACGGCCCAGAGGAGTATACTGAGCATCGACAGCTTCTTATCTCTTTCATTTTGTTCGTCAACTTCATTGGCGAACACAAACAACTGCCCCGATAATAGAAATACGAAACTAAGCGTGAACTTGTAACTTTTCTTACCAGAGTCGAGGGATGATGTCGAGCGAGCAGCTCAGGGTGCCTCCGAGGATCATTCGATCACCGTCGTCCCCACCATCGGAAAGAGCTGTGAAGTTCAAGCCCGTGAACGAGACGTCCACAGCGAACACGACCATCCACCATGGACCCAACTGCAGGCTCCACTCGGCTCTTGCCGCCATGTTGATGGTCACCTCCCCGCCGCTCAACGTGTTCACCAGGCCGTTTACACCCAAGTCAGCGACGATCGCCAGCGATGTCTGGACGTTGGTTCGGACTGAGGTCGCACAGCCAGGGCCCTGAGTGAAGGGGGACAGAGGGGAGGCACGAGAGAGGGCGAGTTGGCGGTCGAAACTCAAGAGGAGTTTCGTGGGAGAGTACTCAACAGTGACGAGCTTACCGTGGGAAGCAGAGATGTTAAAGGACCAAAGGGAAGAGCCCAGGATGAGCCCAAGCTCCAGCGGCGCTCCGGCGGGTTTTGCCAGGAAGATGACCATGAGGAGGCCGATGTACCTGGCAAAAGAGATACAGCGGCCGATGATCAGCTTGTGGCGGTCAGACCGCGCCGGCGCTGGTGATGCCGGATTATCATCTGCATGGGATGGGATGGCGTGGAGGCCTGTCATCTGGAACTTTTTGGTGTGATGTTTCGCGAGGGTGCGGAATTTAAAGGCGGCGGTGGCAGACTTACTAAAAAAAAAAAAATTCCCTACAATTTTGTTTTGGTGTGATGTTTTGTGAGAGGGCAGACTTGCAAATTTATTTTTCCCTAACGAGTTTTTTGGGGATGGGCAGACTTCCAAATTTATTTTTTCCTAACGAATTTGTTGGTGTCGACGAATTTTTTGGTGTGAATTTAGGAGTGTGCAAAAGAATCGGGATCTGCCCGGACCGCCTGGAACGGGACTAGAACCACCCAGAACCGATGGTTCTTGAGAGAACCGGTGGTTCTTGAAGGAACCGGTCCGGTTCCCAATTCCATGGGCAGATCCGTCCACCCGCCCATATTAAAAAAAAAATTAAAATTACTAATTAACAAACTCAGCATCAAAAGGCAAGCACGAACCCCTTGACAAAACACCTAGCAAATGAAGACGTCTAGAACTAGAAGTTAAAAAGTTCAAAGCGGGCAGTTAATGGGCCAAACTCAAAAGGCCAGCATGCAAAGAAGCAAGGTTGCAGGAGGAGGAGAAGAAGAAACCCAGGAATCCCCTCGGGCTAGAGTTCGCGAGGAAACCCTTGATAACAGCCGTCCATCCCTTTCTTTATTCGACCCTCCAAAAAATCGCCGTCGTCCTTGATAGCAACCGTCCGTCCATCTGTCCCTTTCTCTATTTGGCACTCTTGAAAATCGCCATCGCCTCGACAATAGCTGTCTGTTTGTCTGTCCAGGTTATTGTGAGGCGATTCCATGAATCTACTCGAACCTGGACCAGGATCTGCTGGTTCGGTTCTCGGGCTTCTGCAGATTCATGCAACAAACGAGTGGATCACCATTCCATTTTTTGGAACCGGTCGCTAGCGGGTGGTTCGGTTTTAGATTAGAACCACCCGTCCTACCATACACACCCCTAGTTGTGATGAGCAGACTTGCAAATATATTTTTCCCTACAAGTTTTTGGTGTGATGCCAACGGGGAACTTCAAGAGGGCAGAGGGCAGACTTGCAAATATATTTTTCCCTACGAGTTTCTTCATGTGATAGCAAGGGGGAACTTCAAAGGGCAAGGGGCAGACTTGTAAATATATTTTTTCTCTACGAGTTTTCCAAGAGGGCAAGGGGCAGACTTGCAAATATATTTTTCCCTACAAGTTTTTTCGTGTGATAGCGACAGGGAACTTCAAGAGGGCAAGGGGCAGACTTGCAAATATATTTTTCCTTACGAGTTTTTTCGTGCGATAGCGATTTCGTGTGATAGCGACGGGGAACTTCAAGAGGGCAAGGAGCAGACTTGCATATATATATTTTTCTTAGGAGTTTTTTCATGTGATAGCGACAGGGAACTTCAAGAGGGCAAGGGGCAGATTTGCAAATATATTCTTTTCTTAGGAGTTTTTTCGTGTGATAGCGACACGGAACTTCAAGAGGGCAGGAGGCAGACTTGCAAATATATCTTTTCCCTGCATGTTTTTCGTGTGACAGCGACGGGGAACTTTAAATGGGCAGAGTGTAGACTTATATACTTTTTCCCTATAAGTGTTTTCAAGAGGGCAGGGAGTAGACGTGCAAATATACTTTTTTTTTTAAAAAATAAAATGGTTACCAAACAAATCCTTAAATTTCCTAAAAAACACTAATCATGATATTATGTGTTGCTGGCATATGAGAAACCTTATAATGCTCCTCCACTTTAATGAAAAAAATTTAGGCTTTGTCCAGCTCCTCATGATCTTAAAGCCCATTAATAAGTTTACCAGAACTCATGGTATATGGTGTAATCCCCTTTTATTCCCATATTTTCGAGCAAAATCTAAGCTCCCTTCACTTTGGGAGCCTTGCATAAGTTCTCAATGAATATACTGTAAGTAATGATGTTAGGAATGCACTCTTTCCCAATCATCATGTCGAACGTTTCCATCACGTGTTCAAACTTTGAAGCCTTGCATAGGCCATTCAACAAAGAGTCATATGGGATGGCATCCCAAGGAAAACCATGACTGCACATCCTCTCTGCAATCTCAATTGCATTATACAACTTCAATTGCTTACAAAAGCCTTCCACCAATGTATTAAAAGTAAAAATGTCGGGAGTCCAGCTTCTGGCTACAGCATCATCCATCAACCATAAGCATCACATAAACAACCGATCTCGCAAAGTCGATTGATAACTAAATTGTATGTCCATATGTTGGGGGAACAACCATTTTCTGACATCTCGGTCATTAATTCCACGGCTTCCGTTATAAGCCCCTTCTGGGACAGGCCTCTGATCACTGTATTGCAGAGAACGACAATAGATTTCACTCCTCTTCTGGATCTTCATCATATAAAGCCATGGCATGGCTGACATCACCATCTTGGCAGAATCCACTGATGAGAGAACGATATGTGAACTGATCAGGCACAAATCCCTTGAAAACTGCATAATTGAGAATTTTATCTGCAATCTGTTCGAACCAACTTTACAGTATCCATTAATATGGTGCTGTATGTGATAGAAATAAATTCTATATTTCAAAACACGAGAAACATACCCAAGAAATTCTTGAATCACTTACTGAACTGGATATATTATGCTTCGAAACATATCTTATTTCTATAGATTAAATGCCCTTGATGTCAGTCTCGTCAGAAAGAGTTCTTCCTTTGGGTTTTTGTTGTTCTCCAGGGAAGTAGTGTGTGTAGAGAGAGATCATACTTCTCCTTTTTGCTTTTACGAAAAGACGACGAAACTTCCTAAGTTACTTTTGCAGGTTATGGGCTGGGTCAGCCCAACATGGGTGGCCCATCCATAAAACTCATCGGTATGTACAGTCATCTAGCTCAAGCTCACAATTCATCGTAATAGCTTCCAGCTTTCACAACCTTAGAATTATTACACAAGCCATCAATTAAAAGTGGCACACGTGACAATACAATGTCTGGAGTTAAACCCCCCGTAGTTACCCTTTCCGAGAACTCCACAGCCTCAACAAGAGCGCCTTTCCTGCAAAAGTCCCTCCTGAATGAAAATGTCGAATATGAACAAATTCGGACTTCGATCCCCTCTTCAGGACACTGGCTAGTAGCCTTTCGCTTTCCCGGATGTCCCCCGCAAGTATATGAATAAACTTATTCAATATGGTAATATCAGGATAAATGTCTGAACTAAGCACCTCAATAAAAAGTTCATTTTCCTAACATGATAATTCTCTTCATAGAACCCACCAATGACAGTGCAATACGCAACAGCATTGGGATCACAACCCTGAGAAGTAATATTTCGGAGAAGTCTTACAGCTGCATGAGGCCTACCAAAAAGATCCTTAATATATTGTAATTTTTCCAATCCAATCCTGAACTTTTTTTTTTTGTCAATGTAATCCTAAACATTTTGCAATGTGTGACAATTCAGTCAATCCAGTTAATTTTGGCCAACCAAAATCATCAGTCAATCGTCCAACCAATGCTAGTGTAGATATTTTTTAATAACATTTTTATTTTTTCAAATTTTTCTCTTTCTCTTTCTTTTTTTTTCTTCACTTCCTCCAGCTAGTCGTTGGTGGTGACTGGCCATAGGCAAGGCCAATGAGGTAACTCGCCAACCTCAAGGAAACCTAACCATGGGTGGGCAAGGCTTGACCTCAGCAATTGCTAGGTGAGGCTTTCCCTTGCTAGATCTGGCGATGCCTAACCTTGCTAGAGGTCACAAGGTCAAAGGCCGTGACCTCGCATGGCCTTTGGCCTAGACAAGCCTCACCGGCCATGGGTAGGTTGCAACCTTGCAATGGTTGGGCAATGCCTCATTGTCACTAGGTGAGCCTCATCGATGCTTGCCTTTGGCTAGTCATTGCCGGCCAGAGGAAGGAGGAAAGAGGAAGAATGAGGGGAAAAAAAAACAAGAAAAATTAACAAAAATTTTCGAAAAAATAAAAGTTATTAAAAATTGTCCACGTTAGCATCGCTTGGATAGTTGATGCCGGTCGGCGTTCACGTCAAGATCTTGGCCGGCCAAAATTAGCCGATAGACTAAATTGGCACGATTACAAAATATTTAAAACTGAATTTGGTAAAAAAAACAAAGTTTAAGATTGAATTGGAAATATTGCAATATGTTTAGAACTTTTTTGGTAATTTTTCCCGTCACGGGCTTGATTAAAGTAACCATTCTCAAATGGCATATTGAAATGAATTTCCGTAAACGTCCATACTTATTATTTCAATTTGGAGAAGATGGGCAACTGGGACGTGGATAAAGAGATAGTTTGATGCATTTAAACAAATCCAAGGATATTAGTCGAGCCACAAAAATAAAAATAAAAAATAAAAAAAAGGCCGTTGGATGTAAACCGCAACTTTCAGACCATGGATATTATTCCAAAGTCAAATGTATTCTTTAACATTTTGTCTGAAATACATAGAATAAGATAAGAGGACTGCAGAATTAATTGTGTTCTCGTATTGCGTCAGAAATTTCTAAAAAGAAAACTAATTTTTGAAAATTCTAAATAAATAAAAGGATGAAAGTATCACCATGAATTATTTCAGCCAAACGTTATAAAGATTCTGCATTAGAGTATCAAATTCAACTGGTGAGTGGATAAAACCAAAGAATGATTTTTTTTTTTTTTTGTCAGTCTTACTCTTACTTCTATTCTAACTCTTAATTTCAGATTTTTTCCCTGCCTTCTTATAGGGCGTGGAAGTCGAAACCCACACTTGAACTAAATCGTTCCCACCTCAACTCTCCCTGAGAATGTGAGGATTTGAACCCCTCAATTTTAATATGTTGTTTATTGTATATTCTATCATATATAATCATAGTGTAGATTTAAGGAAAAAAATTCGGTTTTTTTTAGGAAATACAATTTAGTCAAAACATAGTGATTTATAACTAACTGATGGTCATGCATTAAAAAAACTGACCAATATAAAAGGTAAAGTAGATATCCTAGAAATTTCATTGATCTTTCTAATGTCATTAACATTTTTTTTTTTTTTTACGGTGATAATATCTTACTTCTTGCAATTGTCTATATTTCGGTAGTCAATTTGCTCTAGAATTATATGCTTTCTTATATTGTTTTTTCATTCTTCATATTTGAGGAATCTCAATAAGTGGGAGTGGGAAAGTGAGACTGTTCAGTTTTAATTTGTCAAGGAAACCAAACAAGCGAAAAAAATGTAAGAGTGCTCTAGCGTGGTGAAAAAGTGCGGTAAATAACTTTAATCAAACAAAACTAATATACTTCAAATTTTTAGATAAATCATCAATTCGATTGCCTGCATCATGAGTTCATGCACTTCCTCTCCAAGTTCAAGCTATTTTGAACAGATTTCAGCTTTGGGAGGACGTAATTTACGATCATCATCAAGGTGTCTGAGTAAATTTAAAGTTGTGATATATAGAGAGTGCTTCTGTAGTATTAGAAATTTAATTTAAGCAAAATTCTTATGGCATTCACATTAACAACAAAGTTCAATTCTGACAGTCATGTGTCTTGGTGTTGTCTTTTTTCGGATTCTGGAGATTCTCCCTTCTGCAAATTCGGGCGTCTAGTGGAGGTTTCTTTCTCTGCCTATTCCTTTGGCAAAGACTTCAAACGTTGAGGACCCCGCCGTCTCTTTCTGTAACATTCCGGGCTCTACTGTGTAATATTGTCTGCTTTGGGTCACCCGCCCTGGCGCGAACAAACCGCCATCCCAGCCACAGTCTTTTTTCTCATGGCTTTAAAACACGTTACACATATTAGAGAGACCCAAGTCTTATAAGCTAACCAATACCTCTCTCCCTGGGTGATGTGAGACAAGAGAAGAGAGGGACCCCTACCTTGTGCACATTCGAGGACCATCGCTTGAGCTATCACACTCTCCATCTCTTAATAGAACAACGTCCTCGCCGTGGCCCAACACGAGGTCGGAAGTCAAAACAGCATTCGAGCTGTGGCCCGACACACGGTCGGGAGTTGGCTCTGATACCACTTGTAACATCTCGGGCCCCACTGTGTAATATTGTCCGCTTTGGATCACTTGCCCTAGCACGGATGAATCACCGTCCCAGCCACAGTCTTTTCCCTCACGTCTTTAAAATGCGTTACACAGATTAGAGGGACCCAAGCCTTATAAGCTAACCAAGACCTCCCTCCCTAGGTGATGTGGGACAAGAGAAGAGAGGGACCCCTTCCTTGTGCATGTTCGAGGACCGTTGCCAGGGCGGATGACCCAAAGCGGATAATATTACACAGTGGGGCCCCGGATGTTACAAGTGGTATTAGAGCCAACTCCCGACCGCATGTGGGGCCACAACTCGAATGCTGTTCTGACTCCTAACCTTGTGTTGGGTCACAGCGAGGACACTATTCTGTTAAGAGGTGGAGAGTGTGACGGCTCAAGTCATGGTCCTCGGACGTGCGCAAGGAAGGGGTCCCTCTCTTCTCTTGTCCCACATTGCCTAGAGAGGGAGGTATTGGTTAGCTTATAAGGCTTGGGTCCCTCTAATATGTGTAACTTGCGTGACGCATTTCACACATGCTTCTGTTGTGCTGAGAACAAAGCCTTGAGGGAAAAGACCGTGGCTAGGATGGTGGTTCATCTGCGCTAGGGCGGATGACCAAAAGCAGATAATATTACACAGTGGGGCCCAGGATGTTACACTTTCTTAGTCTATGGATACGATTATGGGCTATTGCTAAAGAAATATTGTGCACAATAAATTGATATAACATTTGAGGTTTTGCATGCTTTTCCCTGAACGTAGTTTCGGATCATGTATTCGCATGCAATCCCGAAGTTCGTACTACTTTCTCTGCTGTAAAGGTTGCAAATTCTTATTTTGAGATTACGGCATGTTTCGCTCAATGTAATCTTGGAATTCATGTTCACTGCTCTATGTAAGAAGATGAAGAAAAACAGAGAAAATAGAGAGACTGAAGAACACGAGATTTGGAGAGAATATTTTTGTATTTTGTATTCTTCAATGAATTGAATCAATGTACATCTTCAGTAGTTATAATATAAGAAAGAGAATGAACAAGGAAATGAATGATCCTAAAAATCAATCTACTCTAGATCTAATCTTAATTGATCTGTACAAATCAGATTAGAATCAATAAGATATTCTATAAAGATGCGTATCTTCCAACACTCCCCCTCAAGCTGGTGGCTTGTATATGTCTAAGACACCTAGCTTGTTTAGAAGATATGCGTGTTGTCTTTGACATAGAGGTTTGGTGAAGATATCTGCAGGCTGTTTTGTTGTTCCAATTCCTCTTGTTTCAATGACTCCCTCTGAGATCTTGTCTCGTGTACAATGGTAGTCAACCTCTATATGCTTGGTTCTTTCGTGCACTATAGGATTTGCTGCAAGTTTCAAGGCTGCATCATTGTCGCATAATAGCTTTGTTGCCCCTTGTACCTGTATTCCAAGATCCTTAAGAAGACCCCGAATCCATACTATTTGACAAGTGGTTTTGGCCATGGCTCGATATTCTGCTTCAGCCGAAGATAAAGAAACAGTGGGATGTTTTTTAGTCTTCCAGGAGAGTAAAGAATCTCCTAACTTGATGCAGTATCCAGTGACAAATCTTCGACTCATGGGACAAGTTGCATAATCTGCATCACACAATATGTTGTCATTTCCATGTTGCATTTTCTGGACAAGAGTATTCCAAGACCTGAGCATTTCTTCAGATATTTCACGACTTTAAATGCAGCATTAAGATGTGATTGCTTCGGACTGTGCATGAATTGACTAAGAGTCTGCACTGCATAAAAGATGTCAGGCCTAGTCATTGTTAGATATATGAGCTTTCCAACAAGTCTTTGATAGCTTGAAGGATCTTCCAAAGTGAAGTCATCTTCTTGAGAAATTCCCTTATCATAATCTGCGGTTGTCAATTTAGTGTTTTGTTCAATGGGAACAACAGCTGGCTTGTAACCTGACAATCCTGTTTCTGAAATAATCTCCAATATGAATTTTCGCTGACTAAGCGAAATCCCTTGTTCAGAACGGGCAATTTCAATACCAAGGAAGTATTTAGGTGCTCCTAAGTCTTTAATGTGAAAAATTGCATGTAGATACCTCTTAAAATCTCCTATGGCAGTCTCATCGTTTCCCATAATGAGAATATCATCGACATATATCATCAAATAGATGGATGTCATACCTTTAGTCCGTGTGAATAAGGCATAATCATGTCGAGATTGATGAAAGCCTGCTGTGGTGAGAGCGCTTGTGAATTTGGCATACCATTGCCTGGAAGCTTGTTTCAACCCATAAAGGGATTTTCGGAGGCGACACACTTTCTTCTCCCCCTGTCTCCGTAATCCCTGAGGAACGTCCATATAAATTTCTTCATCTAAATCTCCATGAAGAAAGGCGTTGTGGACGTCCATCTGGTGTAAGGACCAGTTATGAACAGCTGCCACTGTCAAGAATGAACGTACTGTGACGTCTTTGGCGACTGGGGAGAACGTTTCGTGATAATCGAACCCTTCCCGCTGTGTGAAGCCTTTGGCAACTAGGCGTGCCTTGAATATCTCAACAGAGCCATTAGCTCGATATTTGATCTTATAGACCCATTTGTAGCCAATTGGTTTACAATTTGGCGGCAATGTGACAAGATCCCAAGTCTTATTGTCAATCAAGGCCTGTAATTCTGCTTCCATGGCCTTCTGCCATCTTGGATCAGTAGATGCTTCATTATAGCTGGTGGGTTCCTTATCCTCTGATAATCTACTAATGCAACATCTATGTTTTGATGACAAATTATGGAAGGAAACATATGATGAGACTGGATATTTGATACCTGGTAAGTTGAGAGCAGAACATACATAATCTTTGGTCCAGGCAGGAGGTCGCGTAGCTCGACCAGAACGTCGTGGAGGATCGACTCTTGGAGGTGAAGATGTTTCCCTCGCTGGAGTAGGGAAGGTTTCTTCCATTTCTTCATTAGCAGAAAAATTTGCAAGTGAATTTCCTGGGACATTTTCTGGAACCCGATCTTCACCAGAAATAGGATCTGCTACTGAAGGAATTATCTGTCCATAATGATTAGGAGTAGATACCGATAATGGTATATAATTAAGATCTGGATCATCTGTCACGGGACGACGGGGAACTGTACCAGAGTCTTCATGTGAGAGTGTTTTTTCATTGAAAGGAAAGACGTTTTCATGAAATAAAACATCTCTACTCACAAAGAATTCCTTAGTAGACAGTTCCATGACTCTATATCCTTTTTGTAGGTTAGGATATCCCATGAATACGTAGCGACGTGCACGAGGATCCAGTTTGTCTCGAGGGCACATTATAGCTGCATAACATAGACACCCGAAGACTCTGAGATGTGTCCGCTCCGGTGCCTTGCCAAATAATACTTCAAAATGTGTCTTCCCATTCAATACCCGAGTAGGCATTCGGTTGATAAGATAAGTTGCTGTAATAACACATTCTCCCCAATATTCATCTGGAATTGCCGCTTGAAATTTCAGGGCTCTAGCAACTTCCAGAAGGTGCTTGTGTTTGCGCTCAACTACCCCATTCTGTTGTGGGGTGTATATACAAGAACTTTCATGTTGAATTCCATGAGATGAAAATAATAAGATGCAATCATGGCTGAAGAATTCCTTTCCGTTATCAGTTCGGATCCTTTTAATAGACTACTCGAATTGATTTTTGGAAAGGGTAATAAATGTCTTCAAATGAGAATAAGCCTGGCCTTTAGACTGCATTAAGAAAATCCATGTTGCACGAGAGCAATCATCTATTATGGTGAGAAAATAACGAGACCCTTCATGATTCGCTGTATGGTAAGGCCCCCAGATATCGACATGAATTAATGATAAAATTTCATTGGCACGAGTATTCCCTAAAGGAAATGGATTACGTGACTGTTTGGCAAGAGGGCATATGGAGCATTGTGCATAAGGAAAGAAAGTACTATGGCCCATTCTTAAGTGCATAATCAAATTCTTTTCATTGGTAGTCAAATTACACAATGATGTCTTATTGAAATATGCACTAGAAAAACTGAAATTACTTGGAAAATGTGTCCAGAAATAAAGGCCTTCAGAAAGACTACCCAAGCCCATCAGTCTGCCAGTCGAAAGGGCCTGAAAGAAGCATGTGTCAACATCAAAGAATACCCAGCATGAGTTCTCCTTTTATACTCTTGAGACAGAAATAAGATTAAACTGGAATTCAGGCACATAAAGAACATTCTCAAGTGTAATTTGAGGACTAAGTTTAACTGTTCCCGTCACATTCACATGTGTGACATTCCCATTGGGTAATTGCACGGTGACAAGAAAAATTAATCCCTCATTCAGACTTGTAAAAAATCCCTTATCACAAATAATGTGATCGCTAGCACCTGAATCAATAATCCATGCCTTTCTTGAAATTGAATTAATGAGGCAATGCGAGATACCTGAAAAACTTCCTCATTTGTTGGAGGTTTCTAATTTCTGTAGAGCATGCATTAATTGTTGATATTGGCCATAAGAGATAGGTTGGTTGGTACTTTGGCCTATAGGTCCAGTCACCTGATAGGCAGCTGATATTTTTTTCTCCTTTTCTCCGGGCCTTCCATGTAATTTCCAACAGCTGTCAATCATATGGTTAGAACGTTTGCAATAATCGCAAAACATTTTACCCTTTGCCTTAAAATTTGGTCGGAAATTCTTTGATGACGTAGCAAATATCTGGCCGTCCACTCCTTTGTTCGCGGAATCATACCCACCGTCGGATCCATCCGTGCCATCAAAGCCAAGAAGACCGTCCGATCCGCGCGCACGATCTGGTCCATTCTATCCATGCCCGCGATTTGGCCCGTCCGATCCGCGTATTAGATCTCGGCCATCGACACCATCCCTTTTAAAGGAGCGAGCGATCTCTTCTCCGCCCGAAAACCCTAATCCGCCTATTCTATCTCTCTCTCGACTTAGGGTTTTCGTGGATCCGTCTCTCCACTCGCCGCGGGCTGCGAGAGCGTTACTGTCGACGTGCCTTGCATGCTCCGGCGACGCGAGACGTTGGCTCTCCTCCTGCACAGCCAACTGGTAGATCCGTCCGATCGGAGGGACAGGGTCCATGGCCAGGATCTGTGAACGAAAGGTAAAGTAAGTATCGTTCAAAATCAATAAGAAACGCGTAGCCTTTTCCCTCTCCTTTATTGAACGATACTGTTGTAGAGTCGATTCTGGTCCCTCGAGCTTTTCCTCAACGGCTTCCAGTTCGTTCCATAAGGACGATAGCTTGTTAAAACAAGCCGTGACCATCATATTCCCCTGTTTTAAATTGCTCAATTCTTGCATGAGAGAAAATTTTTTGGCACGATCGAGTTTGCCGTACATTTCCTTTATATTTTCCCACATCCTTTGAGCATCTTCTGTGGGTGGTAGTCCGGCTGCAACCTCTGGGGAGATGCAGTTGCCGATCCAGGTTCGGACGAGCTGATTGCATTTCCTCCAGTGGCGCGCTAGCCGCTCATCCGAAGGAACAGCGATGGTCCCGTCGATGAACCCATCCTTGTCTTTAGTCACCAAGGCTCGACGGAATTCCTGCGACCACCTGGAGTAATTTTCGTGCCCGGAAGGTGCTGGTTGATTAACTTCAGTTCAGGTCCGTCGGCGGTGGAAACGAACAGGGGGTCGCCGGATTCTGGTCGTCCGGTGAAAATTGATCCTGGAAACGGCAAAAATCCGGGTGAAAAATTCGGGTAGGGATTCGCTCTTATACCCGAATTCGAACCGGCTCCATAACCCACATTTGTTGGTCCCGAATTTGCTCCACCCGACCCGTCGGTCGCGCTTGCCCCGCTTATGGTTGGTGGGCTATCGGCAAGTTGGACAAAGGGCCATGGTCCTTGAACTCCTGGCGATGATGTGTTTCGCTAGGCCCAAACAACCATGGGTTGTGCTGCATCCAAACAAAGGGCCACTAGTAAGGATTAGAGGTGAGCATGGTCCGGGTTGGTTCGGGCCACCCCTTAACCCTAGGACCAACCCGTATAGTGTCGGTCCTCAATTTTTAGGACCGAGGACTAACCCTATTGAGCTTGGGACCAAGGACCAGACCGACCCAATGGGTTCGGTCCGGTTCCAAGGTCAACCCGGGACCGATCGATAATTTTTTTCGTCTTATTTTTATACTCCCTAAAAAAGCAAACCTACAAATTCAAATTACACATCCATTGATAATGCGGCATTGTGCAACTAAATTATAAATACCAATACATATTTAGCAAAATTAAGATGACACAATAGAAATTTCATACTTGCTAACCGCTCATCGAGATATGGGACAAGATGGAAAGTTCTTGTAATCATCTATCTTTAATATTCATAACATCATATGCAAAAGCGTTTTCCTGCATTTGATCATGTAGAGTCCACTCAACCAAAAAATGAGCTTCACACCACTTGACTAACAAATCACCGTAGCAACTGCAATACTACTCTACTCTTCAAAAACTTCTACTACCATTTGACACAAATTGAAAAGCAAAGTGCAGCTAAAATTTATTAGTAAAATACAATTAAACTATAAAAATTTCAAAATACTTAATATAAATTATGAATATATAACTTCACATATTGTTAATTCACTTGAACTTCTAAACACTTGAAAACAAAATAAACGACACATAATTAATACTCAATAAAAGTTTTAAATTAAAATTACTATTAGTGTTATTGATAGAACATTTCAATATAATATAATATAACATACATTTTACTTAGGTTTGAATATATAAAAGAATTATACATAATATAATATAATATAATATATAGGGTTGGTCCAGGATTGGACCGACCCAAAACTCTTAGGACCGAAGACCAACCCGCACAGTGTTGATCCTGGAATTTCAGGACCGAGGACCGACCCATTCCCCCTGGGAACCAGACTAGGACCGGTAGGGTTGGGCCGGTCCAAGGTCAGTCCAGGGTCAACCCTAGACCGCTGCTCACCCCTAGTAAGGATGGCCCACTATTGGTTGGCTCGGAATGGGCTGAACCGAGTAGGGTTGCCCTAAAATTGACTGAGCCGGAGAATGATGAATTTCTTGAGTTTGAACGGGTTGTTCGTGAGATCTAGCAACGTCTTCAGTGGGAACAGTGTCCTGGCCTTCGGGATTTCCATCCTGCGGACGCTCATTCGAGGCAGAAGGTAAGTTGTTGACGGGATTTGTCATTATAAAAAATTGAGGTTTCAATTTCATGCAGGGTTGACGATCTTGGTAGAAGGAACAAAGAGAAGGAGTTTGAGGATTAGGAGGATGAACAGAGGAGGAGGTATTTGGAGCTCTCGAAGGACGATGAGACAAAGAAAGCGGAAGCAATTCAGAACTTCATAACCGCTCTGATACCATGTAAGAAGATGAAGAAAAACAGAGAAAATAGAGAGATTGAAGAACTCGAGATTTGGAGAGAATATTTTTGTGTATTCTGTATTCTTCAATGAATTGAATCAATGTACATCTTCAGTAGTTATAATACAAGAATGAGAATGAACAAGGAAATGAATGATCCTAAAAATCAATCTATTCTAGATCTAATCTTAATTGATCTGTACAAATCAGATTAGAATCAATCAGATATTCTATAAAGATGCGTATCTTCCAACACTCTATGGCGACGTCTTGCATCAGTCTATGTTGACATGACCTTTTGTGTGCTTATGTATAGATTTGTCGAGCAAAAAGTTTAATAAAGCGATTGATGCTTAAGACTACGAAAACTGTTATGCTCCTTTGAAGCTAGAACTAGACCAAGCATGGAGCTCCGTGCCTTTGTCATAAGAGGCCAATGGCTGACCCACCTTCCTCTCTCCATCTTGTATGTAAAATCTAAGCAAATCGAGCCCGGAACATTTCTCATATTTGGCGATAACAAGCATAAGATTACCAATGCAGAAGAGCCGAATTTTGAACAAACTTCTGCTTCCAGATCTACACTGATACACTTCAATAGAAAGCACTCATTTTGCCATTCCTACCTCACATAGGTAGTGAAAAAAAATGCAGACTCGCTGTGAAAAAGCCAGCGAACAAATTGCACTATATACTAATGCTGGTATATGCCGTCGTATAAGAATTGACAAGCTTTAAGGTTTTCTAATTGGCGATAGGAGCACTAACAGACCCCTATTCCATCGATTTTACGTGCTAGTGACATTTCTAGAGAACATTCAACTCCATCTTCTAAATGCAATCCCTTACTCACTGTTGGCCCGTGCCAAGACTTTCCATCTAAGGTCATGTCATGACCAAAATTTCGGTTGCACGACCTAAAATAGGCTAATGGATTACTAAGTCTAACTTAGCTCAGGCTCTCCCAAGCTCATACCAATTCGCGACTTAGGTTCAAATATTTAGCATGCAAAAGATTTTTCAATTAAGAGTTGCCACTAATCTATTTTTGGTGGGTCGATTATAAATCCAAATAAAGTAACGGGAGCTTTACTTTACTTCTGCGAATCAGAGATTATGAGTTCAAGGACTTGATTATGTTAGATTTATTTAACGCAATTTCGGTACCTTTCTCTTTTATTTTGAAAAAAGTGTTTGTCAAGCAGCTTGAATTTCATTTTAACTTATCTCCCTAACATGTGAGGTGATCATGCGGGTGCGCAAACCACCAATTTAACACTTAGATAAAATAATGAATAAATTGCAGGACTTACCTCGTAGCAACAAAAATATCTACATATATTCAATCATAATTCACATAGATAGTCATAGATATGATTTCTAATTAACACGCAATTACTCAATTTTTGTTTTCACTAATTTAATGAGGATATAATCCATATGCAATGCAATACTTCTAATTTAACATGAAATGATATGACATGGCAGTATAACATAAATTATTTGACATGAGTAAAAAAATGCAATAATTAAATGTGCAATCTAAATTAATCTAATGACTTCACTCTAATATGAGCAATTTCTAATTAAATGGACCTAACAACAATCACTAAATGACGTGCATTTTCATGAACCTAATTCTATATGACATGCGTATGATTTTTCTATTCTTTTAAAAAAACATGCAATCTCTCTAGGATAAATTATCTAAACCTATAATTAATAAACATGCAATCCTAACATGCAATGACGTGCAAAGAATGCTCTAACTCTACATGACATATGCATGATAATTTTTGTGTGTTTTTTTTTTATTATAAAATTCTAAATTTAAAATTGCCATATGATTAAACATACAACTTAAATTTGGAAAAAAAAAAAAAAAAAAAAACTAACATCCTAAATGAATGCATTTCTTTTGGATTTTTTTAATTAAATTAATTTTTCTTTTTTTTTTTTTTTTTTTTAGGAAAAACATCTTCCATTAAAAAAAAAAACTATACTAAACACCTAGGTAATCTATATGCGAGAATTTGACATGAAATATTTTTGTGGAAAAACAATTTTTACATTTTTCGGAAATGATTTTTTTTTGGCAAAAATTTAGATGTCGACACCAGGACCCGTACCTTTCTACGGTCACCTGTTAGAGAATAAATGTTGTCTAGGACCCGTATCATTATACGGTCACCTAAACGAGGCTTTGCTTGACTAGGACCCGAATCTTTCTTCGGTCGCCTAGTCTTGTAATAGAGATCATCTAACTAAGACCCGAACCTTTCTTCGGTCACCTTAATCAGACTGAATCTAGAGAAAAATCTTTGGGGGGACAACTCAATTGAGTGTCGGTATACTTAAAAGGAAATACCCGTGCAATGACAAGTATTTAAGGTATGGATAGAGATGCTTACTAGGTAACATCTCTGATCCTCGGGGATATGTCTCCTGCAAAACATGGTTGTAGGAGAAGAAACATGCATTTGTAATCGCAAACATGCATTAATTCAATGGAGGTTCATGATGATCATCTAATTTCCATTAGGAAAGATTTCAAATAAATATTTCAATATGAGTGTCATGGATGTGTCAAATGAGAGATCTTTCGGTTTGAAAGAACTTTTCACTCATCCTCATTAAAAATGACCATTTCATCCTGACCTCTGATGCAAGATTTTTGACAATCACTCTATCTCATTGTCATCATGCCAAACAAGGGTCTGAGCAATTTCGCAAATTGTACGACCTTACCAATCTGAGAGATATTTAACAGGGACCGCAATGTGGGCTTAGTCAATGGCTTAACAAAAGAGACTCTTTGAGTCAAGGTTATTGAAAGATGACATTCCGCAATTATTTTTGGGCTTACAAGTCAAGAAGCATACGAAACGAGGTAGAAATTGTCTTACTCACACTTCTTTGAGTGATACTTTCAAACATATGAACTCTTTACGTTAATTCAAGTGCCCTATTTGAAGAGACTTTGCAAGGGACGTAACGCAGGCTTGGTTCATTGGTGAGAAACAAAAGGATTGTTAGGCTCAAAAAGTGTTTACAGGGTCGAAGTTGGTGATCATCTTGACATTTTCACCAATTTTCTTCCTCATTATCGAAGATTTTCTTCATATCAAAACTCCATTGATTGCAACAGCACTTCAATTTTTAAGTACCGCCTTGTTGGGCTCACTACATCAAACATTTGATTTTTCTGTTTGAGCATTGACCTTACTTTTACCAAGCACACTACTTTTTTCATGCCCCTGATATTTTGCACTTACTTTTTTTGGGACTCACACAACCTCCATCTTTTATCATTTTAGACCATGCCACTTGAATTTTTTTTCTTTGCCTTGCCCTAGTGTGGGAGATGATCACCAACTGGGTTTAACGTGAAATGAATTCATAGGCTTAAATGGGCTATACAATGGATAAAAGTGTATATGATAGAGAAAGAACTGTTCTTCATCATCTTAAGGCACTTCAAATTACCGTACAAGTTACACTGCAAAAGCAATTCTCGAAGATCAATGCAAGTGTGAGTAAGAAGATTCCTATCATTCATTTCAAATTTGTCCCAATGTGGGATGACCCTTGATAAGGATAATTTAAAAAGCTCTTCACATATGTGAGCTCAAAAGACTAAACAATGGGTATACCTGTAGTGTTTCGGCTAGAGGAAGAAACTGTCTCTCATTACCTTGGTTAACATACCCTTTGAGAGATCACCCTTTTCCTTGTAAGCATAAAATTTTTCACACAACTTACTAGGGATTAATGTATGAAATAGTGTATGGAATAAGGCTTGCCTTTCATCATTCCAAGGTATCCCATTTGACACATTCAATTTATCTCACACAATTCATCAAGGAAAACATACAAGATTTGTAACAAATTTGAACCATGTGCAATTCATTGAGGCAATTTATAAAAATGCTTGCAGTTCAAAACATAACATGGCAAATTCTATCATAGGTAATACTTGTTAACAACATAAGAATTAACTGGAGTGAAAAACTAATGACCATCCATTTCTGTCAGGATCAAGGCACCTCCAGGAAGTACCTTCTTCACCACAAATGGGCTACTGTAATTTGGAGCAAACTTGCCCCCAGGATCTTCCACTAGAGAATGATGGTCCTCTTTTACTTGCCCAAAATCTGTTTTTTTCATTGCAAGTGCACTCTAAGCCCGTTGATCACAAGTCAAGTTTATGATCATTGAAACTTGATACGCTATTTTTAGATGTCTCTTGTCATAACAAGTTATAGGATTATGCTCTGAGATAAGAAGTAAATGAGTCAAACAAACAAATTGATTTAATCTGCCACAAGCTTTGTAAAAATGTTTTTTTAGTGAAATGCTTTTGCTTTCGAAAAAGTTTTTGGGAGGAAGCATGACAAAGTCCAGCCCTCAGGATTTCTCCGTGGGTGATATTTTCTTTTCATGGTTGGATATCGTCATTTGACTTGTTTGGTGTACTCCGTCATGCCCTCAAAATTGGAAATAAAATTGTAATTTCATTGAATAGAATCAAATGAATTACATTATTGGAATGGAAAGTGCAAACAAGCAAACCCTAGAAACGAAAGCAATAATTGAAATCTTAGAAAGCAAGAAATCCTAAAAAGTAGAAATCCTAGAGAGCATTAAAAAAGAAGAAGAAGAAGAAGAAGAAGAAGAAGAAGAAGAAGAAGACTCCTTCGCAAAGGAGTGTGAAGATAAGAACTTCTTCACTCTGTGACAACATTTGCACCTTCGTCATAGCTAGGCAGAGGATTTTTTTTTATTACTGCTAAAAGAGAACGTCTTTGTATCCAAGAGATTTTGGATCCGGTGCTTGAGGGTGAAACATTCATCAATTGAATGTCCCAATTCACCACTGTGATAGTCACACTTCTTTGTCGAGTCATAACCACGAATATTTTTGTGATTAGGCTACCTCGGCTCGCTATTAAGTAAGCCTTTCTTTCGAAGGATTGCCAACACTTGGGATGGAGATCTAGGGAGAGGGGAGAACTGCCTTCTATTATTTGCTTGTTGCTACCTTGGATTCATCTAGATAGCCGGGATGCGATTAGTATTTTCTTGGCTATAAGCCACATTCACCTCTACAGCAGCTTCCTTTTCCTTCTTGGAAGAAAACCTTTTGTTGGGTGACTCAGTAAACCATCCTTCCTTTATCCCCATCTCAATTTGTTCTTCCATGGGAATAAGTTGATTGAAGTTATCAACGTACGTGCTAGCCATTCGGTTATGGAACTCAGACAGGAGAGTCTTGACGAACAACTTCATCAACTCCTTGTTAGTAGGCTCAGGAGTGATTTGAGCCACCAGATTTCGTCATCTCACGGCATACTCCTTGAATGACTCACTTTTCTTCTTCTCCATCCTCTCAAGATCTTCTTGGGAAGGTGCAATGTTCATATTGAACTTATATTGCTTGAGAACGCATCAGTTACTTCATTCCAGGTGTCAAGAAGATTTACATTCTTCATTATATACCAGTTTAGTGTGGGCCCAATCAAATTTGCATGGAATGATTTAAACATGAGGGGCTCATTCTTAACATATTGGGTCATGCATACGTGGTACATCTGCAAATGAGCTTTTGGGCAGGAAGTGCCATCGTATTTCTCGAACTTCGGCATCTTAAACTTCTTCGGCATCTTGACCTTCTCATAAACTGATAAGTCAAACAGGAGTGAACTCCACGACTCTTGCAATTGCTTCAGTTTCTCTTTAAGTTTTGCGAAGCGTTCATCTTGCTCTGTCTTAGGGACGTTATCAAGCTTAGCCTTTTCAGCAGTGACTAACAATGGGTCATCTTCCAGCTCGAGCATGTCGTCATCACCCATTTGGGCCTTGTTTGTCTGCTTCGGGACTACTATCTCAGGGAGAGCACGTGCAAGAGTCGAATTCGCTTGGAGGGATTGAATTTGAGCTATCATAAGTTGCGTAGAGGTGAGCAACTATTGAAGTTGGTCTTCCATAGCGGACATATCGTGTAATAATGGGCAAATGTGGAGGATCCGTTATCACCTAATTCAAATGAATGAAAATATGTAAGCATGAGGTGTAAATAGAGAACCAATCCATGACAATGACCTAATCAATTTTTTTTCTTTTTTTCTTTTTTTTCTGAAAAGTTTGTGCAAAAATGGAATTTCCTAAAAATAAAATAAAAACAAGACACCCCAGCAAGAACCAAATTTCCTAGACATGAATTGAAAACAAATCCAATTTTTTTTTTTTATAATTATTTTTCAAATGATTCATTGCATGGAAATTTCCTCATTTCATTTATGATTGACAAAGAAATTAGATCAAATGACTAACCTAGATTGTTATGGACGGACCAAAAGTATGGCAAAGCAAGTAAATTGCATAGTATAGGGATAGAAGACTTACTTCGCCAAGGAAAATCAATGGCAATCACATAGACATGCACATGAGATGTGAGACTTGATTTCTACTCTAGACATGCCTAGCAAAGTGTAGCCACAAGGATGATCGAACTAGCCGCGGGCGTGTGGACTAAGTCAGGTTCTCATGACTTCGGCTTGGTCAAAGAGCTGACCTAGGTCGCGGGCGTGCGAACTGAGGTGGGTACTCTTGACACTAAAAAAGAAACTTCGGAATCAAGATGGGCGACTCATACTGCGGGCATGCAGTCGGAGTGGTATCCATCTCGACACCATCCTAGATAACCCTATGCAGCCCAAGTCTGGCAGTAGGTTGTGTGTGCAATAGTGTAGTGCTAGATGCAAGGCATGCACGACAGTTTATATAAAGCAATACTTCATATGTGAAAGTAAACCATGCATTCATACACCTTCCTGCAAAACAAATGTTAGCAAACACTTCCCCTTATACCTCTCATCTTGTAAGAACATTTAACATCTTAAATGTTAGGGACGTACCTAGAATTCTCGCTGCCAAACAAAAATATTTTTTCAAATATAAGAGAAAATTGGCCTAAGTTCACTAAGAATTCTAACTCATATCCCTAGTGGAGTCGCCAAGCTGTCACGACCAAAATTTTGGGTGCACCACCTAAAATTAGGCTAATGGACTACTAAATCTAACTTAACTCGAGCTCTCCTAAGCCTATACCAATTCGTGACTTAGGTTCAAATATTTATCATGCAAAAGATTTTTCAATTAGGAGTCGCCACTAATCTATTTTTAGTGGGTCGATTAGAAACCCAAGTAAAGTAACGAGAGTTTTACTTTACTTCTACGAACCAGAGAGTGTGAGTTCGGAGAATTGATTACGTTAGATTTATCTAACGCTCTTTCAGTACCTTTCTCTTTTATTTTGAAAAAAATTGTTTGGCAAGTAGCTTGAATTTGATTTTAACCTATCTCCCTAACATGTGAGGTGATTATGCAGATATGCAAACCACCAATTTGACACCTAGATAAAACAATGAATAAAAATTGCAGGACTTACCTCATAGCAACAAAAGCATCTGCAAATGTTAAATCAAAATTCACATAGACAGTCATAGATATGATTTCTAATTAACACACAATTACTCAATTTTTGTTTTCATTAATTTAATGAGGATATAATCCATATGCAATGCAATGCTTCTAATCTAACATGAAATGATGTGTTGTATAACATAAATTATATGACATGAGTAAAAAAATGCAATAATTAAATGTGCAATCTAAGTTAATTTAATGACTTAACTCTAATACAAGCAATTTCTAATTAAATGGATCTAACAACAATCACTAAATGACGTGCATTTTCATGAACCTAATTCTATATGACGTGTGCACGATTTTTCTATTCTCCTAAAAAAAGCATGCAATCTATCTAGGAGAAATTATCTAAACCTATAATGAATAAATATGCAATCCTAACATGCAATGACGTGCAAAGAATGCTCTAACTCTACATGACATATGCATGATAATTTTTTTGTGTTTTTTTTTTCTAATAAAATTATAAATTTAAAATTGCCATATGATTAAACATACAACTTAAATTTGAAAAAAAAAAAAAAAACTAACATCCTAAATTAATGCATTTCTTTTGATTTTTTTTTTTAAATTCGAAATAAAATCCCCATTCTAAATAGGCATGATAACATGAAATATTCTAAAACAAACATAATCCTAATTCAAATATTTTTGGATTTTTTTTTTTTCTTTTTACGAAAATAAAATTGATTCAACCAACACGACAGCAAATCGACAAGATAGGATAGATATCCATAAATTGGTGAACTATATCTCACGCATGAGATCGGGTTGGCCAATTTTAAACTAAATCGCGAATCAAATCTCGGTCGTGAGATCGGATTGACAATTTTGCAAGCGATTGTGAGTTGGATTTCGAGCACAAAAATCGGACTATCAATCCCAAATTTCAGAGGCAATTTCATGTCAAGCAATCTCAATCTTATACTTAAAAAGTAAAATAAAATAAAGTAAATAGAAAACTACGTAATGATTTTCCTTTCTTTTTTTTTTTTTTTTTTTTTCTTGCTTTCTTCACCCACGGTCAAGCAGCTTCAGTGGGTCACCGGCATTCAGAGCTTTGGCAAAGGTCGGCGATGGCGACCAGCGGCGAAGCATTCTGGTGGACTCCGGTGGTGTTAGGTAGCAGCAGAAGGCGAAAACTACAGGGGCGTCGAGTTGCGGCTGCTGAGGTGAAGATCAACGATTGAGCAATGGCGTCGAGCAGTGGCGCAGTCAACGAGCGAAAGAGTACTCGAGTGATAGGGGCTGCTAGTACTTGGGCGATCGGAGGCACGGTAGTAGCGGAGGTTCGGCGAGCCGACTCGGGATCTGTTGGGTTGTGGGTTGCGGACAAGTCGAGGGGCAAGATCAGCGTTCCCGTGCGGCAAATCGAACTTCGAGCAAGTGCGAGGATGGAGGCCGAGGGGGTCCGGCAGCTGATGTGGGCAAGTGATGGCAGGAGGGAAGTAGCAACGGCGTCGAACTCCGGTGGTGCTGCTGAGCGTCAGTGGTGGGTTGCAAGCGTCGCTCATAGGGCAGAAAGCTGCAGCAACGACGGCGGCAGACGGAGGCGTTGCAACGGCGGACGAGGTCGCAGGTCGAAGCGGGCGAGGCAACGGCAGCGGCCTGCATTGCGAGAGGGTGCTCGGAGTGACGGTGGCCGGCGAGTGCGGTGGTCAAATGGACTGGGCGGGGGGAACGTTGCGAGGAAGACGACAATGCAGCCCTTTTCCTTTTTCTTTTTCTTTTTTTTTCTCTCTCTCTCACGTCACTCACTGGTCCTCTCCTCCCTCTCACTCTTCTCTTTTCTTTTTCCTTTTCACTTTTCCTTGACCTAGAAACCAAGAGAGGCCCTCATGCTTTTTCCTCAAATTTTTTTGGAAATCTCTCCTCTTGTCTCCATACACGCACCGCACCTTTTATAAGGGAAAATTTTAAATCTTTGTTGCATATTTTGTTTCTAATTTTGCTTGTGCATAATCCCCCCAATATATCGTTGCACCCCGCACAATATTTCCTTTTGTATTTTCCAAATATTCCATCCGAGAATTTCCTTTCTGCTCAAAAATATGTCCCTCGGTGTATATTACTTGAATATGTGAAAAATCTCAGCGGAATATGTGAAAAATCTTGTGCTCACTGGCAGTCCAATAAAACAAAATAAGATAAATGTTCCTAAACTATATATTGTGCAATTCTTATTTATTTATTTTTTGGGGTAAAAATTAACCCATTTTTTATGTAAAAATTTAGGTGTCAACAGGTTGTTTCCAAATGGCCATCAATCATGAAGTGTTTTGAGCCCCTTTTCCTCGTGCTGCACCATCCTGGTGATTTCCGAGCATAATCCGCTCTTGAGACTCCTTTTTATCCTTACCTGGCTTCTTCATCGGGCTTGGATCTATAAAAATGGGTTGGCTTGGGTTTTATCTTGTTCACTTCCCCTGTCTAGGAGCTTTAATATGCTGTTTCTTCATTCTATTTCTTAAACTTCGTCTTCATTCAAGAGGACCTGCACCGGCTCCCCATCATGCTAGCTTAGTGAATACACCTCAAACGGCGAATTAGAAAGCAACACATTGAACATACGTGAATGATACTTACTGGTTCTAGCAGTAAAAAGAACATGTAGGAAGATAACCCTTTGATCCCTGCACGGCAGTGATTTTTGGTTTTGCTTTGGGTTACTATTAGAATAGTAGTATGTCATGGGCTTCAAACTCTGTATTATTCTCATTATGCACGTAAGGAAAGAGTCGTATGAGGTTTCCCCAAGCCGGACGGAGATTGGCCCTTGAGTGCAAAGGTAGAAGGGAGCTTTTATCTATTAACATTACCGCTATCACCCCAAAAAAACCAAACTCTACCAGGTCATTTTGGGGCAAGCAAATCATTTATAATGAAAAGGAAGAGCTTCAAGAGAATGACTTGGAGTTCTTGTAGAGTAGAATCATGCACACACAACGAAGCCACAAATAATCAATTGAAATCCAATTTACTAAATAATTTCATCTATGGATAGCATTGTTGTAGACCCCACAACAATTTTCAATTATTTGTTTTTTTTTTCTTTGTGGTCCAAAACATATTATTATTCTCACAGTAGATTAAGAACAATCACATGAGCATTTCTCGTTTACTTTTTGTAAGCGTTATTATATCTCAAGTTTGAACAAGTGTGCACTTTCCTATTTAAATTATGATTAATTTGGTGAAGTAATTTCTTATACTAGTTTGCAATGAAGGGGCTTAATATCATATCTACACTAGAAAGAAGGAAGCTCTCTGCCTCTACAGGACAAAATAAGGGGCTCGTTCATTCTATGAATATTTATTTATTTATGGAGTACAAAAGAAGTCTTTGTTTAAGAGAAATGAATAGTGGTCAATTAATACGAGTTTGACTAACCACCGAAGATTACCTTAATGGTCACCTTTTCCTCTTAGTAATGGGAGAATGGAGAGTTTGATTCACCACTTTCTTGGGGGCTAGGGTGAAGATGCAAGAGTAAGGAAGTATGGTTTCGCAAATATCCCACAGCACATGACACACATAGTGGCTTATAAAATAGATATAAACCAAACAAAAAAAAAAAAAAAAAAAAAAAAAAAAAAAAAAAAACACCAATTTGACCATGAAAGTGACCACATTGGAGCTCCCCTTTCAAATGTTGCACAAAGAACACACATTGAGCTGCACAATTAGAAATGAGCATAGTTCCAGACTAGAACCGATAACCGTAGAACTAGATCCATAAGAACCGATCCGGTTCAAGTTCTAGTAAGACCTAATCCGATTCTTGATCCCACATTTTTAGGTTCCTCCAAAATTAGGAGCCTATGAAATCTTAAAATTTCTTAGACATACCTAACATTGTTATTTTAAAGTTTAAAGCAAAGGTTGCTCCCTATGTTGGAAGTTCTTGAGTATGGGTGATGGCTTTATTGCCACATCAACATGCAGAAAGAATCAAACCACCACATTATTGATCACATTATGTAATAAATTGGTGGTCCTTTCCTCTCATTTCCAAACAGAACTAGTGCTCACTGTAACTGACGTATGATGGCCAGTGTGAAGACATCTTTTCATATTTCCTACAACGTTATAAAGTAAGAATGAGCTCAATAGAGTTAGGGCTCTCATCCAACACGGGAAGTTTATTATGATGTAGGCTAATAGTATCACTTAAAGAGAGTTCAATATGTGATTTCAATGAATTTGCCAAAAAAATATGGAATTAAAATTGTAAAGTGTGATATAAGCGTGACCGAGTAAGATAGGGCGTCGATATAAGCAAGTTATGGATATATCAAATAGTGTAGTGCTCTACAATGCCCATCTATCTAAAAATCGCAACCATTCACTCTAATATCATTTATTGGGAGTGCATAACAAAAGTTTGATACCTTCACATGAGGAGATCACTAAGAGAAAGCTCAAGTCTGAACCCATCAATATATCCAATTGGACTCATCTTTATTTAAAAACTTAAACCAATGAGTAATGGACAAACTAGGATATATTAACTATTCAATATCACATCATTTCTTCGATATTCGATGTGGGACTTCTGTAATAATCTCCCCCTCATGTGTGAATTCAAGTGTTAAGTTTATTCTCCCTTAATTCGGGTATCCTTTTGTATTGACTTATACCAACTTGAATTGTAAAAAAAAAGAACTAAAGAAAGAAAAGAAACCGTAACCATCGGCTCTGATTCCATTTATTGGGAGCGTGCAACAGAAATCCGATACTTTCACTTAGGGAGATCGCTAAGAGAGAGCATAAATCCAAGCCTGTCAACATATGTAGTTGCACTCACCTTACTCAAAAGCTCAAGTCAATGATTATTGACTAACTGTGATATATTAATAGTTCCATACTACATCAATTTTTCAATGTTCAATGTGAGACTTCTCTAACAATCTCTCCCTCAAGTTTCAGTTCTAGTATCATGTTTACTCCCCCTTAATTCAGGTATCCTTCTATATTAGATTATATCAACTTCAATCTCCAACGTCCAATGGTCTTTTTTCTTTTCTTTTTTTTCTTTTTTTTTTTCGGACTGAACCAACTACATCACAATAACACTTGCCCGGAAACTGTGTTGATTTACTAGATTCCTCCTTAAGATATTCACCAAACACCATTGAGAGTGGGTCATTAATCAACCATCGGCTCTAATATCATTTGTTGGATGGTGTTAGGCCTATCTCACTAGTTCAAAGAGTAAGGCTTTCCTGCACACTTATAAACGATCATCAACCTTTTCAATGATCGATGCGGGATAACCTTAATAGATAATGTTAAATTGTGGATCTTTCCATTTGTCATTATCGGTTTAACAAATTTTTCCAAATTGAGGATCTTTTTGTGATCTTCCTTTCTTTTATATTTTTGGCATTAAAGTGAATTTCAATCGTCCCGATTCAGTTATAAAGATAGATAGAGAGGTAGGAATTTATCGAACGAACCACACGTTTCAAGTTTTTAAACTAAGCCATAGACTTTTTGACAATTTGTCAATGTAGTTCATTCATTCAATTTTGGCTAGAAACCCTAAATGTTGATACTAGTCATCCTACATGTCATGGCTAATGCTGATGTGGTTATTTTTTACAATTTTTTGGAACTTTTTTTATTTTTTCCTCTTTTTTTTCTACTTGTGAAAGGGCTATGAGAGAAAGGAGGAAGAAGGAGGTGGATGGTTGGTGATTTGTGTCCTTCGCATTGATGGAGTTTGACACAATGACAATATCTAAGGATGAGGATGGTTCTAAGGTAGAACTTAGAACTTGAGAACCAAACCGATGTGAATCTATAGGTTCCAAGTTCCAAAGTATATAGGATGGGTTCCAAGTTCCAAAATATAAGTAACTTGTTTCAAGAGGTAGGTTACACATTCTTGATTTGAAGGAACTTGAAGTTTGGAACTTGTAACATAGAATCTTAAACAAGTTTTAATATTGTTCTTGGTCAATGTCTTCGCACAATTCTTAATGAGTATATAGTCTGGAAGTACTAATCTAAGGGCGCGTTTGGTAACGATTCTGTTCCCGGGAACAAATTTTGATTAGAAATGATTATTTTTTATTATGTTTCCGGAAACTGATTATGAGTAAAAAAAACGCGTTTGGTAACTGTACAAAATTTCCGATTCGGAATAGAATTGCGTTTCATACCGTGTTCATTGATTTTATTCCAAATCAATTTCTTTTAATTTTTAAATAATTTTTATAATTTTTTCCTTTTTCTTCTTTTTTTCCTTTTTTCTTTTCTTTTTTTCATTTTTCTCCTATTATTCTTCTTCTTCAAGCCGACAAACGTCACTAGCCCTTGACAAGGCCAGCACTCGTCGGGCCGAGCCTCGCCAGCAATTGGGCGAGGCTCGGCCTCGCTAGGGCTGGGTGAGCCTCACCGGGGCTAGGCTAGGCGAGGCCGACCTAGCCACCGGCGAGGCTCGACCTCGCCGATGGCTAGGCTTGGCTTTGGCGAGCTCGTTGGACCTCACCATGGCTTGGCAAGGCCGAGCCTCACCGGTGGCTAGGCTTGCCTTCAGCGAGCCTCAAGCGAGCTTACGGGAACGGTTGCCGACGACAAGCAACGGCCGACGGCAACAACCAGCAGCGGCGGACAGCGGCAACCGGCGGTGGCGAGCAAGGACGACAAGCAGCGGTCACGGGATGGCGGTTGATGAAGAAGAAGAAGAGTTTTGATTCTCAATTCTAATTCTGAACAAGAATCACATTTTTTTTTTTTTTATTCTCGATTCTACTCCCAATCTGTTCTCGGGAACAAAATTTTTATCAAAGGTGATTATGGGTCCAAACTGATTTTGGGAATAAAAATCAAAATTTGGCCATGTTTGAATGGTTACCAAACAAGGCCTAAGCTTTTATTTTATAACTAAGACTTTTACTTTATTAATATTTATATTTTTTGTGTATCTAAATATAAATTATGATCAATTAATTATAACGACAAGTGGTGGTTATTACAGATTTTAATTCACTGAAATGATTCAATTAATTATATAGGTGGAATGTAAGTAGACCTTGGAGCCTACTCCAGAACTTGTGATGGGGTAAATTCCAGATTTTAGATTATGTATGGTAGATTTCAGATTCCAAAAAATGAAGAACCTATTTTCAATAATTTTTTGGTTTTTTTCTTTTTTTTTTTCTTTTCTTTACCTTTCTTTTGCTTTTGAGATTAAGGCCGGTGAGTGTCCCCCGCATTGGGCGAGTTTCTTGACAAGTTTTTAATGAGGTTCATTGTTACATTATTTTTCATTATTCATATGACTGGAGGATTTTTTTACCAATGTATTTTGGTATTTGGAAAACTGAAATGAGACCATTCTTAATGATACGGGAAACCTAACGAGCAAAAGAAATATATTTTCCCACATCATCGTTTCACTGCTTAATTTTGTCCACCCAGTTAATGTGATCAAGCTACAACTCTACCCGATGCGAGTATGAATGTCACACGGGGGGGATGGTATTATACTTTAGGAATGTCTAATTTTTTTTTTTTTTTGGCCCCAATTCAACAAACTAATTCTTGGAACAGAAAAAATCATGCAATCAGATAATGCTGCGAGAGCGCAGCAACGATTTTTGGTCCCAGAAGCACCCTCCTTGGACCAAAAATATCATTTTTTTTTAAAGCAAACAAACTAATATATTTTATCCTTTATCTTTTTTGGGTCGTCTCAAACTCTCAATCAATTCGTATAATATTATTTGTCTTAATCGTATTTCGATAACTTTATTTCATAGCTAATCCCCGATTCTAGATTTATACCTAGTAGATTTTACATTGGGTGACATCAACCACTCGAAATTCTGAAATCAAAATGTCTCTTTTCTTCTTTTTTTTCCAGCAAAAGTAGCCATAAATGGTTGCTCGAATTTGATCAATGGAATTTCCCATCTTTAGATCTGTTGCCTTGTCAAATTTTGCATTGAGATTTTTGGAGGAATTAGGATGGACTTGCATATTGAATAATGTGAGCTCTTCTTACCATCATTCACATTTGTAATACGGTAAAATAGTTGAAATTTTCAAATGCTCTGTAATACTAAACTAAAAAAAGAAAGATTAGTTTCTTCTCCATTAAGGGTTTATTTGGTAACCATTCTATTTTTCCATTTTTCTATTCGTTTGTTTCACGAAATAGAAAATGAACAAAAATCAATTTGGTAATGTTATCTAATTTTTTAATTCTCCGGAACAAATCAATAGTCAGGAAATATATTTGGAATAGAAACAAGAAAAAAAAATCTACTTCTTTGTTCCTAAGAACAAAAATGAGAAAAACTATTTCTTAATAGAAATTATTTGGAACATAAATATTATCTAACGTACCCTAAGTTTTCCAAGAGATGCATAGCTAAGGCAATTTCATTTCAACTAGCCCCCAAAATCGAAAAAGCTTAATAAACAATTCCAAAATACTGCAGATGTTAAATTTACAAGGCCAACACAAACATTAGTTTTTACTTTTTAGTGACTTTTTTTACGGCCAGAACATCGCCATTTTTCTTTTTCTGTCCACAGTGAGAAAAATACCTCGATAGAATTGGACGTGTGCCAATGTGTGATATTTTTCCAATATTCGCTGCGGAACTGCAAGCGCGCATCTCCCCCAAAATAGGGAAGGACTGGTTTACAAGACAATTCCACTCCGAAGTAAATAAAAAAAAAAAAAATGTGTTGATACCACAAAAACTCAAATCAATACATCTGTAATAAATTTATTTTGAATTAATTTTTAGATAACAAAAAATTCTAAACTAGTATATTTAAGAAGAATTTATCTTTAACTAATTTTTTGACCGCAAAAAATCTTAAACTAACATATTTGTAATGAATTTATCTTCCGTTAGTTTTCATTAAATTTGATTAATATCACGTAAAACTCTAAACTAGTATACTCATCTATTATTATGTATTATCTAACTCAAATATTTGACCACAAAATTTAAGGAGAATTCACCATTAAAAATATCTGAAACCAGTAAGCGGTCGGCCCCACTCTCTCTCTCTCTCTCTCTCTCTCATAGAGCAACTGGAGACTATCTATCATCTACTGATTGGTCCTCACTCGATTTCTTTGATATATTCCCTCAGCAAATTCGTTGCCTCGGACTCGTTTAGGCTCCATCTCCACTCTCTCACATCATCACACCCAGGCTCGTTGCTGTTCGAAACAATTCGACCGGTTCGCTCCCGGCGTTGCTCTAGTTCTCCCCTCGAGGTCGTTCTTGATAAACGATCCCCTGCCTCTCTTCGCATCTCAGCTCGTGGCAGCTGATGGCTTTGGTCTCTCGTCGGCCGGTCGGTTCTCCATTGATCCTCTGATGTGTTTTGGGCTCATTTTGTCTTTTGGGGACGCGGGTCGCAGTTATATATAGCTTGAAAGATTTTTTTTTTTTTTTAATTTCTCTCTTTGGAATCTTTATTGCAGTTACCAGTAAACGGGGACTGATGGGGTTTTTTATGAGTGGTGGGCCGCCTATGTTGGGCTAACCCAGCCTATAACTGGAAAGGGCCCACGACTTATAAAATGAAATAACCGCTATAAGGCAATTATATGTGGTTATCCTTCTTAAGTGAAAAGAACGCTTCTCTTCAATAAAGTGTGTGTTCTTAAGAGAAGAAGAACAAGAAGAAAAAGGACATCTCTCTTGCTCATGAAACGGAAGAAGAACTCTCTCTTATGACATTGCAATGAGAGCACTTAATCTGTGAAAAATAAGATTTGTCAATATGCGTGATGTGCTTTTTGATAAGTGATTTAAGTATTTCCTGGACATGTTTCTTGTATGTTTGATTTGTGTTACTCAATAGTTTGAGTTATGCTATTAGGATTATATTTCCCTTATTGGTATCAAAGCATGTTTACTTGTTTCTTGATCATTAAACATGTTTGTAAATGAATCATTGGGTTGATTTTCAAAGAAGGACATTTCATAAATTGTGAAACAGTGTCAACGGATGCTCGGGTACAAAAAATGACACCCGACCATATTGTTCGGGGCTGCTTCTTGGAATTTTGTTCGATAAAAATGGTTTTTGATTGTATGGGCTTGCAATTCTCATCAAGATGAGAAGAACCAGGGGTGACACGCCACTGAAGGAGGCCAACCGCACCTCCACGTGCGGTTGCAAGGGTCGGCTTGTGAAGAACCACACACATGTGGGCACTTGTGAGGGCAACCTCACATTGGCCTAGCAAGGGTCAAGTCTCATCGGCCGCTAGGTCGAAGGCTGTGAGGTTGTGGTCCTTGGTGAGGGTGAGCGCTGCATAGCCCCAACGCAATCCCGCCTCGTTATCCCATGTGACCTTTGCAAAACATAAATAAATAAGTAGTGAGTTTTTTTAGAAAATATTAAAAATTATCAACGTTAATGTTGAACGTCTTTATGTAAGTTAGCAGACATTCATATGAGTATTTTTTGATTAAAATTAACCAAAATAACTAAATTGATACTAAGTCAAAAATATTGAAACCTTAATTGATATTACATTAAAAAGATTTTGAATTAAATTGATATAAATTTAATAAATTTAGGATATTTTTTAATACTTTTTCCGTGCACGGGTGATGCCCACGGCAGTTTTCCACTTTCCACGTGCTTTCTTCGTCGTTTTAAAGCGTGACAAAAGTAACTTAAAAAAATCATAAGACTACCCCTTCAAAATCAATGTCGAATACCGCGTGCTCGATCGGACGTGGGGGTGGGCGACACGCGCCCACGTAGTAATCGACCACCTCGAGTGAGCAGTACGCGCTGTGGGTGCGGAGGTTCCAGTTTCGTCTCCGACCGTACCACTGACTTTGCAACATCCGTTCTCTCATTCGATCCGGGAGAAAATATTGTGTACGTCTTATGCTTCAGCGTGTCAAATGGGAAGGCAGCGAAAACGCGACACATGTCGGTATGGATCCCTCTCCATCAGGCCATGCATCTGATGACCATTCTTCAAATTTTTGCATCCTCTCTTCTCATTAATTGCTGGTCTTCCTCCTCCATTCGCGTTGAAACTCCCTCTTGTCTTCTGCATCTTTCGAGAAAAAGAAGCCCCCGCTCTTTTTTCTTTCAAAAAACTTTCCCTCCCTCTCTCTCTCAAGAGTCTCGCCGTTTGCCTCTCGAGCTCAGATCTGCAATCTCCAGCACGTTGCCTCCACCTCCGTTGCATCCCGAGCTCAGATCCAACGCCTCCGCCACGTCCCCTCTGCCTCCGCCGCCGCCACCACCTCTAGGAACCACTTCCTCTCTCTCTCGCCCTAAAGCGCCCCCGCCTGTCTCATCCCGAGCTCATATCCTTTCCATCATCTCCATCCTTGGCTTTGCTGCGAGAGCAGGAACGCCGATGGAGTCCGTGCTGATCCGTCTTGCTCGTCCCCTCCGCTCGCGGAAGTGGGAGACCTCTGCGGCCCGAGATCTTCGTCGACCGCCGCAACGAGGAGGGCGTCGGCGCCATCGCGGCGGTTGGGCTCGGTGGTGCGCTGCTCTTCCCGGGGCAACGCGTGCATACCGAAGCTCGAGCCCTTCAGCAGGACCAGGCTCGAGCGCGGCCTCAGGGAGCCCCCCTTGATCCAAAAGTGTGAGAACGAACTTGCTGGTGAGGACCGGTTTCTGTCAATGCCTTTTTCGTTCCTTCGTGCATGTGTGTTCCTTACTCTTTTTAAGATCTTTCGGTGGGTGGGATTTGTGGCGTTGGAGATTCTTGATGCGGTGCTTTGTTGTTTAGATTATTGTTGGACGCTCGAAGGGGACAGCTCGTACAGCTGCTGGAGAGCTTATTTTGAACTGAAGGACCTCGAGGTAAGTCTGCAGATTAGCTCGCCGCCGCCACCAGCTGATGCTGGTGACATAGGTCGAAGCTTTTCCCCAGCCAGTAAGGTTAGAGATCTCGCTTGTTTGGCGTTTAAACCGTTTTCATCTGGTGCAGCAGCTAGTGTACTTGATCTGAGGACTTGGCAGCCCGCGCAGGCTCCACCAAGATCCGAAGCGCGAGACAGTGGGTTTCGGATGGTTGTCCGTTCTTCCCCTTTTACATATAAAAAGTCCGACCTGATCGAAGTTGATCAAGATCGAACCTGGCCGGGCCAAAAAGCAATATGCAATTCTCTCTATTTTGTGGATTGAGGCTTGGATGGCAAGATCTAGCTCAGCCGCTGGACGTTTGCGCATTTGAGAGGGTCCCCTGCTTCCAGTTAGTTGAGACCTACTGACATTGCGTTGGCGACAAAAAGTAGACCTAACCAGAATGTGAGAAAAACGCCTACATGCTAACGAGTTAATATGTCGCCCCCATTTTAGAAAAAGTGGTTCATTTCTAGAAGCTCGTCCTGCGTTTCACCTATAAAGCTCAAAGCCATCTTGGGTCCAATCTTCCTGCCCACCTACCAAACCAACACATTCATTCTAATTGAGGAAAACCTGCCATGCAAAGAAAGTTTGTCTGCATAGCTTTTCCGGCTAAAAGAGTTACGTTGCAGAGTAATACAGCCGGTCATCCTAGACCTAGGGGTGAATTGATGGGGTTAGGTAAGATGCAAATCGAGCAAGGCTGAGCAATTAGAAGGGGAAAACACAGAAAGTACTACTGTGACATCTGCTCATCATAGTGACCCAAGTGCGACCGACCGACCGACGCAGGGCACACGCACACCAATCCATCATACTGGAAAAGAACAATCCAATCATGTGACGGGCATCCTCAGTACATATTCCAACAGACTCGCAAGTCCACAGAGAGTATAATTACAATGAAGGTATGTGGGATTCAAGGCTCAGGTACCTGCAGAAGGCCCAAAGTACATACAAATAGGTGGGTTGATCCTAAAGATAGAAAGTATTGCCGAAGGGATAATCCATATCCCGTCACCACATATTAGACCTGAAGCAACAGCTCCTGCAAAATCCTCTGCATCCTTCCTATTAATTCTCTCCCAGATGAACAATATTACGGTCCCCACAAACATGTCGATTGCAAAGTAGGCTCCAATGTAGAATGGAACAGCCATAGCCATTGGAATAGGGATGAACTGTGAGACCTTCTTGGGAGTCATGTCCCTCAGCAGGTTTATAACCAGAGCTGCCACGAAGAACCCTAGACACATGGCGAGACAGTTCTTGGGAAGCTCAGAGAAACCCTGGGTGCCCAAGATTGCCATTTCCCTGAATATTACAGCATATGGTGCTTTGTATGGTCCATCAGGTGCCCCAATATCAAAAGCAGTCCAAAACAACCAAAATGTGAGTGGGGCGATGATGCAACCCATGGCTGTTCCTACCAGTTGACTCACAAACATGGATTTTGCAGATGATAAAGATAGGTAACCTGTCTTGAAATCTTGCATAAGATCAGCGGCTGTTGAGACAATGGTCATCATAACCCCACATGCTGCTAAACCAGCTACCACACCCCCATTAGACCCAACCAAAGATGCCATCATGAAGAGTCCAATCTTCCCATAAGTTGAGGCCAAACTCCAATCCGTTAAGCCAGTACCATAAGAATTGCAGAAGGCAAGTGCAGGAGCAATAATGTATGAACTTAGAACCAGATACCAACGAAGAGGTGGAAAAATCATTGGAATTGTCACGGTGGATATTGCAGCAAGGCCCACATAGCCAGATGCTGCAAACCAGGAGGGTATTCGATCTTTCAAAAATACCTGATCTCTTTTCCTTTGCTCCATCACTATCTTGGAACTCTCACTGTCTGCATAATTCACAATAATCAAACACTAGACAAGGGCTATCTAAGGGGAAAAAGGTGAGCCTATGGATAGATGTTCAAGGACGATGTTCTTCTGCAGGCACTAAATAAAAGTGAAATGAAATGACTCTCGCACTAGTAGAGCAGATGCGTTTATTTTACATTACAACTAAAAAGTGAATGCCCATTTTAAGAAATTGGAACCAAAGATGTTTGAAAAAACCAGAAGATAACATGAACATTCAGAGTATACTACTGTCCTGAGCAGGTACCCAGAGTCAATAACTGAAGCTCAAAATATGTGTTCTGATTAGATAACCTAATCTAAAGATCATTCAGCAATCAGATAAAACATCAACAGCGACTGGAAGAAGCCATAGGTCTGATACAGGGTGCTTGCTAAATTATGCAACAGATTGGCCACACTGATTATAGAAAGAATTTCTTAGCATCTTCTACCGCTCTAATAAACCTTTTTGGCTCACAAATAGGTTTCAGATGCAATTTATTATAAGAATTCATTATATAAGCAGTCATCGTAATATGAGAAAGCCCTTCCATCATGAAATGACAACAAGTAGGCCAATTTCTCATCCACTAGCTTCAATTATAGAAAAGCAACACAATTGATGTCCTTACCAAGAGACTCCATGATGATCGGCAGGTTGCTAGTCTGGCTGCCTTTGTTGAACATCTCTCTAACAGTTATTCCTATTATCTTGATCAAATTGTAGAGACCATCCCCAAGAATGAGTGAAATAGCAATGAAAACCTGAAACAGAGAGGAAAGAGAGAAAAGTTGCTCCACAGTGAGTAAGCAATGAGAAAATTTCACAAAAAAGATGACATCTCCTACTCATCTTCATCAGCCAAGACGAAATTTTGCAACCAAGCACATTAACAACAAAACTTGTGCTCAGTGCTTATCTAATAGTAATACGGATCCAAGCTAGTAATTAACATAAATGTTCTTGTGAAGTACCTTATATCCATAGAGACCTTTGAAGTCATTGCTGCCAAGATCAGCCGAATACCAATCCCCAGCGTGTTGTGAAATGAAAGGCCAGAGGAAACCCCATGATATAATTGCCCCAAGTAGAACAGAGCAGTTAACTATGTGGGGACAGATTAGTCCGCATCCAACATAAGTTGGGCTAAAGTCAAAATAGAACCTGCATGAAGAGCGTGACACATGATCAGCACAAACTCCTCACGCAGTTTAGCAAGTGCTGGAAGTCAAACATGCAAAGTCGACGCTTAGCGGCGCAAGCATGTGTGTATGTTAGAGAGAGAGAGAGAGAGAGAGAGAGAGAGTTACGTGTTCTTAAACAGAGTCAAGCCAAGGCTGGGGAAGTTATCAAATCCACATGAATCACCAATACCACTGAAGAACCACTTGAAGCAGCTCCATGATAGACTTATGCTCAAGTATTTTCCAAGGCAACTAACTTGCTTGCTGGGAAATCAACACAGCAGAAAATCATAAAACGCACAACTAATTAGGAGAGATATCCCGAGTAAAGAAAGATTGTAAAGACTCCACAGACTAAAGCTATGTTAGCAGCTTACACTGTTTTCCTGATTAGGAATTTTTTAGCAGTTTGTTTAAGGAATCTTTTAACACTTTAAGACTAAATCTAGCAAATGTAGAATGTAGCCTACAGATGGGAAATATTTTCCAGTTCCATCATTTCAATGGAATCCTAATCATCTAAAATTCATAGCTGCAAGCTTGAAACTCCTTGCAAGCAGAAAGTAGAGCAGTATAAAGCAAATGGTTTCCTTCACCCTTCCTTACCCAGCAAGTTCAGCTCCACTGTTTGTGTGGAAGCTGTTTATTAGCATAGCGGTTGCAGTACCACTTGGATAAGTAAGCTTATAATCCATGACCATAACCTGCGATAATTGAACCGAGAAAAAGAGAAGATTAGGACAGGATGACGAGCAGTACTGCTCGTGATATTCGCAAATATATATTTACAGCATAATAATTCAGATTATAGGGTTGTAAACCTACAAACCAAGTATGCACTTTCATAAACTGTTCCACTTATAATATGGATAAGTTGTATCTACCGTCACCAACCTTTCGAAGAGGAACAAGGCTAAAAAGTCCCAGAAAGCTGACAACAAACAAGAATCCAATCATCCATCCCAAGCCTGGGTTTTTAACATCTTCTGCCCGATTACCGGGATAATCAGCACCGATGAGCTGATATGTCTTTTCATCCATTGCAATCAGGTACGAACCACCTGTCAATTCCATTAGCACTCTAAAAGATATTGCCAACGATGATAGCAACCGCCGCTGAATGGACAGAAAGCGCATGGCAATTCCACTACAACAGTAAATTTAAGCTTTTTAGCACCCATTTGATTGCTCAATGCAGCTCAGCTAACAGCAACAACAGAGCTCAAAATGCAATCAGCATTTAAAAAAAAAAAAAAAACCACTAAACCAATCTACATTCGACGCGCCGAAAATTATAAAAGAAGAAGAAGAAGAACTGACAGCTGAAGGCCAGCCCATAGCAGGCCACCACGCAGGTCTGGATCACGGTGTTCTCCTGGCGAGTGAAGGGCGTGACGGAGAAGCCCAGCCGCGACAGGAACCCCGTCCACGACTTGACCAAGAAGAACCCCAGCAGCCCGGCCGCGACGTTGAGGGACGGGATGATGCCGACGGTGAGGTTGAGCTTGTGGGTGATGATGCAGAACAGGCTCCCCAGGACGGCGCTGACGGCGAGCCCCGGACCGTGATCTGGTCCTTCCAATCCGGGATCCTCTCCTCCCCGTCCCCCTCCCCGCCACCGTCGGCGCCGCCCTTCCGCGGATCCGGCAGCAGCGGCTCCGATATCTCGGTACCCATCGACGGCGACGTGCAGGATGGAATCGAGCGCGAGAGAAAGAGGGAGGTAAATTGACCGATCCGATGACGTTGACGACGACGATAATGATGGAGAGAGGGAGGGAAGGGTAGATGCGTAGGGAGGAAGGTTTGAAGGAGAAAATATTTTCTCCAATATTTTCTCCGATCCGGGAACCAAATTGGGTATACCGTACACGTAGGTTTCCATTAAAGGACACACCACATTCTGGGGGTGGCGCAGCAAGTTCGAATATTATATCTTGCCTCCAAGGTGGCAACACCAGATGTTTTCTTTCCTTTTTTTCTTTTTTTCTTTTTGGTAAAGTTCTTTCCTTTTTCTTTTTAACCCTGAAATAACTAAAAAAAATGTTGGAATTACAAAAGCGAAATTAAACATTTCCAATTTATTTATCTCTTGTTGCTTTTGGAAAAAGCGATCGTCTTTTTGGGGGCGCATGGTGTTGAAATTCTTTGCTAGGATTCATGTTTTAGCCTCCGAATAATATTGACATGTTAAAAGGCTCAGTGAAGTACAGACAAAGGGTTTATATCAAAAGTGACTCATCCTGTCTGGGCACCTATATGTGTATATATATATATATATATATATATTAGAGGTTGATTTCTTTTTTGTAAAACCTAAAAAGTCGACTTTATTTTAACATTTGTCAACACATGTAAAAATTGCAAATAAGTATCAATTCGTCATAGGCATGTAGAATTAGGCTTTAAAACTTCAAGTTCTCATAAAAAGATCAAAGGTTGGTCTTTTTTGTCCAAGTCGACCTTTGGTGGAAAAATAAATGATTCATTAATTTTTAGTCAGATTTTTAGATTGAATTTCTTCTAGGCATTTGATTTAGGGGCTACAATAATAAAAATTTGGGGCCTGACTCCATAAATTATGAATTAGGAAGATTCGGAGAGTTGGTTAGCGTGAGAATAAGCTTGAATAGACAATTGATTTTTTTTTTTTTAAAGAAAAAATAAGCATATGCACTTTTAGGGGTGTGCAATTGGACCATATAAACCCGGTTCCCGAATCGGCCCACTGAAAACAAGGTCGAGAATCGGTTCTCGTTGAAATCTGTTCGAACCGATTCCGAGGGATTACCCACCCAGAACCGGATCGACTGGATCAGTTCGGGAACCGGTTTGAGAATCGGTTTGTAAGCTAACCCAAAAGTCCAAAACCCTAATTTGTGCCTTGTTTCTTTCTTTACCTCTCACACCCGCAGACTTCATAGCGTTTTCCTTCGTCGTGCCATCGTTAGATCCAGCTCCCTGTCGCGCCATCGCCAAATCCAGCTCCTCGTCTCGCTACTTCCTCATTTGCGTTCATCTGCTTCCTCGTCGTGCCATCACCAGCTCTCCCTCTCTTTATTTCATCCATCGCCGGCTTCCTCATCTGTAAGCTCACAAATTTCCTCAATGTTTCTAAAATTTTCTTTCAGATTGAAGCTGGGTTCTTTCAGAGTTAGAATAGGATGGATTAAAAAAAAAGCATCCCGAGTTACTTCTCATCCATCTTGAAAAATTCATGAAATTGACGGAAATTCCTTACACCCGAAGCAACAATACATGACAAATGGCAGCTCAAGGGCAAGTTGCCTTCGACAAATAAACAAGTGATTCTTTAGTGGCACAAGAGCTATAAAAATAGTTGCATGTTATATTAAACTATTATGGTCCACTTAAGGTTTTTTCCATAATCCTAGATGCTTGTCCTCTTTACATAGTAAATGCTGTTTGAATACAAAGTCTGATAAATTAAGGGCCTTTATCATAATAATAAATTAATAACGTACTTTCCAAATGAGTAAGTTTGACCGAAATGAATGATTGGACATTCGTATGAAAGTCTCTCGGTTCTCGTGTTGGAAAGGTGAAAGACACTCGTAAAAGAAATGTATTCTGAAAGATGCTTTAACTTCAATTTTTATGCAGTAATTTTATCCTTTAAATAAATAAATAAAAAGATCTTTATGATTAATTTGACATGAGGAACGGCTGAAAAAGAATTATAAAGGATGCATTAATTTTACCAAAAACTTCATTATAAAGTAAAATATTTTTCATTAAAATCATTTTAAAGGAAAACAATTAGTTTTCATATATTTTATGATTTAGGGAAAGTATTTTCCTTTTGTCATAATGAGAGGTTAATTTCCTCTAAGCCAAGCTTGTTGTTTGTAATCATTGAATTGCTTAGTTTTCCATCATACAAATGCTCAATGATCAGAAAATAATTTCTTAAAAACAACTTTCTTTCAAACATTTTTATCAATGAATTGTTGAGATTGCTGTCCTAGGTTAATAACAAGGTCCTGTAATATTTTTGTCCAAAAACATACCAAAAACATATCTGTTACTTTCGGCACTTTATTTCTTAATTACCTTTTATTACCACCTTTGATATACTTGTTTTGATTCCTATATGTCGATTTTCTTGATTGTGAACTCGTTTACTTCATTTCTCTTAGTTATATGGAGAGGACCCACTCTAGGATCATGATAAACATAGAAACATCACACTTAGTGGACGTTAACATTAGGATTCATAATTTGATAAGAAGACTATATGTGATACTTAGTTGATAGATAATCAAATTTAGGTACCAAAAGGGCATTCATTGGATAACTAGTATAATCAAGTCTCGCACTTTGATCTTTGCTTGCATAGAAAGTGAGATATACTCTTGTATCTCATTTGGCTTCTAGCTAGCTACAATAGGCTAGTGGCGGCTCATTTACATGATCAAACTCTCTTAGAATTATTAAAAAAATCCCGACATCCCTTGAGATAAAAGTTTGGAAGAACCTATGCCGATTGAGGATCATAGATCCCTTTTGGCATTACCTCTAACTAACATGGTGACCACATGTAAAAAATATGTCAACTCATTGTATTTTTTTCTTCTCTCCTTTTCTTTTTTCATTTTTTCTTTCCTCCTTTTCTCTTTTTCCATAAGGCAAACTTATTGGCAGTGGCAATGGTTAGGGTGGTGGCAGATATGCTGGCTAGGTGCAAACTAAGGAAGAAGACAAAGGAAGAATAAAAAAGACAAAAAAGGAAAAAAAAATTCAATTGGTTAGCATATTTTTGCCACACTGGCGCCCTGTTAGCATCGTGGGAATTTTAGCCGGTGATAGTGCGTGACACCGGTGGCCTGGATCGCCGGATCACCGTGTTCAGACTACAAATTTCCATCCAAAATCCTCGCGCGATCTCGTTAAATTGACTAACAAGATAAGGGAAAGCGATGAAGACCTGATGGTCCATTTGACTTCGGCTGCTCGTGCAATAAAACACCCAACTAACGCGGATCTCAACCGATACGATAAAACTGCAGTTCAGGGGCGCTTGAGTCTGGAAGTTGTGCGCGGCGATATAGGCGCGTTTGGTAACGTTTCTATTGAAAAATTGTTCCAAGAATGAAATAGAAAAAAAAAGTGTTTCTGTTCTAACAATTTTTGAACAAAAAAAATGCGTTTGGTAAACTTGTTCTAATAAAAAATGAATAAAACACATTTGGTAAATTTTTGTTCTTTTTTTTGTTTCTTTTAATTTTTTAATATTTTTATTTTATTTTCATTTTTTCCTTTCTTTTTATTTTTTTTCTTCTTTCAGCCGGTTGCCGGCCTCCGACAACCAGCCGACGGCCGGGCAACCTCGCTAGGGGCCGGCGACGCTCGGCCTCGCCGGGGGCCGGCGACGCTCTGGTGAGGTCGTCGACCCTCGACGGCGGCGTCGCCCAGCCCTCGACGGCCGATCGCCGTCCATGGTCGAGGCCGGCGACCGACCAAAAAGAAAAGAAGAAGAAAAGAGGAAGAAAAGAGAAGAGAGAGAAGAAGAAACAAGAAACAAGAAACAAGAAATTATTTCTTCAAAATTGTTTCTAGAATGAGAAACGATTTTTTTTTTTTCTCAATTATGTTCTTTTTGAGTTTCTAACAAAAAAAAAAAAAAAAAAGAACAAAAACACAACCAAACGCATTTATATTCTTTTTTTGTTCCCGAGAACAAAAAAACAGAATTTCTGTTTATAAACAAAAAAAAATAAGAGTGAAAACATGCAGGCCCATAGACTCACTCAGCATACTACAAAAGCGAGAACCAAACAGAACCCACAAAGATTAAAAAAAAAAAAAAAAAAAGCCCCAAACAGCAAAGGGAGAAAAAGTGGGGTCGCGATATATCTCCCGCCAAATTCCATTTCCTTGTCAATCAAGTCTTTTCTCTCTCTTCCTCTCCCTCCCTCCCTTTCTCTCTCATCTCCATTGCGAAGGCTCCCCCCCCCGAGTCACCGACTCAGTCCCGCAACTCGGTCGCTCCCGGCGGGGTCATAAAAACGTATTTTAGGTATGCGTCACAATAAATATAATATAGGATTTTTTAATGATTTTTTTCCTAAACAAAATAATCACTCAGCTTGGAGGATTTATCTTAGCCCTTTCAAGTAGTAAAGGTGGAAAAATGGGTTTTAGACCCATTTAAATCATAAATAGATTATATACGGGTCACTTGTTTTTTGAATGAACTAATTAAATGGGTTTAATGATTAAATATTTAAGATATTTGGATTTTAAGTGGGTCTTAAATGAGTTGGATTTAGAACCAATTTTCAACCAAAATCACATAATCTCTTTGTTCTCTCTTTAACTTTAAAAATATATATATTTTTATAAAAATCGAAATTAGAATTATTTTTTATATTAATTTTCTAATCTTTTCTTTTCTCTTTCTTTTTCCTTCTTTCAATGGCTGGCATGGCGATGGCCGGTGATTGGCCCGGGCGAGCCTCGAGCTCACTAGATCCGGCGAGGCTCGAACTTGCCGGTGTTGAGCGAGCTCGAGCTCGCCTGGATCTGGGCGAAGTGTAGGCCTCGTCGGTGTCGAGTGAGCTCGAGCTTTCGGATCTGATGAGGCGGAGGCCTCACCGATGTCAACGAGCCGGCGAGCTAGAGACTCGCCTTTGGCCGATCGTCGGCTATCGTCATGGCCAGGGCTGACCAAAGAAGAAGAAGAAGAAGAAAAAGGAAAAAGAGAAAAAGAAAAAGAAATATTATATTCTTAAAAAAAGATAATTAAAAATTAATTTTTAAAATATAAAAATATTTAAAATTCGATTTTTTAAAATTATAAAAATTGTCCATTAAATTTGTGTTGTATAAAACTATTTTAGCAAATACCATTTTTTAAATACATATATATATATATATATATATATATATATATATATATATTTTTTTTTTTTTTTTTAGGCTTCGTTAAATGGGTTGGGTACGGGTTGAGTACGAGTCGGGTCGGGTATGAGTAAAAAAATTTTGACCGCTAATAAATGGATCATAAACGAGCTTAAATTGGTCACTTGGGTCGGACCATTTATGATTTAACGGGTTTAGGTAGATGGGGTCTTTTTTGTCATTTGCACGCGGGTGATTGCGGTTGCCCATGGCAGTTTTCCACTTTCCATGCGCTTTCTTCGTCGTTTTTCTTTTTTTTTTTTTTTTCTTTGGTCGAAAGCTTTCTTCGTCGTTCTAAAGCGTGAAAAATTGACTTAAAAACATCAATCGATAATTTAACTAGTTCTAATAATTACGACAAATCGACGGGCTCAAAATCAACGTTGAATACGGCGTCTGGATCGGACATGAGGGTGGGCACACGCGCCCACGTGGTAATCGGGCACCTCGAGGGAGCAGCGCGCGGTGGGTTGCGGAGATTCCAGTTACGGCCGACTCTGCAACATCCGTTCCCTCACTCGATACGGGAACGGGATTGGGTAGCGTGTAAACGTAGGTGTCTATCGAAGGACCCACGCTTTCGGAAGGCGTAGCAAGTTTGAATATTATCTTTTGTCCTAGGAGGCACCGCCTGTTGTCTTTTTTTCTTCCTTTTTTTTTTCCAAATATTACGTCACCCTGAAATATCTAAAAGAAATTTTGGAATTACAAAGGCGAAACCGAACATATCTGACTAATTTGTCTCTTGTTGCTTTTGGAAAGAGCGATCGTCATTTTGGGGCGCTCGTGATGGGTGGTTGGAAGTTCTTTTGCTAGGATTCAAGTTATAGCCTCCGAATAGTATTGACATTTTAAAAGACCGAGTGAAGTACAGACAAAGGGTTTGCATAGAGGGTGACTCATCCCATAGAAAGATATATCAGAGGCGCTTGGGTTTCCATGGCCAACGTTCTTCTCAAAGCGTCGTAATGCATTTGTTAGTGACGCCATTGCTGTAGTTGAGTTGCATCGCCTATGTTGCTATTCCGATGCTTTTGGTCTTGCCGAGACATTGATAAACATAAGAGGTGTCGTTGGGGATGTTCGGGTCATTTGCAAGGTTTAAGCAATCAACCTGGATGGGAAGCTTTCTTCATGTTAATTGATATAATTAAAAAGTTATGTATTTTTTTCAATGATCCTGATTAATTGTAATTGATATTTTGTTATCTTAAATATTCATCCTATGAAAAGCCTATAAATGGACTCATGTAATTGGTCATTCGATAATATACTAAATATTATATTTTTCTCTTTTTCATCATAATTCTTAACTTGTTATCAAAGTATTTCTCTGCCAATTTATAGCCTTCCGAGCTATCTGACATTATTTTGCTGCTAATTTTGGAAAACGAACACCATCACTAGACTCATTACCTTTAAACAAATTGGATTTTGAAATTTCTTCATGAATGGCTATTGAATATTTTCGAAAGTTGGTTGGCGCTTAAGAATAAGCTTGAATTGATAGTTGATTCTTCTTGTTATGAAAAAAATAAAATTGTGCACTTTAAATCAAATCAAGTCTAACAAAATCAATTTCAATTCAATATAGGCATTTCGAGAGAATTTCAGAAAAAAAGAAAAATCGAGTGAAGTTGAGGAATCCACGGGGTACCTTTTCGTCGCTTAACATGGAAAAACTAAGGTCAAGATTGATTTGAGAATGGCACGGTTTCGTCTACCACAAGATAATTGAGGATTCCAGGTGTACCTTTTCTTTTCCCAATCATGTTGCTCAAGCGCGTGGTGCGCAACTCCCTCCAGGAGCAACTCGTAGCCGGACGACGCCTCTTCTATGGGGCACCGCCCGAGTACTTTCATCGACCTCCCAGCATCATGGACCACCGTGGGCCCCAGCGCGTGAGGATCAATCGTGAGTTGGCCTTTGGAAACTTAAGAGGAGCTTCATGGGAGTGAGTGCGCTTGACCGCGATCAGGTTATGGAGGGGACGTAATTTGGAATTTTTGTGTTAGGTGTCTTTCTATTTTTTTTTTCCCCGTCTACAAGTAGAGTCCGAGATTGGCAACCTCACAAAAACGTGGCAAGAAGATGCCTCGAAGAATTGATGGGTTTTGCATGGGCCCCAGTGTAATCGTCACCACCATCATCATCATCATCATTTCCCAGAAAATTCCACTTTTACCCTTCCTTCGCGATCCACGTCTTGGCCGATCGAAAGTTCTTGGATGGCTAAGCCGACCGCGAGTCTCCCCTTCTTCGTTTTATTGGTATGGTATGAGAATTTGATGTCAGATTAATGGGGAAGATCTCGATCTTCATTAAGGGGGTAATATAATAACCATTCATCAAATGGATGGCCTAGGGTCACTCAACCCAAAAATTTTAAATTAGGAGAACATCTTTAGGACTGTGTACAAATAAAAGCCCAGAAAAAGAAAACTTAGATTTTCGAGGATTTTATATTGACACTACTTCGCTCATAAGATAACACATGATTTGCAAGCATTCGAACCAAGCACACTTAATTACTCGTTGAATCATTTGAGGCTGGCTTGGTAGCCTACTTCACAACCGAAAAAGCTAAATAAGCTTTGGGATTGTGTGCAAACGTGCGGTATGAAATTAAACTAAAGGGACAAAACTTGCAGAAACTTTGAATATCAAAAAATATTGTAAAGTGCGAGCTATTCATTCAACAGTATATTGAAGATTTAAAATATTCTGAGAGTACACAATTTACAAAGAAGTAAATACATAAACCAACAACAACGGGTGAGAGGGAAAGCCCTCAGCATATGAAGTATTTGCCAAAGTAAATAGGCTAGAAAAAGACACCTTCCCAAGTGATGCCCCCAGATGCATACATAGAAGCCCCGGTCTGCACCAGAATCTGAAAAAATAGACAGAACAAGACAAGACACACGACCGTGAGAAGCAATCATCGTTTAATAACCATCAGTACAATCCAATAAAAGTGCCAACCAACCACGCGCGCTGGATCAAACAAAGCCACGCGCTTAGGCAAACAGGCCAAGCAGGTGCTGAATCGAACAAGCCACGCGCTCTTGCGCGAGCGCCCCGCTGCGTCAAACAAGCCACGCGCCGAGGCAAACTGTCCAAGCACGCGCTCTTGATCGAGCAGGACGAGCACCGCCGCACCAGACCGGCCTAGCACTCGCGGTGACGGCCCGGAGGAGTGGGTTATACTGAGCATCGACAGCTTCTCATTTCTTTCATTTTGTTCATCAACTTCATTGGCGAACACCAACTGCCCCGATAATAGAAATACGAAACTAAACGTGAACATATGACTTTTCTTACCAGAGTCGAGGGATGATGTCGAGCGAGCAGCTCAAGGTGCCTCCGAGGATCATTCGATCGCCGCCGTCCCCGCCGTCGGAAGGAGCTGTGAAGTTCAAGCCCGTGAATGAGACGTCCACGTCGAACACGGCCACCCACCATGGACCCAACTGCACCCTCCTCTCGGCTCTTGCTGCCGTGTCTATGGTTACCTCCCCGCCGCTCAACGTCTTCGCCAGGCCGTTCACGCCCAAGTCAACGGCGATCGCCAGCGATGACTGGACCTTGGCTCGGACTGAGGTGGTGCAGCTGGGGCCCTGAGTTAAGGGGGACACCATGGAGGCACCAGAGAGAGAGAGAGCTGGCCATCGAAAGTCAAGAGGAGCTTCATGCGAGGGTACTCGACAGTGAGGAACTTACCATGGGAAGCGGAGATGTTGAGGGACCAAAGGGAGGAGCCCAGGTTGAGCCCGAGCTCTGGCAGCGTTCCGGCGGATATTGCCAGGAAGATGACCATGAGGAGGCCGACGTACCTGGCAAAAGAGATACAGCGTCCGATGATCAGCTTACGGCGGTCAGACCGCGCCAGCGCTGGTGATGCCGGATTATCATCTGCATGGGATGGGATGGCGTGGAGGCCTGTCATTTGGAACTCTTTGGTGAAATGTTTCGCGAGGGTGTGGAATTTAAAGGGGACGGGGGCAGAATTAAAAAAATGAATTTCCCTACAAGTTTTTTTTTTTTTTTTTTTTTGGTGTGAAGTTTTGTGGGGGCATACTTGCAAATTTATTTTTCCCCACCAATTAGGAGCTTTTTGGTGTCTACGAGTTTTTTGATTCGATGGGAAGACTTTCAAATTTATATTTCCCTCAGTGTCTACGAGTTTTTTGGTGCGATGGGCAGACTTACAAATTTATTATTCTCCAACGAATTTTTTGACGTGATGGGTAGACTTCCAAATATACATTTCCCTACGAGTTTTTTTGGTGCAACGGGAAGACTTGCAAATATATTGGCGACGGGGAATTTAAAGAGGGCAGGGGGGCGCGTGGGCAGACTCGCAACAAAAAATTTTGGCGCGTGGGGAGAAGGGAGACTCGCAAGAAAAAAAAATTTGGTGGGGGCGTGGAGACACGCAACCAAAAATGAGGCTCGCAAGAATAATTTGGAGGAAGAAGGGATACTCGCAAAAAAAAAAGGGGACTCGCAAGAAAAATTTGATGGGGGCGGGGAGAGAAACAAAAGAATGGAGACTCGCAAATGAAAAAGTTTGGGAAACAAAAGGAGGGGACTCGCAAGAAGAAAAAAATTTGAAAATTTGCAGGGCGTGGAGACACGCGGGGTTGGGGAGAGAGATAAAGAAGGTGGACTCGCAAGCTCCCAAATGAAAAAGTTTGGGAAACAAAGGAAGGAAGGGGCACTCGTAGGCTCGCACTAGTAGGCTCGCAAATGAAAAAGTTTGGGAAACAAACGAAGGGGGACTCGCAAGAAGAAAAAACTTGAGGGGCGTGGAGACACGCAGGGTTGGAAAGAGAGACAAAAGAAGGGGGACTCGCAGGCTCGCAAATGAAAAAGTTTGGGGAACAAAGGAAGGGGACTCAACCACTGGGGTTTCTTGAAGGGCCACCCTTCCAACAAAGAGGGAGGTGAGGGGTTAAATCCCCATCTTCTCGAGGAGGATGGGGGGTAGGGACGCGTAAGTTTGAAAGTGGGTTGCGACTCCCACGCCCGCAAGAGATAGAGATGCGATGTCTGCAGTGAGTGTAAAGTAGGAATAGAGTATGACTGATAAAAAAAAAAAAAAAAAGGAAGGGGGACTCGCAAGAAGAAAAAAATTGCGGGACGTGGAGACACGCGGGCTTGGGGAGAGAGACAAAAGAAGGGGCACTCGCAAGAAGAAGTTTGGGAACAAAGGAAGGGGACTCGCAAGAAGAAAAAATTCGCGGAGCGTGGAGACACGCAAGAAAAAAATGGCGCGTGGGGAGAGACAAATGGCGCCTGAGACTCGCAACATAAAACTTGGGATGGGGGACTCGCAAAAAGAAATTTTCTACTACAGCTTTTTCAATGGGAGGTTTTGTCAGGACGCGGAATTCAAAGGGGGCGGACTTGCTAATCGACGTACAGCCTTTGGATGGGGATTTGCGTTTCCGTTCTTTCTACGAAGTAGCACCAAGACAGAATATCTGTTGTCGTTGCCTCACTAAGAAGAGGAATTTTGACCATGAATTAACATAAAGTAGCGTGTGCTCTTAATAATTTTTCCAAAATTCTTAATTAATTTTTAAAACTTATATGCTCTAATCTTAGATTTCGTTTGTTTACGAAAAATAAATAATTTGAAAACTACTTTTCGTGAACAATGAAAATATTTTTTGTTAATTTATTTTAATAAGTGATACAAATAATAATTTTTAGGAAATCTTTTTCTCAATTATTCATTTTCCATAATATAAACGAGGCCTTATTATTGTCAAATCTAAGGTTACTCTATATAAAAGTCCAAAAAAAAAAAAAAGCCGCTATAGGGAATAAAAAAAAATGATGTGGTCTCTTAACAAGTTCTAAATGAAGTTCATTTCCTACCTAAATTTTCATTATTAAATTGATAAATTTCTTTAACAATGTATTGATATTTGGAAAAGTGAAGCAGGACCATTTTTTAAATTACTTAAACCTAACAAGGAAACAAAAGTTGTGTTTTTTTTGTAACTAATTTCAACTAACTCGATTGAGGTGAGCCCAGCCCAACTACTTCCCAGCCACTAAAACCTCGTTCACATGCTACCTGCACTGATTGTTTGATCCCACCCCACCTCTTCGTTCCTAAGATAGGAACAGGTTTAAATCGAGGATAATTTTATTTATCATCATGGGAGTGTACAAAAGGGGAAATTTGTAGAATGGATGTTGAAAAGTCTTTCAGAGGTAACATAGTCCATTTCATGAGATTTGCGCTTCTGTTGTTTTTGTACCCTCTTTGCTGGAAGTAGCACTAAGAATGTCTATTGTTATTGCCTCACTAAGAGGAATTTTGACCATGAATTGACATTTAGTAGCGTGTGCTCTTAGGAAATTCAAAGCATAGGATTTGCTATGTAGTATAGAGGGAAGACTGTTGAATGACGATGCCATGTCCCCAGATATATAGAGTGACGTTGAAGAGTGTTGGATTTTCAAAGCATAAAACATCAAATGGATTTCAATATGGATTTTGTTGAGGCCGAGAAATAGCATTGGCTGCTGCCTGCTTGTTTTAAAGGCCACTGTTCTGTTTGTGTCACACACTCATGGAAAAAATGGCTTTAGCCTGGAACTAACATCATTTTAAACTTATTTTGTTGAGGGTTTTTTTTATTATAACAGTTTTTGGAATACTGTGAAAATAGTAGTTTATTGTAAGTGACGTATTTTTGAAAAAGTGAGCCTCACAACAATTATGCTTCACAAAATACTATTACTTTCATAGTACCCGAAAGATTGTTATGCTAACAAAACTCTTCGTGAGTTGAAACCCAACAAAAACCACCAAGAAACCATCAAACACAGGAGAGCACACATACTTATTAGAGAGTAGCAAAGCTCGACTTCATGTTTGCAAAGGCTTCGAAAGAGAGATTTTCCACCTTCCACATGCATCGTCTTCAATGCAAATCCTAGATGGGGCAATTGACACGTGAGTCATAATAGACCCACTTTTGAGATCCTTCCTCTCTCCGTCGTTGCTCTCTCTCCTCTCACTATTTTCTTCCTTTTCTTTTTGCCTTTTAAGGCCATGGATGACGTTCCGTGGATTGCAGTGTCACCTGCCAGTCGTGGACGACCCACTCACGAACATGCCGACGCAGTGGTGACCGCCATCAAGGCAAGGCAATTCAACAGGCGAACCAGGCCATCGTCGATGAGGTGAAGCAGATTCCGGATCTGAAGCATAAGTTCCTCGAGAAGTAGTTCGATCTCTCCCCACAGGTGACGGAAGCGCAACTCACATTAATTTTTCAACTGTTCTATAAATAGGCTCTTATATTTCTTATTATAAATATCGAAATTTACATAATTTCTCTACTTCTCTCTTTTACATTATTCTTAACTCTGATAATGACGGAGACTCAGGAGCAGCAGAGCTTCACGAGGACTTTTGTGGATTTCGATGGTTCAATGCAAATCAATGCACGTAATATTTTCTTCCTCTTCCGTTGCGTGTCGGCAGTGGCCCGATGCCCACGGCAAGTTGTGCAGTCTCCTTGGGGACCACAACACGAAGTTCCTCGGATGTTTCCATTATCGGCGCGTAGACACATGACTTGAGCTTCCCTTGGAGAAAATATTCCTCTCCTTCTCTCTTCATTATTTCATCTCATTTGATGGCATCACTCTCCACTCTCTCTCTCTCTCTCTCTCTCTCTCTCTCTCTCTCTCTCTCTCCCTTCTGTTAGATGTAGCAATCAAGTGATGTGGAATGGAATTATATTGTGATAATTCAATGGTGGTGTTAATTATGGGATGGTGCTCATGGTAGGAAGTTTATGCGATGTTTTGACATTTATTTTTAACTTTCTCTAACTTAATGGTTTGCATGCGTGCTATGTGTACTCCAAACGTAAATAAGAAGAATAATGCAAGTTATTATGATTCATCTAGATGTTTTGAATTGTCATTTTTAGCCTCAGAGTGCAAAAAGGAAAAGCACCATCCTTGGAAAAAAAAATAATTCTTTTGCAACCAATCAATTCAATTTGTCCCTATCCTTTTAAAATTGATCTCAAACTCTCAATCAATTCTTATAATTTGACTTGTCTCGATTATATTCCAATACTTTTGTCTAGCCGCTACTTCCAATTCTAACTTTTTACCTAATAGATTCTGAATTTGGAGACATCGCCCACATAAAATTCCGATCTCATTAGTAGAACTGTGATAATGTGCCTTTTTTCAATAAAGGTGGCCATCAAGGACGGCTCAAAATTATTCATGTAACGCCACGTCTTCTAATTCAGCTTCATGTCATTTTGTATCAAGGTTTTTGGACAAATTAGGATGGACTTGCACATTAAGTAATGTGAGCTCTTCTTGCCATCATTCTCCTTTTTCACTTTCTGAAATAGTAGAAGGTTTTTCAAAAGCTCCCATTATTTTAAACAAAAAGACAAACATTCTGCGCCCAGTGAGTTTTCCAAAAGATGCCTCGCTAAGGCAATTTTCAAAAACACTCATTTCAATTTGCCCTAAAAATTCATAAAGCTTAATAATAAATTCTAAAATTATGCAAATCTAATTCCTACATAAGCAAAACCTAAACTAACATTAGTTTTTATTGGATTATTTAAGCGCAAGGACATTAATTTCTTTTTTTTGGCTGGCAGTGAGAAAAATACCTCAATTACTTTTGCAAATACACTCCACCAGATGAATTAAAGGGATAGAATTGACAAAATCACGATAATATATGGGGCCTATGTGCAATTTTATCCAATATTCACTTGCAGAAATGTGAGCGAGCGAGAGGCAAGCGCGCCTTCGACGTCGTGTCGAGTCTGACGGCCCCTTTCCTCGCCCTTCCAAGAAAGGACCAAGTCAAAAGGAAGGTACTTTGACCTTTCATGAAGTCCAGCTTTGATTGTCTTTGAAATTGCAGAGCGATGGAATCGCCCGGGCAGTGGCTGCCGGCTGGTGAAGGGCGTTTCTGGAGCTCTGCGGCCGAGCAGAGTCGGGTCTGGACTTGGACAAAGGACGCAATCTCGGGGTGTCTCCTGTTGCGATCTCGGTGGACCATCCGACACCAAAGGGTACCTCGACGGAAATCTCTCATCTTTCTTGTGTTTTCTGCGCCTTTCTTCAGTCGCTTGCGATCGTACGGTGTTATTGTCAATTGGGATTCTCGCTTTTTAGTTTCTCAAATCGAATATCATATGGAGCATCTACGAATATGCACTTGTTTTATTTGTAGGATGAGGTTGGATATCCACTGTGAGTTGGACAATTAGTTTTATGAATGATTTGTTCTTCGAAATGGCGGGCAACGGCTGACTATCGAAGGAGGTATTTTCGTCTTAAGGGATCTTGACGAGTTGAGAGACTTTCTTGGTTACTGTCAGAAGTTGAAGCAAGGGACGAAGCAAGATTCAGAAGAGGAAAATAGAAGAAATTTGGGGAGAATTTATTTTCTGTGTATTTTTCTATATCTCGACAATGTACATCAATGGATAATTATAATACAATGTGTACATTAAAAAAGGCAATGAAATATCTCACATATCAATCTAAATCAATCTAGTTTTTAGATTGATTCTATAAAATCAGAATCGGATCAATTAATATCCGAAGATCTTCTGCATATCTTCTAACACTCCCCCTCAAGCTGGTGGTTTGTAAATGTCCAAGACGCCTAGCTTGCTCAATAGATATGCATGCTGTCTTTGACACAACACCTTGGTAAACACATCCGCAGGCTGTTCAGCAGTTCCAATCCCTTTTGTCTCAATTGTTCCTTCTTGAATCTTCTCCCGAGTGAAATGACAATCCACTTCTATGTGTTTAGTTCTCTCGTGCATTACAGGATTCGCTGCAAGCTTCAGGGCCAATTCGTTGTCACAGTATAACCTTGTCGGACCTTTCAATCGTACTCCAAGATCATTGAGCAATCCTCGTATCCACACGACTTCACATGTGGTTTTTGCCATGGCCCGATATTCTGCTTCAGCTGATGATAGAGAAACTGTAGCTTGTTTCTTGGTTTTCCATGAGAGAAGGGAATCTCCAAGCTTGATACAGAAGCCGGTTATGGATCTTCGACTCATAGGACATGTTGCATAGTCCGCATCACAGTATGCTGTCATTTCCATGTTGCATTTTCTGGATAAAAGTATTCCGAGTCCTAGACATCCTTTCAAATACTTGACCACCTTCAGAGTAGCATTCATGTGGGATTCTTTCGGTTTGTGCATGAATTGACTCAGATTTTGCATCGCATATGATATATCAGGCCTGGTCATAGTCAGGTATATACGTTTTCCAACGAGCTTCTGATAACCCATCGGATCCTGTAGTATAGGATCATCCTGAAATGTTCCCCCGGCATGATCTACCGTAGTTAACCCGACGTTACATTCGATTGGAATGACAGGCGCACCCACGATAACCCGGCCTCGATACAATTTCTAATACAAACTTCCTCGGCGAGCGAAATCCCTTGGTGAGATCGCGCGATCTCAATCCCAAGAAAATATTTTGGTGCTCCCAGATCTTTTATATGAAAAGTGGTATGCAAGTATTTTTTAAGACTTTCTACTGCAGCTTCATCGTTTCCCATGATAAGGATGTCATCTACATAAATCATCAAGTAGATAGATGACGTACCTTTGGTCCATGTAAACAAGGCATAATCGTACTTTGATTGTTTGAAGTTGGCATTGGTGAGAGCCTTGATAAACTTAGCATACCATTGTCTGGAAGCCTGTTTCAGCCCATAGAGGGACTTACGGAGACGACACACTTTATCCTCCCCCTGTCTCCGTAAGCCTTGAGGAATGTCCATGTAAATTTCTTCATCCAGATCACCATGAAGAAAAGCGTTGTGGACGTCCATTTGGTGCAACGACCAATCATGGATTGCTGCAACGGACAAGAACGATTGAACAGTGACATCCTTGGCAACTGGAGAAAAAGTTTCATTGTAGTCAAAACCTTCGCGTTGTGTATACCCTTTTGCCACCAATCAAGCTTTGTATCGTTCAATGGATCCATCCGCTTTGTATTTAATTTTGTAGACCCATTTGCATCCTATGGACTTCCTATCCCGAGGAAGATCAACTATCTCCCATGTTTGATTATCGGCCAATGCCTGTAATTCTACTGCCATCGCCTTTTGCCACCGTGGGTCTTTGGATGCCTCATCATAACCAGATGGTTCCTTTTCATCGGATATACAACTAATGCAACATTTATGGTCCGACGAAAGTCTTTCAAATGAAACATAAGAAGATGTTGGATAGTTAATACCTGGTCCATTAAGTGAGGCATAGACATAGTCTTTAGTCCATGTTGGTGGTCTCGTGGGGCTCTTCAAACGTCTTGGAGGGTCCGTTGGTGGTGGAGGTGAAGACATTTCTGCGGCATTGTTTTCTGCTTGATTAGTAGAATCATCCTGAATGTTGGACGAAGCAGTGGGTATGCTGTCCAATGTCTTTGTCTGTGGTGAGTGATCAAATGATGGTGGTATGACTTCCCCCGGTGATGCATCAATAAAGTATTTAGGAGATAGATCATCTTCAATTGGAAATTGATGTGAGCTATTTGAGATATTCAAATCTCCTATAGTCTCCTGGAATGGAAAGACAGTTTCGTGAAATATGACGTCCCTACTCACGAAAATTTCTCCTGTCTACTGATCCAGAATGTAATACCCTTTCTGTAGGTTAGGATAACCTATAAAAATGCCTTTCCTTGCTCGTGGACCCATTTTATCTCGAGGTCCCACAGTTGTAGCATAACATAAACAACCGAATACTCGTAAATGATCTAATGCTGGTTTCCTTCCATAAAGTAACTCAAAAGGTGACTTACTAGCTAAGATCCGAGTAGGCATACGGTTGATGAGGTAGGCTGCAGTAAGGACACAATCTCCCCAATATGTTGCTGGTATGGATCCCTGAAACTTTAAAGCGCGTGCGACTTCTAGCAAGTGACGATGCTTACGTTCCACCACTCCATTCTGTTGTGGAGTATAAACACAGGAGCTTTCATGTAGAATGCCATGAACCAGGAAAAGTGATCTGCATTCATGATTAAAGAACTCCTTTCCATTGTCAGTCCTTATCCGCTGGATTGACTTCCCAAATTGATTTTTAGTCAGGATAATAAATGTCTTCAAATGAGATGGAACCTAAGCTTTTGACTGCATCAAGAATACCCATGTAGCTCGAGAGTGGTCATCAACAATAGTGAGAAAATATCGTGAACCGTCACGATGTGCTATGTGATACGGCCCTCAAACATCCACATGAATTAGGGAAAGGGTATTATTGGAACGTTTTGCATTGGAAGGGAAAACGACACGAGATTGTTTCGCTAGAGGGCAAACATGACAGTTAGGATATGGAAAGAAGGCACTATGTCCCATTCGTGAATGCAAAAGAAAATCTTTGTCATTGGCAATGGCGTTACAAAATAACATTTTATTGAAATGAATTGAACGATGATGACTTGAAGTGCTAGTCCAGAAATATAGACCTTCGAAACATTACCCAAGCCCATCAATTTCCCAAATCGAAAGGGCCTGAAAAAAAACATGTGTCAGCATCAAAGAGTATTTGACAAGAGTTTTCTTTGCAGACTTTGGACACGGAAATGAGATTGAACCGAAATTGTGGGACATAAAGGACATTTTTCAAGATAATTTGAGGGCTTAATTGAACAGTTCCTGTCAATGTGACATGACTAATATTTCCATTTGGGAGTTCTACAGAAATAGGTTCCTTCAATTTCCTATTCCTTTTTGAAAAAAAAGCTCATATCACAAATAATATGATCAGTCGCTCCTAAGTCAATTATCTATGTCCTTTTTGAAATTGAGTTTATCAAGCAATGAGATATACCCGAGAAGCTTCCCCTTGTTTTTCCAATGTCTGCTTTCTGCAACGCCTGCATCAATTGCTGATATTGCCCATGGGTAATAGGCCGATCACTACTTACCCCAGTAGGTTCGGTCACCTGGTAAGCTGCAGAATATTCTCTCCTTTTTCCTTTTTCTCTTGGCTTTCCATGTAATTTCCAGCAATTTTCTATGGTATGATGTGGACGTTTACAGTGCTCATAGTACAATTTACCTTTTCCTTTTGAATTCTGGCTGAAATTTCGTATGGAAAAAATATGGCTGTCGGATCCCTTGATTCCCGAATTATCACAACCGTCCGATCCAGCGAACAGATCTGCTCTTTGCAGACTGTCAGATCTTCGGGGAAAATTGGAGCCGTCAGATCTCCTCGTTAAATCCTGGATGCAGCTTCCATCCCTTTTAAGGGTTTGCTCGGCCATTTCGAACCCTAGCCCTAGCCCTTCGTGATTCTCCCGAGCTAGGGTTTTCGCCCCCAATTCTCTCCCGCGGCGCTCTCCGTGGAGGGCGAGGGCTACGGCGTCGCCTCCTCGTGTCTGCTCCGGAGCCGTGAGTCGCTGGCTCTCCTCTTGGACGGCCAGCTGGAAAATCCGGCCGAGGGGCGGCACGGGGTCCATCGCTAGAATCTGCGATCTAAAGGTTAGGTAAGATTCATTCAAAATTAAGAGAAATCGAGTGGATTTCTCCCTTTCCTTTATCGATCTGTACTGTCTGAGCGTCTCTGGGGGTCCCTCGAGTTTTTCCTTTGCGGCCTTGAGCTCGTTCCAGAGCGATGAGAGTTTGTTGTATACCGCCGTGATTGTCATGTTTCCTTGTTTAAGATCCGTGAGTTCTTGCGTGAGACAGAAAATTTTTGCTCGATCTAACTTCCCGTACATCTCTTTGATGTTATCCCACATGGTTTTCGAATCTTCAGTCAGTGGGAGGCCTGCTGTGACGTCTGGGGACACACAGTTGCCGATCTAGGTGCGGATCAGGCGATTGCACTTCCTCCAGTGCCTTGCCAGCCTCTCGTCCAACGGGATCGGCACGGTTCCGTCAAGGAAACCGTCCTTATCCTTAGTCGCAAGAGCCCTCCGGAAGTCTTGTGACCACTTACTGTAATTTTCTAGCCGGGTCAGTTGCAGACTAATGAGTCGCACTTCTGGACTGTCAGCGGTAGACACATGCAAAGGGTCCCCTGGTTCCGGTCGGCTGGTGATGGTTGCAATTGGGTACGGGAAAAAGTTGGGTGGAAAATTTGGGTTCGGGTAGGGATTCGTCCCTGTACTTGACCCATCGAATCCAGATCCATGCTCCGCATTAAAGAGGCCCGGACGAAGGTTTGTTCCCGATCCCGCTTCTCCAGACCCGCTTCTTGGTTCTGTCTCGGTGGCTGAGTTTGCCCTGCTTGCGGTTGGTAGACCTTCGTCGAGCTAAACATTATTCTGGTAATTCATTAGCCTCGGCAATGATGGATACGGGCCTTGCCCGATGTACCATGGATAGGGTACCCATTGGTAAGGTTGGCCCGGAATGGGCTGCCCCACGTTCGCCTGAGCCGGGAACATCTGCCATTGTTGCTGTGTAGTGGTGTTTGCAGGTACTACATCAGTGTTGCGGCCTTGTGTTTCTACCGACGGTGTGGCATTCCCTGTGGAAGGAATTCCCGTGCTGGCAAGAGGTGGGTTTTCTGGATTCATGGTAAGCGAATCCTCTCCGCTTCTTCTCCCTTCTTACAACAATTGTTTTTCTCGTAACAAGACGTATATCTGTCTTGCAGATTCAAGCAAAAAAATGGTGCGGAAGTTGGAGCTTAGAACCGACGCTCTGATACCATGTTAGAAGTTGAAGCAAGGGACGAAGCAAGATTCGGAAGAGGAAAATAGAAGAAATTTGGGGAGAATTTCTTTTTTGTGTATTTTTCTATATCTCGACAATGTACATCAACGAATAATTATAATACAATGTGTACATTAAAAAAGGCAATGAAATATCTCACATATCAATCTAAATCAATCTAGTTTTTAGATTGATTCTATAAAATCAAAATTGGATCAATTAATATCCGAAGATCTTTTGCATATCTTCTAACAGTTACCTGAGGCCTTCTCTGAAATGTTCTCATGCTCACAGGAGAATGAGCTCTTTGAAAAAGAAGAAAGAGGAGATCGAGGAAGCTGAGCGGATCAAGCGAAGCCAAGTGGTCATGATCTTCGACTTGGTTGGTCGCAAGGTGAGTACACTCTTTTCAGGAAGTTTAATGAATCTGTCTAATTACACACGACTTTAATCTCACCGACTTCCTCATCTAGAAAAGCAAAAAATCAGAAGGAAAAAGAGAGCATGTCTGATTTTGGGATACAACTGTAAAAGGAGAGGGACATTGCCATATTTGTCCAAGCAGCGTGGTAGAAGTTTGTAAAGTTTGATAAGATCATCTAGGCATAGATGTAGTTTATTCTTTAGGGAATAAAAAGACTTATACGTTAAATGGAGTGACCAAAATACACAGCACTAAAATATCTAAAAATGAAAAAAATCCCGCTTTTGCATTTTACAAAGAGAAATGAGGAGATAAAAACCGAGACCTAGCATGGAACCTTACTCGAGTTTGAGTGCACATATGAATTAAATCTCGGTACCTGGTGAACTCAGCCTGAAGAGCGATATGGACAGGATTCTCTGCACAGAGCTTTTTGACATATAGGGAATTCTGACCGGGAGAGGAGGGAGAAAAGAGTAATGCAATAAACCGAGTGAGCATTATCTGGGGCACCATGAGATCTAAAAAAAGGTCCTTTTTCCTTTTTCCGCTAGAAATGAGAATGAAAATTACCAGAGGTAGCTAAATGCATTACCCAAGCTTCCATGGTACAAAGAGTTTAGCCTCAGCAGTCTAGTGAAGACGAACTCAGCCCCAGGGAAGCAACACACAGGATTCTCACTGGAGGAACTTGCTGACGTTCTGTCAACAAAGAAAAGAGCAGCCTATGACAGAGCTATGGTGACATGAATGAGTGCTCATGCAGTTCGACATAATATTAGGTCGTCACCACATCCTCGTACAATCCTGTTTAATTTCTTTGTCAACGTGCCAATATACCTTTCCTTGCATGGCAGTGGCAATTGAAGCTTCGCAAGGTTGGAATTAAAATCATGCAAAATGTATAATAGTCACAGGCTTTCAAGGCATCAATGTAATAACAACAGACGAGGACATCTTCTTCCGATCATGTGAGCGTCTACTACAGAGCATCTTCTTTAGCAGCACCTGACCACCCTCATGAAGAAGTTCATAAGAAAAATAAGTTATATGGCTTTTCTTCAACAAGTCTTCGATGACAATCTAAGGCGTGGTCACCTTCTTTTGTCAGCCTTAAAATTTGCGTTCGCTACCTGAGGAACATTATGTTTTGTGAATCATGTGGTGAATGACCCTGACAGCCTCATCAACCTTTGCTTCACACAAAGGCAATTTATTACTCGACTAAATGAAGCTGCATTGGAAAAAAACCCTTTACAAATTTTTCGAGTAGAAGGTTATCTCCAGAGTCAGCATCCCCTGCTTTAGAGAATCCATCAATCATCACACAATGTGTAACAGTCGGGCAGGTAACTTTTGACACTCATCTCATGAAAAAGCTTCACTGGTCAATCGATATATAGTTTTCCCAGAAGAGGATTGATCATGATATTATATGTTGCCATCATATGAGAAACCTTATAATGCTCCTAAAAAAAAGCATCTTTCCTGCAAAGTCCCTGGATGAAAATATTGAATGCGAATAAATTTGGCCTTAATCCCCTCTTCAGGACATTGGGAAAAAGTTTTTCGCTCTCCTAGATGTCCCCGTTCTTACAAAGTCTATCAGTGAGCTATTGAATATTGGAATGTCCATATAAATAAATAAACTAAGCACATATGCCTCCCATCGATAAATCTCTTCATAGAACCCACTAATGACAGTAAATAAGCAACAGCATTGTGATCACAACCTTGAGAAGTCATATTTCAGAGAAGTCTTACAGCAGCATGGGGCCTACCTGTCCGACAAATGGACTTTATCCTGAATGTGAAGGTGTACACGTCAGGAGCAATCCCTTTTGTCCTCATCCTCAGATACACTTTATGGGCTTGATTAAAGTAACCGCTCCCGATCAGTATATTCATGATCGCATTGTAAGACAACTGTGGAAATCCATCCTCCCAAACACATTGACGGCTTCCTGAATCCTGCCTTTCCTTCCATGACTTCTCGTGGCCCCAACATAGACTCCTTTGAGCAAACTTCTATTGATGTTTTCTCCCAGCTCTGCCAGCAAAGTGTCCATTGCCTTAAGACTACCCATGAAACCCGAGCTTTTCAATCATGCATTTTAATTCGACAACGTGTGCTTGAAGCCATCTTCTTTCTGACTGAATTGAATAGAGAGTGGCGAAGCTCGACTTTATGATTGTGAAGGCTTCGAGAGAGAGGCCACCCCCTTCCACACCCATTGTGTACACCAAAAAAAAAAAGGTAACAGAAAGCAAGAAAACTCCAATAAAATGTGTTCATTAAATGGAAACTGCTTTTCTTCCCAGCCCCCCAAAAAAAAAAAAAAAAAAGGGTCAGAAGTCAGGATAATCGAAAACCTATCTTGTTTTTCCTTACAACATCCACTATTCCAAATTTCATCAAATTCACTCTATAATTGCGGGTTCAAACTGAAAATTTCACACTGAAATTCCTCAAACAGGTTATGTGCAGGTATAGTGGCTCATTGTCCCGTTGCTGAATACTAGATTGCTCTCCTCGTACATGCTAAGCAGTGTTTTGAAATAAAATGGGGTTGAAAATCCATGTTTTATAGTGGACTGATTGAAACATTCAGTAGTCCAACAAAGCTTCCAAAGCATTCACTCTATATTGCTCATTCAAGCACACAATTTCAACTAGGAGTTCCATCGAACACATCACAATCATGCGTATTTGCTCGGTAAAATTCAGGCAAATGTGGAAGTTGCTTTTTCGTAAATGGAGAGTAAACCAGTCGTGTAGGTCTTTTATCTAGTTGAGCGATCCAAATGACAAAGTCGAAATCAAGGAAAATGGAGAAATAATGGCAGGTGGCCTAGAGGGATCTATTGAAAATGACAGAATATGTAGAGGATGTGTTGTTTACGTTGAGAGGCTGTATCTTCAACGTTATATCTTACATGAATCAGCTGAATATGGTGATCAAGGAGGTAGAAAAATGTTGAAGATGTGACGAAGAGAAGCCAAAGAGTTCCATAGTTCTTTGCTCTTGGTTGCACGTCTTCATCCCGTTCAAACGTTGCACACTCTTGACACAAACGTATTTTTCCCTTCAACCACAATATCCTCTCGCGCACATTTACCAAAATAACATAAATTTTAACTCAATGCGTAATGTGATCCTTGAATTTTTAATTTGATTAATACAATCTTTAAGCTTTGACGCAATATGTAATGTGGTCCATAAACTTTTAATTGATTTAATGTAGTCTCTAAACTTTTGGTATATGTTCAATTTACTCTCTTAATTCTATGAAAATATTTAATGTTATCCCTGAATTAGAATTAATTAATGGAAGGATAACATTGAAAGGATGTGAATTAAAAAGACATGTCATCTAAAGACAGTTAAAATTGCTATAGAAACTCCCCGCAATAGAATCTAAAAGGATAGTTCCCGCAATGCCATGAATTCTATTTTGCTCACTTTAGTTGAACGATCAATAATCCATAATTACAATAATCCCCCATATTAATGGGTCAACGAAACATTTTTAACTCAAAGAAATATAAGTGTGCCTCTCTGGAAGTACAATGCATCAAGATAGGTAGCTTTCGCTTTGAACCTTTTTTTTAGTGAAAGTCTAATTGAACTTACCTAACTAGTCGATGGACTAAACCTTAAATCGCTAGTTGTTTGTAGTAACTTAGACAATAGACCTCACACAAATTCTTTCCTATTCAATATTGGTTCTTGGTTGTGTTCATTCTTTCAGAGATTAATGCATGCTTTAGAAAATCTAGCCTTTAGAGAATTTCATGGAGTTGGCTAGCTCCAAGCATATAGATGCATTTCTATCAAAGGTATTCTACTATACCTTACTATGATGCTGTACTTCACGCTATTCAAATCATGAAGCGCATAGCGTACCCTTAAAAATGTTGTCGGTAGCACTGTTGCACTTTAGGAATAGAAGACAGTGCTCACATTAGAGTTTTCAAAATTTGCATTGTCTTATTGAGATCTAAAATCACTAGGTTATGTTTCCATGTTGGAATCTCTTTATTGAGTTAAGACTTTTAACCTTATTCCCTAGATGCACATTTACTTGCTTGCTTGACAAACCTTTCGTTAGCAAAACTGCAATATTTTCCTTTGACTTCACAAGGTCAAAAGAAATTATTCCATTTGAAACAACTATTTGATAGTATTATGTTTACAACAAATGTTTCTAGACTAATTGTTATATGTTAAATTAAGTGCCCTTGCAAATGCTACTTGACTGTCATATTGGATGCATACCGTAGACATAGGTTTTGACCATAACAGAATATCCTTTAAGAGGTCTCGAAGCTAGTTTGATTCTTCAGCAGCTTTATCCAAAGAAATAAACTTAGATTCCATCATGGAGCACGCTATTTAAATTTATTTTAAAGATTTCCACGATATTGTGATACCTCCAAGTGTGAACATATATCCATTAATCGATTTCGATTCATCAAAATCCGCAATGCCGTTGGTATCACTATAGCCTTTGAAAATGATTAGATATTTTCCATATTATATAACATAATCTTGGGTATTATTCAAATAACTTAACACTCTCAACAGAGCATTTCAATGCTCGTGACCAAGATTACCCGTATATTTGCTCAATTTTCCTTTTGAGTATGCAATATTTGGTCTAACAGATCATGATGTACATGATGCTACTAATTACTTGAGAGAACTCCAACTACCTAATATTATTTCTTGTATTCTTTTTAAAGTTAGGTGTGAAAGAAAAGCATTATTCACTTCTTTGATGTTGAACCCTTTAAACTTCTCAATTACCTTTGCAATGTAAGGAGATTGTATTAAACTTAAACCATCAAAATTCCTTGAAATTTTGATGCTAAGTATAAATCCGCAAAGTTCTTCTTCTTTTTTCATGACGATAAAAAAATGTGAAATTATACAGGATTGACAGGAACAAGATAAAAATGTAGGGATAGAATGGCACGATCACAAAAATACATGGGCCAATGTGTAAATTTCTCCAATATTCGACACTATCTCATCCTTGAAATTTGCAGAGTGAAATGGTAAATATGGAATGGGGAGACATCCCTAAGCAAGTCTTTGAGGGTAAAATCACATGTGAAAATTCAATTTCTTTGAGAAATATTTACTTTACAAGTAGTTCACGGAACTTTCAAAGTCAAGCACGATACTATATTTTCGGATTAGTAAAATTTTATATCATACGTATATTCTCAGACATGATCTCTTCTATTGATTTAGATTAAATTTTCAGCATCGGGAGTAATAAGAGAAACTATGTTCTAGTAGCTTCGTTCATCAATGATTTAGTAATATTGCTAGATTTTTTCATGTTCCATCGTTTTTTTTTTTTTTTTTTTTTTCCAGTATGCTCTTTTCCATGATATAATGGGAAAAATTACTGAGAATTGAACCGCAGATTGGGTTGGTTCTAGATAGAGTATGAGCTATTGAAATTGTATTACATAAGCATGGTACATTTGATACAAAAAGATAGACATAAATCTAAAAAATATTAACTTTAATTAGTCACAACTATCAAAGTTATTTTCTTCCTACTTTTTTTTTTTGTCAAAGTAACATTTCATTCATTTCCATAGAAATACAAGAGAGAAACAACGCAGTCAATTGCAAACCAAGACAAATTCCAAACAACTTCTAGATAAAACGAGTTCCAGATAAGAAGAAGAATCATCGGGTTAGGGGTTACATGCTCAAAGAACATATATGTGCCTTCTTCAAATCAGAATCGATAGCCAATTATCAAATCCATTGTCAGTAAGGAGAGCATAAGAGATCTCTATCCATTGTTATGGCTTTGCCTTTCAATGGAATGCACCTAGGTTAGACATCCTCGACACCATCACCATTCAGAGTAACAAAGTTGAATGAGCACATTTGTGAGAGCAAAACCTTTATGAAACTTCTCCTATATCCTTCAAAACTAGACTTGTACACCAACAAAACCCTTGGGAAATGAAACCCTGAAAATATACATGCAAAAATCCTAAAATCTAGACCAGATTAAGGGATAGAAACCTCTTTAAAATGGGAGAGAGAAGCTTCCATATCTAAGATTAGATCAAAAGAGGAAAGCTCCTCTAAAAAAGAGAAAAGCAAGAGAGAAAATAGAGAATCAAATCAACTAAAGAAAAAAGAAATAGAGAGGGGAGGGAGAGAACTAGCTTAGACTCTCACTTCCATAGAAGTTGAAAAAGAAAGCTGTGTGAAGATGAGAGGAAGAGGAGAGAATCCTAAGGAGGAGAGAGAAAAGGCGATGGCCTAGATTCTCATGAAGAACTTAGACTTAATAAGGATGCCATTAATTTATTTTTCTATTTTTTGAGGTTCTCTCTTAGTGGTTTTTTCTTTCTATTTAACAATTTGATGCTACTAAAGTTGAGTGATGATGTCGGGCATGCAGCTTAGGGTGTCTCTAAGGATCATCCAATTGTGACCACCCTTGTTGTTGGTTGGAGCTATGAAGGCCACGTCCATGCATCAGATGTACACGTCAAACCATGGACCCAGGTGCAGCCTCCGCTTGGCTTTCACCACCACATCGATGGTCACCTCCCCAGCCTTCAACGTGTTCATTAGGCCCTTCATGCCCATGATATTGATGATGGCAAGCTTTGATTGGGCCTCAGCTCAGACTGTGGTCACGTTGCTGGGGTGTTGAGTTAAGGCGGTAATGAGGGAGCGATGAGAGAGAGTGAGTTGGCAGAAGCTTAAGAGAAGCTTCATGTGAGTGTACTTGATAGGGATGAGCTTACAAGGGTTCTTGACAGAGAAAGCGATATTCCATTGGATGTCAACATAGGAGGTGGAGATGTTGAGGGACGAAAGGGAAGAGCCTAGGTCGAGTGTGAACACCGGCGGCATTAAGGCAGGTATGACCAGAAAGATGACCATGAGGAGGCTGTGTAAAAATTTATTCACATAAACAACTAATCAATTAAGAAAAAAACGGATCCATATATGATTGTAAAACACCGAGATTAATAAACACAAATGAATTAAAGCGTACATGTTTGAACCATTGCTTCACTTAAAGAAAAGTAGATCAATTTGATAACCAGTGATCTATCGGAATGCTAGATCTTTCTCTCTATGACATATTTCGATATAGCAGCTTTTAGTGGGATTAAAACAACTGATAAGTATAACCTACCCAGAGAGGGGACCTAGCAAACCCTAATCAACAGCGTGTCAACTAGACTCTTCATATTACGAGCTTTAATTAAACACAATTGCCTAAACTTTGTTGCTCAACTAGATCCGTTATCAACAAATGCCAATACTTAATTTAATCAGACCGCTGTAGGGTTCAACAAATATTGGAATATCCATTAACCCGATTATTTAAAATAGAAAACTAATTAATTAATGTAAGCCCATATTATATAAAATTTTCAACATTCTCTTACTTGGGCTACATTAATTAACTTATTTTATTTTGAAAAAGATTTTATATTGAAAATGATACTATTGGGTTAATAATTGAAAATTTTGTTTTATGTGGCCACAACTTTTAAAAAATGATATTCCAATAATGGCATCTCAAAACCAATCCAATCCTATATAACCTCAGTATAGAATCATGGAGATCAATGTGTTAAGAAAATGCCACAACATAAGATCATCCATAATCACCTATAATAAGCATTATATTTTCATGGATTATGGGTTTAGTAGTGTAGTAAGAAATAGTGCCTAACATGTGATTAAAATATACACTATTTCTTATCGGTCCTCAATGCAATTTCTTAACGATATGAAACTGCATTAACGCAATTTCTAAACAACATGAAATTGCATGACTATGTCACAATCCAACATGAGATCTCATAATCAATTACATACAGTCATCTTTAAACTAAAATTTATTTAAAGATACTGTTTTATACTTCCATTTCTCATTCAACAGGAGAAATGATAACAATAAAATCAACAATAACAATTATCAAAATAAATGCTTTAATAAACATCATAAAAGCAGTATCAATCTGCATATAACTATATATCTAGAAATACAATTTGTATAACTCCCACTAACAAAAGAAATCAAAAGAATTTAAAACACCCATATTCTTTACATGTTCTATAAACAAAATAGGTCGTAAGCCTTTTGTTAGAGGATCGGCCAACGTGAACTCAGTTTTGATATTTTCAATTACAATATCTCCATTTTTGACTAAGTCTTTAACAGTATAATATTTGATCTCCATGTGTTTAGACGCATTACTAATCTTGTCATGCTTGGAATAAAACACAGCTGTAGTGTTGTCACAATAGATCACCATAGGTTTAGCAATAGAGTCCACAACTCGCAATTTTGAGATCAAATTTTTGAGCCAAACTGCTTGAATTGACGTGCCGTAGTACACTACAAATCCAGCATACATTGTAGAGTTCGTAATCAAAGTTCGCTTTATGCTTTTCCAAGAAATAGCACCTCTAACCATCATAAAAATATATCCAAAAGTTGATTTTCTATCATCTAAATAACTAACAAAATTAACATCTGAATATCCAATCACTTTTAGGTCCTCAACTCTGCTATACACGAGCATGAAGTCCTTTGTTCGTTATAGATATCTCATCACTTTTTTAGCTGCAACCCAATGTTTATAACCTAGACTCAACAGATATCTTCCAAGAGTATTCACAACAAAAGCAATATCAAGTATGGTACATACTTGTGCATACATAAGACTGCCAACTGCACTAGCATAAGAAATATTCTTCATGAATTTTTTTTTTTTAACATCATTCTTAGGGTATTGATCTATGCTCAATTTATCTCCTTTCACAACAGGAGCTTCACTTGACTTACATGTCTGCATATTGAATCTTTTCAAAACACGATCTATATAACTTTTCTGAGATAACCCCAGAACCTTCTTAGATCTGTAACGATAAATCTCAATGTCTAGGACAAAAGAGGCTTCCCCAAGATCTTTCATATCAAGCTTTGCAAATAGAAAATTTTTTGTGTCATTCAATAAATCAACATCGCTGCTAGCAAGTAAAATGTCATCTACATAAAGTATTAAGAACATATATTTACTCCCACTTACTTTCATGTAGATGCATTGATCAAATTTGTTTTCTTCAAAACCAAATGATCTCACAACTTTGTGAAATTTTAAGTACCACTAATGTGATGTTTGTTTGAGACCATAGATGGACCTTTGAAGTTTGCACACCATATGCTCATTTCCGGCTTCTTTAAACCTTTCAGGTTGCTGCATATATACTTCTTCATCCAAATCTCCATTTAGAAAAGCTGTCTTGACATCCATTTGGTGAAGCTCTACGTCGAAATGAACCACCAGTGCCATGATTATCCAAAAAGAGTCTTTAGTGGACACTGGGGAAAAGACTTCAATATAATAAATGCCTTCTCTCTATGTGTACCCTTTTGTGACTAACATTGCCTTGAATCTCTCTATGTTGCCTTTATTGTCTTTCTTGGTTTTGAATACCCATTTGTAGCCAATCGGTTTATGCCCATCAGGTAAATCAACAAGTTTCCACACTTAATTAGTTGACATGGAAATCATCTCTGTTGGAGAAATCTTCGTGAAGTGTTTTGAAGCTGACAAAACGTTTTCATCAGTCTAGTCTAAAGATTTGCAGACTTTGCTATTCAAAGTCTGAAGACCTCCGGACAGCCAGACTCAAGACTCAAAGTCTATCCTCATTGACAATTTCTAATCCGTTGAAGAAAGGCTATCCAGAACTGGATATTTTATTAAGGATGTAACTTTATCAACTGGAGAAGATCTCTTGGCTAGATATGACATAACAAAATCCTTTATTTGATCATGATTGATTCGAATATTAAGGATCCGATGATTGGCGAAATATTTTTGGAAGGTTCTATTTATGGAAACCGAGATCCTGATTGTATGGGCAAACATGATTGATGGGCTATCGACATGTTCCTTTAATAGCACGAATGATCTTCCTAATTGATTCCGTCCAATGGGTAGATTGGAGGAATTCCTTTGGTAAGTGCCAACGGATATGATGGCATAAAGGAGTATATAAGGAAGACATTCCAGTTGTTCGAGTGTGTGTGCGATAGAAGAATTCCAAAGTTTGAAGCTCCTTGTTCTTAGTCAATTCATTTGTTGAGCGAAATCTTGTACACAAAAGAGAGTCTATATTCGTGAGAATTCTTAAGGAAGTGTGGTAGAGTATCTACACTGTGGAACCAAGGGAGAACTTTGCTGTAACATCTCTTTTGTTCATAGTGAAATCCAGCCGGTGGGCTGTCAGTGCGGAAGAGTGGACATAGACTTGGAATAAGCCGAACCACTATAAACTTTGTGTTTAATTTTCTCTTCCCTACTCTTTGTTTTGCTTTAATCGTAATTCATTTTGTTAATCAAAAGAGAACTTCCTTTCAATCATCTGCCTAGTATCACTTTCGTATCTAGAGAAATTGTTTTTACACTTATTCATCCCCCCCTCTATGTGCTTATACTAGCTATCTCAATCTCATCCTTCATCGCTCCTAACCATTTATCTGCTTGATCACTATTAAGAGCTTCTTTGAAGGTCGTTGGATCAACTATACTTCCAATGTCAAAATCAGCTTCTCCAAGATAGACATGATAATCATTTAGAGGTGTTGGTCTTCTTTGTCGCTGTGATCTTGGCACTGGCATTTCTAGAGTCGCATCATTTGTCTGGGAAATTTCATTTGTGGTAGGAGGATCTACTGACATATTTCCACTATCTGCTTCTTGCTGAATTTCTACTCTGTACGGCTCTTGCATAGAAGAACTCTTTTCAGCAACATCTAATTCCAAGAATTTGGCAGTTTGAGATTCAACGATTCTAGTGCCTCGAGTAGGACAATAGAACCTATACCCTTTAGAATGATCAAGATATTCAATAAAGTAACATCTAGTAGTCCTAGATTCAGTCTTCTTCTGAGAAGAATCATAAATTTTCACCTCTGCAGGACAACCCCAAACTCGAAAATGATTCAAGCTTGGTTTCCTCCTTGTCCACAATTCAAAAGGTGTTTTTGGCACCGATTTACTAGGTACACGATTCAATATATAAGTTGGTGTTTTAATTGCATCACCCCATAAGTATTCGGGCAAATTAAAACTGTCCATCATACTTCGTTTCATCTCCATGAGTGTGCGATTGCACCGTTTAGTTACACCATTCTGTTCAAGACTCCCAGGCATTATATATTGAGCAACAATACCACAATCCTAAAAATACTTTGCAAACGATTCATTTTGCTGTCCAGCCTCAGTATATCGCCCATAATACTCACATTGCGATCAGACCTGACAATCTTTATAATTTTTCCCAAATTTTTCTCAACTTCAGTATGAAACACTTTGAACATTTCAAGAGCATCGGTCTTCTCCTTAATTAGATAAACATAACAATAACGGGAGAAATCATCAATGAACGTGATGAAGTACTTATTTCCACACAAAGTGGTTGAGTATGGCCCACTAATATCAGTATGAATTATCTCAAATAGATTTTGACTGCGAGTAGCGCCTTTCTTCTTGGTTTTAGTTAATTTTCCCCTCACACAATCAATACAAGTTGCAATATCATCTAAGTCAAGAGGAGGAAGAATATCAGCCTTGATAAGTCACTTTATCCTTTCTTTGGAGACATGCCCCAATCGCTTATGCTATAGCAATGAAGATCTTTCTTTGATTAAAGATCTCTTAACAACATTATTCTCAACATTGAAAGAGCAATATGGTCTATCGAGAGATAATGTTAATTGATATAATCCATCAGACAAAACACAGTTCCCAATAATTCTAGAATCATAACTCAAATCTACTCTTTTATTTGCCAAATAAAGACAATATCTAGTTTTGTCAAGCAAAGAAAGAGATACTAAGTTTCTCCTAAAACAATGAACCTAAAATACATTATTCAAGATAAGCTGAAAACCAGAATCTAAATTCAAAACAACTGTCCCTATGCGCTCCACATCAACTCCAGTATTGTTTCCAACCTTAAGCTTTGACTCTCTCAGACTTGGATTCGTTAGATTTGTGAGACCCTGTAAGGTAGTAATCACATGAATAGTAGCACTATAATCAAGCCACCAAGAATCCAAAGAAACATCAACTAAATTTGATTCAAAGCAAACCAACAACTCACCTTGGTGACTTTCTTTAATTTTTTTTCATCAAGCTTGGAACTTGTAGCAATTGGCTCTCTTGTGACCTTACTTCTTGCAGTGAAAACACTTGAAATCCTTATCTCCATTTCTCCCATAGTTCCCATTTTTCTTGAAGTCTTGGCCTTTCTTTGGACCATGAGCATTTGACCCTTTAGGCTTCCATTTGCCTCTAGACGAACTCAACTTGACATTGGTAATTAAGTGGGCGGACTCATACTTTTCCTTCTTTAACTTCTCTTCCTCAGTCACACACTTAGTAATCAAGGCATTAACGCTCCATGTCTCATTCTAAGCACTATAAGCAGTCTTAATATGGCTAAATTCAGTTGGCAGAACATTTAAGGCGTGATGCACAATATAATTTTCAGAAACGACAATTTCATGGGCCTTAAGTTTGGACTGAATGTGGACCATTTTCAGTATAAATTCTCTAACACCCATAGCAACATCATACCTCATGTTCGTTAATTCACTCAACAAGTTCCCAGCTTCAGTCTTATCTGAGACTCTATATCTTTCTTCTATTGCTTCAAGGAACTATTTGGCATTTGTATCTTCCGGCAAACCACTAATGAGATGCTCAGCAATAGATCTCTTCATAGCAATGAGGCTTAGTCGGTTAGATTTTTCCCATTTAACATAATGGGCCTTTTGATCTGCAATACTTTGATCATTGGGTTTGACAGGTTCATCCTCACGTAGAGCCAAGTCCATATCAATGATGCCCAGAGCAAACTTAATATCTTGCTTCCATCTCTTGAAGTTTGATTCAGTTAACATTTCAACTGTGGCATTGTTGTTATTTACAGCAAATGTAACTGTTCGTCATACATAATGCAATAAGATCAATTATGGGCAATAAGCAATTCAACAAAAATAATTAGTACATTATAAACTCCAATTTGGGCAGAGTGTATAATGCACCATTATTTTTCACAACATGAAGTTTATAAAGCAACAACAAGGAGAATTACTTATAATTGTCAAGGATCCATTCCCTTTGGGCAGACAAATCCTTTAAATCACGCATCTCCATAATATCAATATAGAGGGGAATTACATATAATTTTCAAAAACATTTATCCCATTTGGGCAGATAAATATTTTTCAATTATACATCCCCATCTTTTAAATATGGGAATTAAACTTCATGTTATTTTCCAAATTAATATACACAATAACCCCATTTGGGCTAGTAATTGTATATACTAATATTTATCAATAGGGAACTCCAAAAATTTATGCCCAAAATTCATCAAACAATATGAAATACTTTACAACATATGCTTTCAAAGATCATGTTGCATTTTTCAAACAACAATTTCTGCCAATTTTTTTTTATAATTTTTTTATTATCTTTTATTTTATTATTTTAATATTATTATTATATTAGTCCAAAACTTACCCGCGCGCCCTGACCTTCGCCCGGCCCATAGACCTGCAGAAGCCCACATGGACCTCTTGGAACGAGCGGGCCACAAATTAAAATGGCCCATGGGTCTTTAAAAAGTCCAAATATTGGGCTATAGGTCCATGTGCAAATTTTTTTTTAATATGTTTCTGGTTCTGGGCGAGAGCCCAGAACCTTAATTTCATTGATGGTTCTGGGCTCATGCCCAGAATTCTTTTCCTTATAGACAAAATGGGCTTACGCCCATTATAAGCCCGGCCCGGCTGGAGGTCTTCTTCAACCTCCAGCTGGGTCCCGAATTTTTTGCAAACCGGGTCGCATGACCGGGTTTCAACCCGAAGCTCCAAAAACTCATATTAGCTTGATTTTTGATGAAATTTCTCCATGGGACTTGCATATAAAATCAATATAATTAACTATAATGAATTAAACGAAGAAAAACTAAGTAAATCTACCACATACAAGTTTCAAAGTTTTGGATCTTAACCTCCCATGGCTGAATTTCGAATTTCTTAAACTTAAGCCCTAAAAACTTAATTTAATACAACAAAAGGACACTAAAACATATATATAACAATACCCATGTAATGATTTGCAACGAACATCAATCAATTGCAAGTAATTTGAAAATTCTAGAACTTTTTCATGTATAAACCCTAGAATTTCAAATTTAAAAAATTCTCTCTCAATTCTCAATGAAATTATGCAAATTATATATGGTTGGAAAGGTCTCAACATGTAGAGCAAAAGCCCTATGGTTTCAAGATCAATTGAGCAAAAAGATCCACATGAAAAAAATAATGCCCATGTTGGGTTCAAAAAAGAAAATTTCGAATTTTTCCATAAAAAATTGGGTTCTACAATCATATATGATTAGCTCTTATACCACATGTAAAAATTTATTCACATTAACAACTAATCAATCAAGAAAAAAATGGATCCATATATGATTGTAAAATACTGAGATCAATAAACACAAATAAATTAAAGCATACCTATTTAAGCCATTGCTTCACTTGAAGAAAAATAGATCAATTTGATAACCAGTGATCTATCGGAATGCTAGATCTTTCTCTTTATGACATATTTCGATATAGCAGCTTTCAATGTGATTAAAACAACTGATGGGTATAATTTACCTTTTATAGGTTAGAGAGAGGACCTAGCAAACCCTAATCAATAGCGTGTCAACTGGGCTATTCTTATTATGGGCTTTAGTTAAACATAATTGTGTACATTTTGCTGCTTAACTAGGCCTGTTATCAATAAATATCAATACGCAATTCAATTAGATCATTGTAGAATTCAACAAATATTTGTATATCCATTAATCCTATTATTTAAAATAGAAAACTAATTAATTAAATTAATGTAAACTCATTATAGAAAATTTCCAACAGGCCGCGCATAGTGGGTATAGAAAACGTGATACAATGGGCAATGATCAGCTCGTACCAGTCGGAAGGTGATGGTGTTGCCACGTCGTTATTCGGAATGGATGGGATGGCCTGGGGGACTCTTATTTGGAATCTGCGTTAGAGTTTTTCTCTTCGTAAGAGCTTCGTGTGAAGTTTTGTGAGGACTCACGCACGTATATATACAATTGTCTCCCGGGGAAGGGGGGGTGGTTACGTCGGTACAAAAATTATCTGGTAGGCTGGAAGTTGCGGTTGGTCTGGTCCCCCTTGGGAAATTACCAATAACTCCCGAGACCCAAAAGAAAAAAGAGTCGCCAGTACGGCGGCCGCCTATGTCGGCGTAAGTGCGCAAAGAAGCCAAGCCAACTCGGGCGAGGTGTAAAACAAGGTGTCCTCTTGAGAATTTTCTCATGACCATATAAGTGTTTGGTATTTTGGGTACTAGGATCTTCCGCTGCGTTGACAGTTGCCCGATGGCCATGGCAACTTTGGGTTTGTCTCCCCGGGCCGACGACATGTAGTCCTCGGGTGTTTCCTTCACGGTTCCGCCGCTAGGATGGGGACATGATGACTAGGCCGCCTTAATTTCAGGCGTGGCAAAGATGTGGCAGGTTCCACTTGGCAACTAGGTTACCATCCTTAAGTGTTTTTTTTTTCTAAACAAAGAAAGTTCCATGGATGTCCATACTCGTTAATGGCGTGCAGGTCCAAACGCATTTTTCCATCTGAACCTGAAAAATGCTCTACGTTACCAGGAAACCAGACGAATTTCAATAGTTAAGGAGATGACCACGCATTGACAATACGGTAACGCGCCCTCTTCAAGAATTTTCTCATGACTCTTAGATTTATTTTCAAAACCCACACATTCTAACGTTATTATTGCCAAACTAAAAGCAACTCTATGTAAAAAATACGGGATGAGCTCACTAGAAGTATCAAAATTTATCGCAAAAATGTAATTGAATTATAAAATTTTTAGTAAGTGCAATCAAGTTCTATAATTTATTGAGTTTGTGCAATCAAATCCCTCCATTGATTGGTCCAATTTTGGTTGATGAAAATGTTGGCATGACTTTTTTTTTTTAATTACTTTCCTAAAACATGTGGTGCCAATGTGGCACTCACCATAAAAAAATTAAAAAAAAAGAAAGAAAATTGATAAGAAGATAAATAAATGAAAAAAAAATGAAAAAAGAAGAAGCTTTTACTGTTCATTTCCTTTTTAGAGCGTTCTTCTTTCCTTGAATGCTTACTGTTCATGTTTCGGGAGCGATGAAATCCTGACATGAAAAAAAATAAAAACCCGTGTTCAATTTGTTTTGATTTGATGTCCTACATGATTCGCATGCCCTTTTAATTTCCAATTTGGTATGCATGCACTCATTAGGTCTGCCTAGGGCATGAAAGATGCGGAGTTTTAATTCCAATATCATGTTCAAAGTCCAACCTAAAAATTTTGGAAAATCTCAAATAAGGGCCGAAGTGGTTTCCTTTTCTCAAAAAATGGCTTGAAGTGGAGTCTATCTCAAATAAGGATCCGAAGTAGTCATTTAGTCTAAAAAAAGGACTTGACTCGTCGGTTGGTGAATTGATGCATTTTTAATGAGTATTCTGGTGATCTAATCAGGGTATTTTCGTCCAAAAAGCATTCTCTTTTCGTTTTCCTTTTCCCCTATTCATCTTCTTCATCTCCAAGCAGACCTAAAGTATCTCACCAATGAAGTAATTGCCGGAAAGATTGAGCCACTTCAGCTTCTTTAGCCCCGCCACCTTCAGCGGCAATGGCCCCATGAACTTGTCGTTGCCCAAGTCGAGTCTTGCGGGCGATATTCTTCGAGTTGGTATCGCCCGCAAGACTCTACTGGGGAAGATCCCATGGAGGTTGAGGAACGGGACGGCGGTAGGGCTACCGAGCTCAGGGGGAGGGTCTCGGTGAGGTTGTTGGTGGCAAGCGTGAGGTTGACGAGGTAGCAAAGAAGGCCGATTTCGGGTGGGATGTAGCCCAAGAGGCCAACAAAGGTGATGTTGAGAGAGACAACCCACGAGTCGGCGTTACACGTGACTCCGGTGAAGGAGCAATGCAGAAAGGGCGGTGGAGAGGAGGAGGAGGAGGAGGAGGAGGAGGAGGAAGAGTCGACCCAATCATTGATGGCGGTGGAGGGAGGCCTGACCAAGGTGGTTTTGAGCTTCAGGAGCATGTCCAGGTTGCTTCGTGCGAGGGAAGCGGAGACGAAATGGAGGAAGAAGAAGAAGAAGATGCCATTGCAAGGTAGTTTCGTCCTCGGTGAGTTTGGCGAGGCCGACAAGGGCGAGCGAGGGCTTGCAAGCCCTCGCCGCTCGCTAGCACCTACGCGCTGATGGGCGTCGAGCCCTCACTAGCCCTGGGTGAGGTAGACCCTCGCCGGTCTCGGGACTTTCACCGATCCTTCCCCACTTCCGATGTTGTTGATTTGGGCGATGGGACAACCATGGTAGATCAAGAAGAAGATGAACGGGAGAAGGAAAACGAAAAGAGAATATTTTTTGGACAAAAATACCCCAGATCAAGTCGCTGGAATACGCATTGAAAATGCATCGCAGTACGCCAGTTGGCAAGTCAGGTCATTTTTTGAGACTAAATGACTACTTTGAAGCCTTATTTGAGATAGACTCTACTTTGGGTCCTCTTTTGAGAAAATGTGGCCACTTCGGGTCCCTATTTGAGATTTTCCTTGAAAATTTTAACTACTAAGTGAAGGACAACAACAATGTCTATAATGTACAATTACATTCAGCAATCTAGTGATGTGAAATTATATTGTTATGATTCAATGGTGGTGTATTTTCTTTTAGGTTTTGTATTTTGCAAAAAATATGATGTTTCTAGAAAATATCTTCCAGAAAAATAATAATATTTTTTAGCGTTTGGTAGAATCTGAAAAAAATATGGGTTAAATATCTGATAATAACCATGGTTTACGGTTTTTGGTGATTTTTTCCCATTGATTGTGCAGAGCGATGGAGTCGCTAGGCAGTGGTTGGTGAAGGCGGATATGGATCTCCGCAAGCGAGCAGAGTCGACATAGGACTTGGACAAAGACGCAATCCCTGGTGTTCTCTAATGTTTCTTATGTTTTCTGCGCCTTTTTTCAGTTACTCGTGATTGTAGTGTTATTGTCAATTGGGATTCTCGCCGCATATGCACTTGTTTTATTTGTAGGAAGAGGTTGGATATCCAGTGTGATTTGGACAATTAGTTTATGAATGATTTGTCTTCCAAATTGAGGGCAACAGCTGGTAATCAAAGGAGGTATTTCGTTTTAAGGGATCTTGATGAGTTGAGAGATTTACTTGGTTACTTGACAGGCCTTGTCTGAAATGTTCTCATCCTCACGGGAGAAGGAGCTCTTTGAAAAAGAAAGAGGAGATCGAGGAAGCTGAGCAGATCAAGCGAAGCGAAGTGGTCTTGATCTTGGACTTGGTTGGTCGCGATGTGACTACATTCTTTTCAAGAAGTTCAATGAATCTGTCCAATTACATGTGATTTTAATCTCATCGACTTCCACATCTAGAAAAACAAGAGAAAAACGAGTGGGCGTCCCTTCAGATTTTTTTTTTTTTTTTTTTTTGGTATAATTGTACTGCGTTCTTTAGTATTGACCACTCAGTTGCAACGCAACATACATCAAGTTTCATAGTTTATTTGACATGAAACCCGTACGTTTAAGCTTCCTTCATGTCATAACATCAAGCTAAAGTATACCGACTTTACACACTTTAGAACTTCATATCACACATCTAAGAGACTTAACACCACAGAGGCGCACCACCCTTTAGAACTTCGGTTGTATTAACCATTCACTATTGCCCCACCGTTGGGATGAAGGACCTGGCCAGTAATGTAGGAGGAACAATGGTTGCACGCAAGGAACACATAGCACGGCGCCACCTCGATGGGCTGCCAGGCCCGCTTCATTGGCACCTCCGGCCCAAACTTCTTGACCTCTTCCTCGCTGAACGAGGCCGGGATCAACGGGGTCCAGATGGGCCCTGGTGCGACTCCGTTGACTCGTATGCCCTTGCTCACTAGCTGGAGTGCAAGTCCTCTGGTGAAGGCTACGATCGCTCCTTTTGTTGCCGTGTAGTCGAGCAGCTCGGGATTTCCTTTGTAAGCGACTATTGATGTCGTGTTGATGATGGCGCTACCTTTCTTCATGTGCTTCAGAGCGTGCCTGGTAATGAAGAACTGGGCAAATATGTTAGTCCTGAAGACTCTCTCAAGCCTTGCCTCATCAATCTCTTCAATGGTGCTGCACTTATATTGCTCTGCAGCATTGTTCACAAGTATATTAATCTGACCGAATGCGTTGACCACTTCATCAACCACTTTCTTGCAAGTCTCATCATACCCAAGATCGGGCACGGCTAATGCTATTGGATCCTTCGCGTTAGACGCCTTTGCTTGCATCAACATTTGGAGCAGGTCGTTTGCATCCTTGTGTTCTCGATCCTTGACGAAGGTGAATGCCACCGTCGCACCCTCTTGCACATAGCAATGGCAGACCGCTCTCCCGATACCAGAGTCTCCTCCGGTAACAAGTGCGACTTTCCCCTGGAGCTTGCTAGAGGGCTTGCAGTCATGGCTAGTGAACTGGGGAGTGGGTTCCATCTCGTGCTCTTTCCCCGGCTGCCTCTCCTGCCTCTGCGGCGGAAACTGCTCTCCTCCACCCGACGCCATCTCTTGCTCTTTCTCTAGAGAACACAACTTCATGGCGAGCGTCGCATCCCTTCAGATTGTTGTACTCTGTTTGTTGAGATTTAGCATGACAGTCGCATTTCTGTGGCTTTCCATGTCGATGGCTGGAAGCTGTTATTGGTGAATGATGAGTTCTGATGGCAAGTCTAGCGATGCGTCTCTGGTGCATGGAAAATTAGATGCAAAGCAAAATTAACGATCACTACTTTGCAGTGATCAGAGGGGGCAAACCTACAAACGCGGCTTTGGCGGGACTGGTGATGGAGACGACGTTAGTCCATGCGTTTATATATCCCTCCTCGTATTCCGCCCGGGTACCACCGTGTCGCAATTCCCATCCCGATTCTTACGCGTAACCCGTAACATGCAATGTTCATCGTTTCTCCGGTGAGGAAGCTAAGCCGGTCGATCATTGTTCTCTAGAACATTGCTGGCAAGGAGCATCTACGCGACGCTGGTGTCCATTCTGTTTAAATTGATGAACAGAGATACAAAGAAATGATCGTGAGTAAGCACGTACAATTTGATTAACGGGATGGAGGCACACGCCAATGGTGCAGGCAAAACCCAACTCTTATAGCTCTGTTAGAAAGCCTCCTAGAAAAGGGTAAGTTAATAGGTAGAGGGAGACCATGTATATGTAAAAAGCACATGAACTGCATTGACAAGCTAATTTGGACAAGTCATATACACGGCGTTGTATCTTGGTGCCTGTATATGCTGCAGCTCATTAGCTAGCTTTTTGTCATGATCAGCTCGAACTGGTCAGGCCATGCCAGCTTCTGTTGGAAGATATGCATCGATCTGGAAGATATGTTCGGATTCTTGACCAATTTGGTCTGTACATATTTTAGCCAGGAATCTTAGATTAAGAGTAGATTCTGATTTCTAAATATTTCTTTGCCTTTATTATTTCATCTTTGTACTATAATTACAGAAGCATTGTACATCAGAATATACAATTGAATATACACAAATTAACAAATCTCTATAGTCTTCTTCATCTTCTTTCATGGTATCAGAGCCTCCAGGCTGCTGATTTAGCTTCGCTTCCGCTCTTGATCACCTAATCCAGGGGAACTCTGATCTGCAAACAGACAGATTTGCTTTTTGGAAAACAGGTATTATTTTACTAAAGAAGAAGAATTTTTTCTTACCAACCATGGCCAGCTCTCCTTCACAGGCTAGTTTCTCTGCTGACAATTAAATAGCGGCATAAATCTTATCCCAGCTTACTGTGACGACCCAACCTCTTCAACCTCAGCCATTGTAATGGCAGCCAACTCAGGCTTAGATTAATCTGGGGCAACCCATTGCGGTTCAACCAATCCAGTGGGTACCTTACCCGTGGTATATTGGGTCGAGCCCTATTCCATCATTGCCTGGTAACATGGGCCACCAAAGCCACGTCCAACCTGAAGGGAGCCCACCATCCATGACTGGGGAAGCCCAACCAACGGGTTGGAGCGGATGAGTGGGTCGAACGGGTCATGAGACCCGGGCAATGGAACGAATCCCTACCCGAGAAATTATAATGCAGGTTACCAATTCGGGTTAGGCGAATCGGGTTTAGGGACAAATCCCTACCTGAATTTCGCACCCGATTTTTGCCGTTTCCCATCGGAGCCATCACCGGACTACCGAAGCCCAAAGACCCCCGTATGTCTCAACAGCTGATGGCCCAGAATTGTGGCTAATCAACCTGCAATTAATCGGGCCAGAAAACTATTCCAGGTGGTCCCGAGATCTCAAACGAGCGCTAGTGACAAAAGACAAGGACGGGTTTCTAGATGGAACCGTCCCGATTCTGACCAACGATCGACTGGTGCGACTCTGGAGAAAATGCAACCAGCTCGTTTGCACATGGATCAGGAATTGCATCTCTCCAAACGTCATGGCCAGTCTTCCACCGACGGAGGATTCCAAAAATATGTGGGAGAATATCAAGCAAATGTATGACAAACTAGATCGGGCTAGAACTTTCTCTTTAATGCAGGAACTTAGCGAATTAAAGCAAGGAAACATGATGATTTCCGCATGCTACAACAAATTATCATCTCTGTGGAATGACCTCGAAGCTGCAGAAGAGAAGCTTGAGGGACCAGAGGAGACGCTTGCACAAGTCCGATCGATGAAAGAATGAGAAAAGGCGACCCGATTTTTGCTTATCTTTAATGACTCGTACCTGACGTTCCGATCGCAGATATTGGCTTTGGAACCCGTGCCGCCTCTCGGGTGGATCTTTCAATTGGTTGTCCAAGAAGAAAGCCAGAGGCTCGCTTCATCGGAGCCGGCGAAAGGAGGAGAGAGCTTTGCTTTGGCCGGTTGCGGCAAGCAGCGAAATTGGGCGCCCAAAACCCTAGCACACGAAAAAGGGGGTGAGCAAGGGTTACAGGCATCTGGATCTGAGGATCCTCGTCTCCTTAAAAGGGGAGGAATGAGTGGCTCAGATTTGCCGCGCGGATCGGACGGCTTAAAAGGGCCTATCTATTCGTCTGGATCCAACGGACGAGATGAGGAGACTTGGAAGACATCCGACAGTGGCGGCATTTCCCTCGCATCCGACGGTGGGAGTTATTTCTCGGGATCTGACGGTGGAGGAACTTTCTTGGCATTAGCCAAAAATTTTAACCCAAAAAAGGGTAAATTATATTGTGATTTTTGCGAAGGCCACAACACACAGTGGAAAATTGTTGGAAATTGCACAAGAAACCCGGAGAAAAAGGAAAAAAATTTCTGCAACTTATCGGGTTGGTATTTCTAATGATGATCAATCCATCACAAATGATCAATACCAGCAACTGATGCAGGCAATACAAAAATTGGACACCTCAAACAAAGGAGGAAATTTCTCAAGTATTTCTCATTGCTTGATTAATATTATTTCCAGAAAATCCTGGATAATTGATTCTAGGGCAAGTGATCATATTGTTTGTGAGAGGGCATTATTTTCAGATATTCATGAGGATTTGGAATTTCCTATTTCTGTTCAATTACCAAATGGAAATACTACTCATGTCAAAATCACTAGAACAGTCAAACTCAGCCCACAAATCACACTTCAAAATGTTCTTTTCCTTCCAGAATTTCAATTCAATCTTATTTCTGTGTCCAAAGTCTGTAGAGAAAATTCTTGTCGTGTATTGTTTGGTTCTGACACTTGCTTCTTTCAGGCCCTTTCGACTGGCAAAGTGATGGGCTTGGGTAGTCTTTTTGAAGGATTATTTCTGTGGAAGAATTCTCCAAGTAATTTTAATTTGTCTTCATTTCCTTCAAATAAAATGTCATTGTGTAACACGACTACCATTGATAAAGACTATCTTTTACATTCACGATTGGGTCATAGTGCTTCCATTCCTTACTCTAAGTGTCAGATATGTCCCCTTGCAAAGCAATCACGTATTCTTTTTTCTCTTAGTAACAATCGTGCCATGCACATTTTCTCTTTAATTCACATAGATGTATGGGGTCCTTATCATACCCAACATCATGATGGGTCCCGATATTTCTTGACAATTGTGGACAATTATTCTCGTGCCACCTGGGTTTTTCTGATGTAATCCAAAGGACAAGTTTTCTCACACTTGAAAACTTTCATTGCTCTGTCCAAGAATCAATTTGGGAGATCTATTCAACGAGTTAGGACAGACAATGGAAGGGAATTTTTCAACAATGATTGTAGTTCACTCTTATCATCTCATGGGATTCTTCATGAGAGTACTTGCATTTATACAACACAACATAATGGAGTAGTGGAGCGTAGGCATTGTCACCTATTAGAAGTTGCACGTGCATTGAAGTTTCAGGCGTCTATTCCAGAAAATTATTTGGGCGAATGCATCATTACTGCAGCATATCTCATCAACCGTATGCTAACTCGGGTACTCAATGGAAAAACTCCATTTGAATTACTCTTCAAGAAGAAACCAGAATTGGGACATTTAAGGGTATTTGGTTGCCAGTGCTTTGCTATTGTCTTGGGTCATCGAGACAAAATGAGTCATCGAGCACGACACTGCATATTCATGGGTTATCCGAATTTACAAAAGGAATATCGTGTCCTAGATCAGTCAACACTGGAATTCTTCATCAACAGAGATGTAATTTTTTCATGAAGATGTTTTTCCTTTCAAGGAAGGGGATTCTTCCAAGGAGGCATCAAACACTTCTGGTAAGTCATTTCCTATGGAAGAATTTCCACGTACTGAATTCCTTGTGACAGGAACTCACGCACCAATTACTCCAATGGCTCCTGAGACTTCCGCACCAGCAATTACTGAAAATTCTCGTGATGAAGTTCAAGGAAATTTCTCCTTAATTGAAGAATCCTCCAATGAAGTTGGCAATACGGAGATATCCTCCACTTCAGTTCAAGTGAATCCTCCTCGACGATTTGGTCGGTCTACACGACCACCAGCTTGGACACAAGACTATGTTTGTACATCCCTTAACTCACCAGGTATTCACTACCCAATATCATCTTATGTTTCGTTCCATAGACTTTCACCGGAATATAGATGCTGTGTGAGTCGAATATCAAAGGATATAGAGCCATCCACTTATGAAGAAGCAGCTAAAGACCCAAGATGGCAAGAAGCCATGGGGGCTAAATTGCAGGCACTAACTACAAATGGAACCTGGGATTTGGTCACTCTACCACCAAATAGGAAACCTATTGGATGCAAATGGGTTTACAAGATTAAATACTGCGCTAATGGATCCATTGAACGTTATAAAGCTCGGTCGGTGGCAAAAGGATTTACCCAACAGGAAGGGTTTAACTATCATGAGACCTTTTCCCCGTTCGCCAAAAACGTAACTGTAAGATCATTCTTATCTATTGCTATTATTAATGATTGGTCATTACATCAAATGGATGTGCATAACGCCTTTCTGCATGGAGATCTAGAAGAGGAAATCTACATGGATATTCCTCAAGGATTACGGAGATAGGGGGAGAATAGAGTATGTTGTTTCCGTAAATCTCTTTATGGTCTCAAGTAAGCTTCCGGGCAGTGGTATGCCAAATTTGCCGATGCTCTCACTTCTGCAAGTTTCAAGCAGTCCAGATATGATTACGCCTTATTCACATGGAATCAAGGTACGTCATTTATTTATCTGATGATATATGTTGACGATATCCTTATTATGGGAAATGATAGAACTGCGATAGAGAGATTCAAAAAGTATATGCACCTTACTTTTCACATTAAAGATTTGGGAGCACCCAAATACTTTTTTGGAATAGAAATTGCTAGATCTGATCGTGGGATTTCTCTTAGTCAACAGAAATTTGTGCTGGAAATTATATCAAAGTCAGGTTTGTCGAGATGCAAACCATCAGTCATTCCAATTGAGCAAAATGTGAAATTGACCACCAAGGATTATGATGCTGGGACATTTGAGAATAATGATCCCATCCTTAATGATCCTTCAGGTTATTAGAAACTCGTTGGGAAACTGATATACTTGACTATGACCAAACCTGACATATCATATGCAGTGTAGACTTTCAGTCAGTTCATGCATAGTCCTAAGTTGTCTCTCTTAAATGCTGCTTTCGAAGGTTGTGAAATATTTGAAGAAGTGTCCAGGACTAGGGATTCTTTTATCCAGAGATTGCAACATGGAAATATTGGCATACTGTTATGCAGATTATGCGACCTATCCTATGAGTCGACAATCCATTACAGGTTTTTGTATTAAACTTGGAAATTCTCTTCTTTCATGGAAAACGAAGAAGCAGGCTACCGTATCATTGTCTTCAGCCGAAGCAGAGTATCAAGTTATGGCAAAGACTACCTGTGAGATCATATGGATACGGGGATTACTTGGGGATCTTGGGATAAAATTGAAGGGTCCGACTAAGTTGTTCTGTGACAACGATGCCGCACTCAAACTTGCAACGAATCCTATAGTACATGAAAGAACGAAGCATATAGAAGTGGATCGTCATTTCACTCGAGACAAGATTCAAGAAGGAGTAATTAAGACCAGAGGAATTGGAACGGAAGAACAACCAGCTGATATCTTCACCAAGCCTCTATGTCAAAGACAGCATGCATATCTACTAAGCAGCTGGGTGTCTTGGATATCTATCAGTCACCAACTTGAGGGGGAGTGTTGGAAGATATGCATCAATCTGGAAGATATGTTCGGATTCTTGACCAATTTGGTCGGTACATATTTTAGCTAGGAATCTTAGATTGAGTGTAGATTCTGATTTCTAAATATTTCTTTGCCTTTATTATTTCATCTCTGTACTATAATTACAGAAGCATTGTACATCAGAATATACAATTGAATATACACAAATCCACAAATCTCTATAGTCTTCTTCATCTTCTTTCAGCTTCAACGACGGTGACACCGGATTACTATTTGCAGACGTCATTTGGAATTCTTGCGTTAGGTGTCTTTTTCTCTGTCCTCTAAGTAATCCGAGATTGGCAGCAACTCCTCAAAAAAATGCTTGCCGCACGACACGTGGCGTCGCAGCAGCTCCAGTCGTCGAAAGTTCATCGCTAGCCATGAGGACCGTGAGTCTCATACTTCGTTTTATTGTTAGCAAGCGAAATGCGATATTAGATAAATGTGGAGGATCTCAATCTTCATTAACAAGGTTATAACCACTCTTCAAATGGATGCCTAGGGTCACTCAACCAAATTGCTTGAAGTAGGAGAAAGAAAGAAAGAAAAACTAAGATCTACGTGAATTTGAGATTGACGCTGTTTCACTCATAAGTTAAAAAAAAAAAAAAAAAAATCTAAGATTTCCCCTCATTAAATGCAGAATAATAGAGAACGCCACCAGAAATTTACAGTGACGGCCTTGACAAATTTTTTTTTAAAAAAAATACACAGACCGATCCGCATCCTTCAATCAGGTCGGGTAATCAGGTCGGGTCTTGTATACGGCCTTCAATTCAAGACATAATTTAATAATGACGGCTCCGAGAAGTTTTTATATTAAGCAGCATCAACAATAGAAATATGAAACTAAGCAGAAACTTGCACGGTGAACCAACACTTCCACGATAATAAAAATAAGAAACCAAGCAGGAACTTGTAATTTTTCTTAACAGAGTTGAGGAATGATGTCGAGCGAGCAGCTTAGAATGCCTTCGAGCATAATCCAGTTGCCGCCGCCCTCGCTGTCCGACGGAGTTGTGAAGGCCAAGCCCGTGCACGTGACGTTCACTTCCAGTAGAAGTTTATTACCACCAAACCTTTTATTAAAACGAGATAACCAAAAAAAAAACTAAAGTTATGGCCCAATGATTAGCTTGTATCATGTCAGATCGTGGCCCCCGATGGTTATGCTAGATCATCATTCCCATGAGGGGTGGGATGGTATTGGCTCTCATTTGAAATTTGGGCGATGTTCGAATATAAATTATCATCGATGATTAAAATAATTTTATTAGTTAATTATATAAATAATAATTTTTAGAAAAATATTTATAAGATTGCCATGCTATGACAATAAAGTATCGTGCCCTCTTACTTCTTGATTTATTTTCAAAACTCATAAGTTTTAACCTTATTATTGTCAAACCTAAAGCAACTCCCAAAAAAACAAGGGATGGGTACTCTAAAAATATTCCAAGTTGTTGCGAAAATGCAATCAAGTCAAAAAGTTTGTGTACTTAATACAATCAAGTCACTCCGTTAATCTGTCCAATTTAACTAATGGAATATACTGACATGACTTTTTATTATTTTTCTTGAAACACATTGGTTGATCAGCACTACATTAGTAACAAAAATTTAAAATTGAAAAGGAAAAATGATAAGATATTAGAAAGTTTAAAAAAGAGAAAGGAGAAGCGTTCACTGTTCATCTTCTTTTTAGACTGTTCACCTTCTTCTTTCCGTGAATGTTCTCATTCCGAAAGTGATGAAATCCTGACATTAAAAAATGAAATCCCGAGTTCAGTTTCCTCCGGTTCAATGTTCTGCATGTTTCGCACGCCCGTTTAAAATAAAACAAGGTTGACTTTCTTTTGGGCATAAATAATAAATAAATAAATAAATAAATCACTAAGTGGTCGACGAAATTTCTAGGAGAGGGTAGGTAGCACTTTAAAGTACTAGAAAAAAAAAGACGGAAAAGAATATCAAGTGTAATTGGAGGATGACGGGCCGATCGAATCAAACAAAATTCAAAAAATAAAAAGAAAAAGGAAGAAATGTCAAGCGTAATTGAAGGATGAAACGTGATGCATTGCTTTTCAAGTTCTTGATATTAACGAAAATGATTAAGACAAAGGCGAATATAATAAAAAGAGAGGAAAAAATGTCAAGTGTAATTGGAGGATGACACGTTTGCCGACCGAAAATTAGGGACGCGTCGCTTTTCAAGTTCTTCATATTAATGAAAGTGATTAAAAAAAGGCGAAAATTAATAATATATATGTATTCCTTGCTCAAACTATGGACAAAAGCTACACGCATCAAATCCGAATTTATAAACGCACTTTGAGATTAGTCAATAATGATCATCGTGAAGTGGGCCCCAAGTATGTGTAACTATAATAAGAAAAAAAGGAATCCTCACTCCTATCGATGGTCCATCTCGTGGTACAAGGTGTGAATCGTCGCATGGTCGGACTCGGAAGATACCTTCACCAACACGAAAGGTGTTAGCGCAAAAGGAACTAAAACTTTTTATAAAGAGAGGCATGACAAATTTGGAAAATTTTGCATTTTTATGGAACAGGTCCAAAGGTAAAAGGGGTTATACCACACAAAAAATTCAAATTGATGCGTTGGTATCATTTTTACCTAGAATTAATTTTTCTATCGCAAAAAATTATAAATTAATACATTCATGCCATATTTACTCTAAATCAATTTTGTGTTACAAAAATTCATAAAAGTGTTTTGGAAAAATGCTAAAAGAGAGTAAATTCGTCACAAATACATTGCTTTGAGTTTTTTTGTAAAATGAAAAGTAATTTGGGGTCGAACAAATATACCAATTTGATATTTTTTAAATCTCATGTTCAAATTACATCCTTGATGTCTAATTAATTTGTTGTCATCTATCCTACGACCTTTTTAGGATGTAACCCTCCCGGCTATTCTTTTTTTTAGTTAGTTTGACTTTACTCTTATTCTAATTTTTACTCTCAAACTTTTTACTCTAATTATTTGCAAGGTGTGGGAGTTGAAATCCACATTTGAAATTATATTATTCATTTCTCAACTCCTTGAGAAAGTGGAGATTATAACCTCCCACACCACCTCTTCCCATGTGGGAAAGGTGGAAACTACAGTGATTCCTCTTGGTTAATTACTGGGGAAAAAATATGCATCATTATAATTAATTTTTCTTGTTTAATCGAAAAAAATGAAAAAGAAGCAAACGCCAAAATATTTTCAAAATACTACAAGCCAAAATATTTTCAAAATCCTATGTTTTTTTTTTTTTTTTTTTAAACAAATGAAGCTTCATAAATGTCCGTGCTCATAATTAATATGAATGATGAGTGGGATTTACCTGCTTTTCACCTTACCTAATGATACTATATTATCCGAAAAGATAAAATAAATTTGAATACTGAAAATATGACCATGTATTGGTAATAAAGTAATGTGCCCTCCGGAGGATTTTCTCATTGAAAAATCCATTCAAATTATATTTGTTGTGACTCATTTACCATTTTTTTTTCTGTGATATCAAAAATCTCAAATTATATCCATTATAATACATTTATCCCAAACTGTTGTTTTGTGATATCAAAAGTTCAAAACCCCTAAATTTGTACTCATATAATACATTTATGCTTAGTTATGTTTCGTTCAGAAATTCTCGTTAAAAGTCCTATGTGGCTGCTGACATGAACCACTAAATTCAAACAATACTAACGGGACGCTAACGTGAATTTATTTTTCCTTACACGGCTGAAATATTAGAGACCATATTTCACTAGGGCTCCCTCTCTCTTTCTCACTTGCTTCACATTCAAAACTCTCCATGCTGGAGTTCTCTCTGCCGAAGCTCCATGCTCTATGTCTCTCTCACTTGGTCCTCCTTCAAAGATTCATTGTTCATGCTTGAGTGCTTTCTGTCTGAAGTTCCATTTGTCCGCAAAACTCGTTTTGGGATTTTAGGTCAGTTTGTCACGTACTATTGCTTTGGTCCACCGTGTTTAGTAAGGAATTGCTACCAATTTTGTGAATTTCTCAAGATGGACGGGAAGTAATTCGGTGGGGTTCGATTCACTACTTACTTCTCGACCTGGCGTTCTTCAGTTTTGTTGTATTTAAAATATATATATATATATATAGAGAGAGAGAGAGAGAGAACAAACATAAGGTAAAAATATCTCAATTAATTCAAGAGTTCTGGTTGTTGGACTAGAAAAAAACATGTAGATATCTTAGAGTATGACACCTTTGCCTTGTGCAACGTACATGCCCATGTCGGTCAGAACTATAGTTTGACGATTAACTTGGGTGGACAAAATTATTTAGTGAAATGATGATGCGGAAAAAGTCAATTTCTTTTTCTCAAGTGCAATGAAGAATAGTCTTGCTTCACTTTTTCAATGCCAAGACATTGTTTAAAAGGGTTAATATAATGAAAAATCCCCAAATGCTATATTTTGTAACAAATTTTCCTAAAAAAAGTGTTTGACCTCCAAAAAATTTGATCTTGAAACAATTCGATCTTGCCCAGAATGGGTCTCAATTGTCAGCCTATTACATTCTTGTTTTGATCCATAATATAAAAAATTTTATTGTCTAATCACTCGCTTTCCATAACAGTATTCCTCTCTTGATTTAGCTAGGATTGGCTCCATTTTATATGTGGAAAATGGAGAAAATATTTAGTAATTCCACATTAGTGGTAAAACACTCCATTCATTGGTTGACATGTGGTAAGGTAGCTCCCACTTATCAAATTACTCTCTTCTCTTCCACCATTACTTTTTCTCATTGTAAGACTCTCTCTCTCTACCTCTCTTTTCTTTTTCTTCATTCAAAGAAGACTCACCTCTATGGTCTCATCGGCCACAGGCAAAGGCGACCATGATGGTTTGGGCGAGGCTGCAGGCACCACCCAATCGCTGATGATCATGGAGGTGTAGTGAAGGTCGCTTCCATGGATTTTGAGCTTTGAAATTGCAGTTTTAGATAGGGGTGAGCATAGTCCGAGTTGGACTAGTTCGCCCCCTAACCCTAAGACCAACCCACACAGTACTAGTCCTTAATTTTTGGGACCGAGGATCGAACTAACCCAATAGGTTCGATCCGATTCCAAGATTAACCTGAGACCAATCGATTATTTTTTATTTTATTTTGTGTACTCCTTAAAAAAAATGATTGAGGACCGAAGTACCTCGATGGGTTCAGTTTGGTGTCAAGGTCAACTCGGGACCAACCAATAATTTTTTATTTCATTTTTTGTACTATTTAAAAAAACGATTGAGGATCGAACTAATCCAATGGGTTTGGTCTGATTTCAGGATCAACCCAAGACCAACCAATAATTTTTTATTTCAATTTTTGTACTCCTTAAAATGGCAACCGAGGACCATACCGACCCAATGGGTTCGATGATGAGCGAGGTCAGCTAAGAAAGGCAAGCGATAAGGGTCAAGTGAGGTGAGTATCAAACGGAATGAGTATTGAATGTCAAACGGGAAGCAACACGCCCAATGAGCATCGAGTGGCGAGTGGCACGAGTGACCCAAAGCGAGTGAAGCAAGTGTCAAGTGGTGAGCGGAGAAGTTATTATTATTTTTTTTTCGATTTTTGCAAATTAAAGACTAAAAGGACAAATAAGACAAAAGAGAATGAATATTAGAGGATGATGCCATAAGGAATTGTTTATGCTTTTTTGAATGCCATGAGGACTCCTCACAAAAACATTTTCCTTCTTCGCAAATTATGACTATTGACGTTGTAAAAGATATTAAAAATCTAAATTATTAAAGAACAATGTAAAATTACTTGAGCTCTTTACTAAAGAATTGTTTAATATTGTTGATGCCGTTTATTTTAAAATTTTATCTGTATATGAAAATCATAAGTAATAGATTATATATATATAGTCAAAGTTGGTCAAAGTTGGACCGATCCGTAACTCTCAAGACCGAAGACTAACCTATACAATGTTGATCTAGGAATTCTATGACCAATGACCGATCTAATCTCTCTAGGAACTGGATCGAGAATCGGCGGGGTTGAGCCGCTTCAAGTTGACCCTGGATTGATTCTCACCCCTAGTTTTAGAGAGGGAGGATAAAAGGTCAATTAAAGGCGATAGTAAACAGAGACAGGTGAGTCCGTCCGTCTGGACACACAAGTCATGCATGGAATGCTCTGTCTTAAGTCTTGACTTCTTTTTTAAATTTTTATTGGGGTCTTAAGTCTGACCTGGCAAACATATTCTCGGCAATATTTTCTTCATGGGAAATGTGGCGGACCTAGTCTTGTCCTGGGGACCCAACATGGATTTTCCATTATAGAATTATGTGGCACGGAATTGAAAAGGGGCCCACCTAGAACTCTTCCGTGATCCGACCCATAATAAAGCATAAAACGTACGAGATTCGGCGATGGGTTCCCCTCTCTCTCTCTCTCTCTCCCCCTTTGATGGAATTGGCATCTTCTCTGACCAAAAAGGGAAAAGGGGGTAAAAGATGAGTTTGCAATTCCGTTGGTGGGGCATTTGAATTCCCCTACGAGGCTTCGAGCCCAGAAGATGATGCATACTCCATCAAATTCCATGAAGTCAACCTCCGTTTTGTTCTCTTTCTCGATATCGAAGACACCGAGGGCTGATAGCCAATTTATTCTAAAAAAAAATTTCTAACTACAAAAATTCTATTTCCTGTCATATCATTTAATTCCTTTATTAGCCAAAAAAATTGTAATAAAAATAAGTATTTGAGGAAAAATACGTGTTTTATACTGACATAAAATCTTTTTTTACAAAATAAAATTTTATTTGATAACGATGCAAAATTTCTCCATTCCCAAATAGCAACTGACGATAGCTACTGATAATCAAGGGTGGTGAATAGCAACTATGATTAGTGGACCATAGGCAACGGCTAGTGTGTGGTTGGCAAATAGAGAGGTCGAGTAATAAAAAAGTTTTTATTTCTCATTTCTATTTCATAAATAGGAAAGTAGAAAATTTTCATTTATCATTTATGTTCCAAACCTATTTCTGAACTAAAAATTTATTCCATAAAAAAAAAAAAATGAAATTGCGTTACTAAACGGAATTCTATTTCAAATCTATTTTTGGCAACGGAAAAATAGTTCTGGCTAGAAATAAAATAGTTATTAGGCTTGTCCTGAAAATTCAACATCCAACCAATAGAGTCATTAAAATAATATGTACATAATCACCCTTTTTTAATTGCTAAACATCTCTCTCCTCCCCCCCCCCACACACACACAAAAATGACAACAGAAGCAGCAAGAACACACCCTGAGAAGAAAAGCAATCGTCAGTTGTACAATTGCACTGAGGACTACTCTCACTCGGCTAGTGAGCATGCGCTGATCTTAAGTGGCGCCGCCAATGCCGGATTGGTCGCAACACGGCTTCTCTTCCTTCCGAGCCCCACCATTGATGCCATATCGGCCACTTTCTTCACAATCATTTCAAAGATCCCGACTTTGATATGTCCTCTCTTCGGGGTAGCCTCGCTTTCGAAATCTTCTTCGAGCTCCTCTTCATCCCGCACGCGTCGGACATTTTTCTGTGATCCTCTCTAAAGGATTATTAGAGATATAACCAAGCAAACAGAGACAGGTAAAGATTGCACAGGAAGTGCTTCGGTGGACACAATATGTGGCTTTGGTTATTTATAGAGGAAGCGTAAAGGAAGGGGGACTTTTACCCGTTTTGCCAGTTGGGGTCCCAACTTGAGAAGGTACTAAGAAGGAGCGTGGAAGCTGCCCGGACGGCTTCTATTTTATCTATTTATTTATTTATTTCCAAATGTAATCTTGAAAGCAAAGGTAGGAGCATGAAGAGTTAGATAATATTTTCTAGTGCCTTTCCAAGTTTACAATATTCATTTTTCTCCGCACTTTTCTTCTAACCGGATGGTGAATCTATAGTAGCACCTACCCTAGAAAATAAACGAGTGATGAGGTCTCCTCACAAGTTCTTTAACGAAGTTTATTTCTACCAAAATCTCATTATTTATTAAATTGATAAGTTTTTTTTTTTAAACAATGCACTGGTATTCGAAAAAGTGAAGGAGTGAGATAGCTAGTATAAGCACCTAGAGGGGGGAATAGGTGTAAAAATAATTTCTCGAGATAAGAGAGCAATACTATGCAGACAATAAAATGGAAGTTCTCATTTGGTTAACAAAACGAATTATAATCAAGATAAAACAGAGAGTAGAGAAGAGAAAATTGAACACAAGGTTTATAGTGGTTCGGCTTATTCCAAGCCTACGTCCACTCTTCCGCACTTATAGCCCACCGGCTGGATTTTACTATGAACAAAAGAGATGTTATAGCAAAGCTCTCCCTTGATTCCACAGTGAAGATATTCTATTACACTTCCTCAAGGTTTCTCACGAATATAGACTCTCTTTTGCGTACAAGATTTCAAATGAATTGACTAAGAACAAGGAGCTTCAGACTTTGGAATTCTTCTATCGTGCACCTACTCAAACAACTGGAATGTCTTCCTTATATACTCCTTTATGCCATCATACCTATTGGCACTTACCAAAGGAATTTCTCAAATCTATCCGTTGGATGGAATCAATTAGAAAGATCATTCGAGCTATTAAAGAAATATGTCGATAGTCCATCAATCCTGCTCGCCCATACAATCAGGATCTCGGTTTCCATAAGTAAAACCTTCCAAGTATACTCCGTCAATCATCGGATCTTTAATCAATCTTGATTCGAATAAAGGAATCTGTAATGTCATATCCAGCTAAGAGATCTTCTCCAGTCGATAAGGTCAAATCCTTAATGAAACACCAAGTTCTGGATAGCCCTTCTTCAACGGATTAGAAACTGTCAATGAGAATAGACTTTGAGTCTTGAGTCCGCGGTCCGAGGTCTTGAGACTTTAAATAGCAGAGTCTGCAAATCTTTAGACTAGACTGATGAAAACGTTTTGTCAGCTTTAAAATACTCCAGGAAGATTTCTTCAACAATCTCCCCCTTTTTTATGGTGACAAAACTTTCTTACAGATTTGAATAACTTTGACCTACAAAACATTACTCAAGCAAATATGGATATCTCATAAAGATAAATGGCTTAATGATGACACTAGAATCTGCAACCACAGAAAATAGGTTAGTCTTTCATGTGAGTAAAGCCATTCTTAAGATATCAATAGCACTTAATATAAGTAGTCAAACCCAAATCCCAAATTCAGTCCACATCCAAACACAAAAGTCAAGTCAAACAAAACAAACATCAAAAGTTCAAGATCAAAATTTTCAAATCTTGCATCTCTCCCCCTTTTTGTCATCATAAGAAAAGGTTGAGATGGAAATGGAATAGAGTCAAGATTGCTTGGGAACACGAACAAGCTGGAAATCTCCCATTGACTAAACAATGCCTTCCAGCTTTTTCAACTCTTCCTTCAGTTGAGCTACATCTTCACCCTTAGCATTTTCTTGAATTTGAAGAGCAAGGGCTTGGATCTGATCATTCAAAGAAACTGAAGAAGCTTGACTTGTATTCTGCAAATTCTGAACTTCGCATCCTAGAGCATATATCTGACCCCGCATTTCCAAGAAAACATCAAGAATTCTCCGAAAATCTGCTGAATTATCAGTTTGCGTACTGGCTTTTGCACGATCAGATGGAGTAAAGGCAGACGATGGCAAATCAGCATAGTCATGTAGATTGGGTGATGAAACATTATGTCCCTCCTCAGGAAAGTCAGAGGCATAGATGTCCTCTAGATCTGTTGGAGAGCGACTGACTCTCTCACTGGTAGCATGATATGAAGACATTCCTCTTTTCTCACGGTCTCCCCATGTTTCTATGCCTCCAGGTGGAGAAGAGTGTTCCTCATGCTCTCATTTCTCTTGATTTCCTCTTTCCTCCTCTGCATCTCTTTCTTCAGCTTCTCTCTCCTCTATTTCTTTCTCCTCTGCTTCTTTCTCTTCATCTTTTCTTTCTCTAGTCCTCTGTTCTAAGTCTTTCTCTGGAACTGAACGACTCAGGTTCTTCAATGCCATTGCAGAAATGGTGATGTCTTCCTCATCATCTCCATCGTCAACGATGAGAGCTCTTATTTTCTTGGATGGAGTAACCATGGGCTCCTTCCCTTTTCTCTTTGCAGCCGGAGAGGTTTGATGAGTTTTGACAGGGGTTTTCTCCTTGAATTTCTCCAATGCCTTGTTGAGTTCATTCAGACGCATTTTAGTCACCATTTTCAGTCCCACCACCATTTGATCACAAGATTGAGTACAGAGAATTCGTGGAGGCTGAATATTCAGATGTCTGAATAACTTTGTCACAAGAGCTGGATAAGGAAGTTGACCCTTGTCCTTCACCATTGCTCTATACATGTGGAACATAATAGTGTGAGAAAGATAAAACTTTTTCCCAGCAATGATGGCATACATCAGCTTTGCCTTTGAGTTTGAAACATCAGTCTTTGAAGTAGATTTTGGTCTGAGGCAATTAATGACAATCTTGTGAAGCAAAATGTTAACTGCACTCATCCTCAAGTAGGAAATCTTTTCCTCTGTTCTTCTATTCTTAACAAGTTCCAACATAGCATGAGCAATAGAGACATTAATAAGTTGATATCTCCCTCTCTCAACCCTAATGACATTAGCCAACATATCTACATCCACCACACAGTCCTGATCTCGGACATTAAAAGAGAATCTATTTGCATCCAAGAAACTGAGATTCGAATAGAAATATGCAGTGAGTTCAGCATAGGCTTTTGTAGATACAGAACAAAACTGCTCAAGTTGAAGAAGATTGAATTTTTCTCTCAAATTGACATTCACAGCATCAAGGAAATCAAAATCGACACTTCTAGGGTTTATCACCCCACGCTTCAACAACTTAGAGTATAAAAGCTTTTGTTCCTCCAATTGAAACAAGTTTGTCATTTTTCCCCGAATTTTTGCCGCAACACCCATTCTCGGTTGAAACTGACTGTACATCTTATCATCATCATTCCCATCTGGTTTATTCAACCCTCCAACATGCGAATCACTTGGGATATTAGCAAGGGTTTCTTCTGCCAACCCCGTAGGGGCAATTCCCAAACGCTCCATATTTCGTAAAAAGATGTACTCATTTCCATACCCTTTGTCCTTAAGAAACTCATCGATGTAGTTTAATAGAGTTCCACCTCTTTTCAAAGCACGATAAAGCTTGTAAATAAAGAGGGCTTTTGAATTCTTACAGGATCCGCTCCTTCGATGATTTCTTCATTTTCTCGATGAGCATCATCATGTGGACTAGATGGAGGAGAATGACGCTGCTGAGAATGTTGTGGGCTCTGCTGCTGATTGGGAGACTCTTCTTCCTCGGTGAGATCAAAGTGCATAGGCCCCTCACACATTTGCGGTCCCCTGCTTGCAATCCTCGAAGACTTCCTTTGAGACGACATCTTTCACAGTCTTTGAAAGATTCCAAGCTTGATTTTCCCAAGAAAGATGACAACTTTTTTCGAAAATTAAACAAGAGAAAAAAACAGGAGTGGAAGATCTATGCTTTTTAGGGTTTTTGGAGTAAAACGAAGAAGAAGCAACAATATATAAGATAGTTGAAGAGAGGCATACAAAGAGTCGTAATGGAAAGTAAAAAGATGCCTTACAAAAAATAACTGCCTTTTTTTAAAAAAAGGAATAGATAACTGCCATTTTAAAAATCAACTCTTTTTTGAAAAGGAAAGATTACACTTATCATGGAAATTTGAAAGTAGCAAAAATCAATTATAGAGAGATGATCGTACCTTTCCAAAATTTAATATGAGAGAGAATAACTTATAGTCAAAATCTTGTATGTCTAAGTTTGAGAGTCTCTAGACTTTAACTTCTTCAAACCTCAAAATGTTGAGTCTAGAACGGATGATTTCAAATTGATTTTTCTCCAAAGGCTTTGTGAATATATCTGCTAGTTGGTTCTTTGAGTCAACAAACTAAATCAAAACTTCTCCATTTTGAACATGATCTCTAATGAAGTGATGTCGAATCTCTATATGCTTTGCTCTTGAGTGATGAATTGGATTTTTGGTGAGATTGATTGCGCTGATGTTGTCACAGTTAATCTCCATGCATGAATCTTCAATTCCAAAGTCTCTTAGTTGTTGTTTTATCCACAAAATTTGTGAACAACAACTTCCGAGAGCTACATACTCTGTTTCGCTGTAGAAAGAGCTACTTTGTATTCTGTTTTCTTGAAAATTAAAACACTGTCCTACTTCCAAGTAGTTGACAAGTGCCCGAGATGCTCTTTCTATCAATTCTGCAACCGGCTAGATCTGCGTTTGAGTATCTAAGAAGAGTAAAGTCTCCATTTTTAGGATACCAAAGACCAAGACTTGAAGTTGAAGCAATGTATTTGATAATACGCTTTGCAGCACTTAGGTAAGATTCTTTAGGTTCTGCTTGAAATCTAGCACAAATGCAAACACTAAACAAAATGTCGGGCCTAGAAGCAGTAAGATAAAGAAGTGAACAAATGATACTCCCGTATAACTTCTAGTCAACTTTCTTTTCTCCTTCATCTTTGTCTATCTTCAAAGAACTTGACATTGGTATGTCAGTCTTTTTGCAATTTTTCAGTCCAAACTTTTTGACAAGATCATTAGCATATTTTTCTTGATGAATAAAAGTCCCTTCCTTCAATTGTTTCACTTGAAGTCCAAGAAAGAAGGTTAATTCACCCATCATGCTCATTTCAAATTCATCCTGCATAAACTTAGAGAATTTCTTGCACAAACTTTCATTAGAGGATCCAAAAATAATATCATCTACATATATTTGAACAAGCAGAAAACTTTTGTTTTCTCTTTTAATAAATAGAGTAGTGTCTACTTTACATTTAACAAAGCTTACTTAACCTGTCGTACCAAGCTCGAGGTGCTTGCTTTAAATCATATAAGGCATTTTTCAATCTGAATACTGAGTCTGGTTTCCTTGGGTCTTCAAACCCAGGTGGTTGTTCTACATAGACTTGCTACTGATGCGTAAGTTTCATCATAGTCTATCCCTTCTTCTTGCGTATATTCCTTGGCCACAAGTCTTGATTTGTTTCTAACGACTTTTCCTTTCTCGTTCATCTTGTTCCTGGAAACCCATTTAGTACCAATAATAGATTTACCTTTCAGTTTATGAGTCAACTCCCAGACATCATTAATGCTGAATTACCTTAGTTCTTCTTGTATAGCTTCAATTTAGCTTTCATCAGATAAAGTTTCTTCTATGCTTTTGGGTTCTATTTCAGAAATAAGAGCCATAGCACTAGACTCTTCTTGCCTTTTGGATCTTGTGCGAATTCCTTCATTAATGTCGCCAATAATAAGATCTTTGGGATGACTGGACTTATGCTTCAAGTTGCTGGTTAATTTGTCAGATTGATGATCACTTTCTTCATTTGAATCTTCAATAATCACTTGTTGCTGATCTTCCAAAGTCTGAGTTGCTTCTTGAGATTTAGACTTTGTAGAGTTTGGAGCAGGCTCAGATTCTTCAAGATGAGTCTGAATAAATTCATTTTACGTAGAATCTTGGAATTTGACATTCATTGATTCCTCCACAGATTGAGTCTTTTTGTTGTAGACTCTATAGGCTTTGCTTGAAGTTGAATATCCAAGGAAGATGCCTTCATTTGACTTTTCTTCAAACTTGCCAACTCGATCATTTGCATTTTTTAATATAAAGCATTTGCATCCAAACACATGAAAATATGAAACAATAGGCTTCTTTTCTTTGAATAACTCATAGAGTTTTTTTTTTTTTCCAGAATAGGTCTTAGGAAAACTCTATTAATAATATAGCATGCTGTAGAAACTGCTTGAGCCCCAAAAACGTGAAGAGACGTTACTTTCAATTAAAAGAGTTTTAGTCATTTCTTGAAGCGACCTATTCTTTCTTTCCACAACTCCGTTTTGCTCTGGAGTATATGGAGAGGAGAACAAGTGTTGAAAACCAGATTCATCACAAAATCTTGTAAAATCTTGATTTTCAAATTCACCTCCATGGTCTGTTTTTATACTTGAAATAGCATACCCTTTTTTCATTTTGAACATTTTTAGCAAATTTTTCAAAATAAGAAAATGTTTCAGACTTACTTGCTAGGAAATATACCCAGGTAAATTGTGAGTAGTCATCCACAATTACTAGGCAATATTTCTTACCTCCAATGCTTTGAGTTCTGGTTGGTCCAAAGAGATCCATATGCAGAAGCTGCAGTACACAATTAGTGGAAATTTGATTTATTGGTTTAAAGGAATTTCTTACCTGCTTTCCCAATATGCATGGTGTACATAGATCAGACTTTTGGTATCATAGATTGGGTAAACCACAAACAACCTTCTTTGCTGAAATTTTGACTATCTTTCATATTGATGTGCCTAAGCTTTCGTGCCATAAGTTTGCTTTGTCTTGAATTGAGATTAGACATTGCGATTCATTTGGTTTCACATCCAAGAGGTAGATATTTCCATGTCTTCGACTCATGAATGACTAAGTAGAATCTTTACTAGTTCTTGAACATATTCCCTATTGAAAGTTGATTTTGAAACCGGTATCACACAGCTGACTAATATTGAGCAGATTGTAGTTGAGTCATTCCACTAGGGAAACATTGCTTATTGTGAGGTTTCCAATCTTTACAGTTCCAAATCTCACAATTCTTCCTTTGATGTTTCCTCCAAATGAGACTTTTCCACCATTTATTTGAACGAGCTTTATGAAGCAATTTGAATCTCCTATCATATGTCTTGAGCATCCACTATCCAGATATCCTTTTACCTTATTTTTTTTTTATAGTGACATGCAATTAAAAAGAGACTCAAACTTTCTTTGGTACCCATATTTTCTTGGGTCCATTGGTGTTAGTATGATATGCGGTTTTTGCCTATACTTTCTTAACAGGTTCCAAATCATAGGACATTCTTTTTCAAAATGATCTGCATTATTGCACTTTGAACATCCGAGAGCATTGCGACCTATTGGTTTTACAAAGATCTTTTTAAAATGATTTTTGTAAGAATCTCTTGTGGGTCTTTGCTTAATTCTTTCCTTCACTTTAGGGAAATCAATTAAATGAATGGTTTCCGAGTCATTTCCAAACCAGATTTATTGAAATAAGGTCTTTAAACAGAAAGAATTTTTTCCAATTTCTCAGATCCTATAGAAAATCTTTTAGAAATATTTGAGATATCATTTTTCAAGAATGCATTTTCTTTTGAAAGATTGCCTTCATTTTCTTTCAAGGTAGAAATATTTTTGTCTAAAACTTTGACCTTTTCTTTTAAAACATTTTCTTGTTGTTTTAGTGCAGAATTCTCTTTTGAGTTCGGAAATCTTTTTAAGAGAAGTCTTAAGACTAAAACACAACTCATCAATGTATTTAGAAACTTTAGTAGGGATTTTAAAGTTACTTGCCTCAAATTCACTGTCTGAATCTGAGTTTGTCTCGGAGTTTGAATCTGAATCCGATTGTGCCATCAAACATATATTGGCATAATCATCATCACTTTCTTCACACTCGTATCACTCCGGTTTCGCTTTAAGATCCTTTCGATACTTTTTAGCTTTTCCTTTCTTCTTCCTTAGAAGAGGACAGTTGCGTCTGATATGTCCATTTTTCTTACATTCAAAGCAAACTACATATTTGTTTGATTCATCATCCTCAACAGACTTAAATTGTTGCTTTTGAAAACTCTGTTTCTTTGGATTGAATCTTCTTCCTTTTCTATTCAGCTTTCTGAATCTTCTTATCATGAGAGTAAGCTCCTCATCATCCATATTGTCTTCAGAATCTGTAACATCAGAATCATCATTGGATTTTAATGCAATGGATTTCTTATCTTTAGGATCTTCGTCTTCATTGATTCGTTCCACTTCATAAAACCGAAAAGTCCCACCCAACTCATCAACAGATAGTGGCATGATTCTTTGTGTCTCTCTTATTGAGGTCTTTATGTGATTCCAATCCTTGGAGAGTCCATGCAGAAGCTTGTTTACCTTCATGGAATCAGAAATTGATTGACCTTGATTTTCAAGACCATTCACGATTTTTGTAAAATGATTAAACATGTCAGTTATAGATTCTCCTGATTTCATTTTGAAGGCTTCGTATTGACCGAGGAGAATGTTGATTTTGGTCTTTTTCACTCAATCGGTTCCTTCATATGTAATATGTAATCTATCCCAGACTTCTTTTGTTGTAACACAAGAAGATATTCTGTTATATTCAGTAGGTGACAAAGCACAATATAAAGAATAAATTGCTTTTGCATCAAGATCTTGTCTCTTGATTATTTCTTCTTGAGTCATTTCACTAGACTCAACAGCTTCTTTTCCTCTCTCTGAGACAGATTCAGCTTTAGGAATGATTCATTTTTCTACAACGTCCAATTCCAGAGGATCCTTTGATCTTAGAAACGCCTTCATCTTGTTTTTCCATATGTTGTAATCCTTTCTATCAAAGTAAGGCAGTCTAGTATTGTTTTGCCATTCTACCAGCCTTGGAGCTAACATACTAGCCATGAATCTTTAACTCTGAAGTAAAACACTTCAAACAAAGTGAGTACACAGGCTCTAATACCAATTGAGATAGCTAGTATAAGCACCTAGAAGGGGGGAATAGGTGCAAAAATAATTTCTCGAGATAAGAGAGTAATACTATACAGACAATAAAATGGAAGTTCTCCTTCGGTTAACAAAATGAATCATGATTAAGGTAAAATAGAGAGTAGGGAAGAGAAAATTGAACACAAGGTTTATAGTGGTTCGGCTTATTCCAAGCTTACGTCCACTCTTTCGCACTGACAGCCCACTGGCTGGATGTCACTATGAACAAAAGATGTTACAGTAAAGCTCTCCCTTGATTCCACAGTGTAGATATTCTACTACACTCCCTCAAGATTTCTCATGAATATAGACTCTCTTTTGCGTACAAGATTTCGCTCAGCAAATGAATTGACTAAGAACAAGGAGTTTCAGACTTTGGAATTCTTCTATCGCGCACCTACTCGAACAATTGGAACGTCTTCCTTATATACTCCTTTATGCCATCATACCCGTTGGCACTTACCAAATGAATTCCTCCAATCTACCCGTTGGACGGAATCAATTAGAAAGATCATTCGAGTTATTAAAGGAATATGTCGATAGCCCATCAATCCTGCTCGCCCATACAATTAGGATCTCAATTTCCATAAGTAGAACCTTCCAAGTATACTTCGCCAATCATCGGATTCTTAATCAATCTTGATTCGAATAAAGGAATCTGTTATGTCATATCCAACCAAGAGATCTTCTCCAGTCGATAAGGTCAAATCCTTAATGAAACACCCAGTTCTGGATAGCCCTTCTTTAATGGATTAGAAACTATCAATGAGAATAGACTTTGAGTTTTGAGTCGCGGTCAGGAGGTCTTCGGACTTTAAATAGCGTAGTCTGCAAATCTTCGAGACTAGGCGATGGAAACGTTTTGTCAACTTCAAAATACTCCAAGAAGATTTCTCCAACAAGGAGGACCATTCTCCATAAAAAATTTAAGACTTGGCAGCCGAAGAAAACTCTCTATTATAAACAAAGATTTCATTAAATAGTATTTTCTTTAAACCTTATTTTTCTCGTTATTTAGATGTTCTCGGGGTTCGATTTGGGCACCTAACCTTGTAATTGGTGTCTAAGTTTATTATCAACCATATTTCGGATAAAAATGGTTTAAATCAATAATTAAGTAAATATTCCCACATTAGTGCTAATTTAAATTTGCTCCAATTAGCCAAATTGTGTTTGATTTTGATTCCCAAACAATTGGGCCAAGTCACTTTAAAAGTTAAATAACTTTTATTTAACCATGAAGGGATAAATAATTTGCAGGTCTTCTAACTAGTTTAATTAAATAATTTACTTATGTAAATTAAATAACCATACTAATGAAATGGATATTTATCGCCCTCAACCCCTTGTATTAGTTAACTTTGATCTTATTATATAATTATAATTTGCACTTATACAAATTTAGTTATAAGCCTTTAAATTTAGTCAATTGAGCTATAAATCTTTTGATGATTTGCTAATATAGTACATTCAGCTAATTTTGACAAAAAATTACTAACATGAATACTAGCCATCTTACATGACACAATCAATGCTAACATGGATAATTTTTGTAATATTTTAGAATTTTTTTCCCCTTTTCTTTTCGCCTATGAAGGGGCTGCAACATAAGGAGGGAGAGAGAGGGGAAGGGGAGAGAGAAAAGATGGAGGTAATGGTGATTTGCTTCAAGTCTGGTCCGGTCTCACCCAAGAACCATCTCGCAGTTTCATGGATTGATATCGAAGTAATCTTTAAAGGACCGCCATTTCATCAAATGATTGCTTCGTCTCACTTGTTTATTTGTTTAAAAAAGTCAATTTTATTCCATTATGGAAAACAGCTAGTTTTGTTTTCTTAAGTTGGGCCTGGTGACGCGCGTGAAGACATGCGAAATGGAAACTTCGATTATAACGTGTATTCCGTGGTCCACGGAATTTTCCAATCACGGGCGAATAGTTTATTTAGACATAAAGTCGCAATTGCATGATTTCATTCTGGCCTGCTTGGATAGAACCTGCTCAACAACAATTCAGTAATATTTACTGGCTTTTGGAGCGTGCCAGAGGGAAAATTGCTTCGATCCAATCCTCGAAGAAGATTAGCTTACGATCAAGATGCGTGTACCTCACTTTCTTGTTAAGTGATGAACATCCAAATGAAAGAACAGGAGGAGAAAATACAATATCACCAGTTAGAATTTGTAGATCGGCCATATATATATTCATAAGTATGTTCTGCAAAAATGATTGATTTAAACGCCATTTTCCTAAAAACAATTGCTTATAATACTTCAAATTATTAGCTAATAAAATATATTTTTATTATCGATAACAATCTATATCTAAATATTTTTGTGAATGATGAAAAAATGCCATTTATTCATTTTCTTAAGCGATACAAACTATCATTTTTTAAAAAATGTTTTTCAAATCATTCATTTTTTGCAAAACATAGAACATAAATTGGAACTACTCTTATCATTCCCATTATATTAATCACTTCAAAATATGTGAGAAAATTGTCCAAAAATTTTAAACCTATTGTGTTAAAGCCAATCAATCCTAATTTTTTCAAATAAGTCAATTTAGTTTTTAATCTTTCAACGATATTCCAATATAGTTTTTCGATTAATTTTGATTGGAAATTCTAGATGTGAACAATTTTTACAGTTTTTTAATTTTTTTTATGAGTTTTGTTCTTTTATTTTCATTTTTCCCTTCTCTTTTCTTGTTTTTATTAACTTTCCCAAAAGAATGTGGGGATATACATGGTTAGCGGCTAACCAATCGTTGGGCACGAGCAAGGGTTGTGACATCCTTGCCTATTGGCCAACAAAGGCATGTAGGCCCTTGTTAGCCATTGCCAGGGCCTTGGTGACCCATGCCAGCCCCTCCGAAAATAAAATAAAATCAATAGTTAAAAAAAATAAAAAAATAATAGAAAATAAAAATAATTACAAAAATGATCCATGTCGGTGTAAGTTATGCCACATAGGCAACCTACATCCTCATTAGCGATTCTTGGTTAGAAAGTAAGTTTAAGAATGGATTAGCTAATGTAGAATATGTTTAGGATTTTCTAGATAATTATACCAAAAACAAATACATATCATATTCAGGTGAAATTCATGCAAGTGTAAAGTTTGTCGGCCTAATTTTATTATATTATGAGACATACACGGGAATATACGATTGAGATGATATGTTCTGCGTGTAAAGACCGTTGCAATTCGTTCAATTGTTGCCCATTTATCATACCATTTGTTGCGAAAACGAGCGATCGAACAATAATATAGATAGAAAAAGAAAAATCGATACCGGATTTACATGGTTTGGTCATAAAAACCTATCCAATTCGGAATATTTAGAATTTCGCATTGAGCTAGGATCTGGTCAACCAAAATAAAAGTTTTGTCTTTTCTCTGTAGCTAACTTGCCGATTTCAACCAAAACATATCTTCATGTATTTTAAACAAAATCTAAGTCCAAGTCATATGTTGCGACCTCTTTTTTTTTTTTTGCACCCACAATTGGAGGCGGGCGCCTAAAGGAGGCTAATGGCTCGGCTGAATTTAGTATGCCCGGACTCTCCCAAGTCCACCAATTCATGACTTTAATAGTCTAAGTTTTTAACCTGTAAATCAATTTTTAAAATGGAGTCGTCACTAATCGATTTGAGGTGGGTTGATTAGAAACCCAAGTGAAGTATCGGGAGAAATACTCACTCCTGTGCAACCAGAGAAATTAGGATCGGGAACTTGATTACACTAGTTAATCACTAATGCTCTTTCGGTATCTAATCTTGTTTAAACCCTAAGGCTTTTGGATTTTTGGGGAATTTTCCACCCATTTTTGGGAGGAAAAACATTTTTGAGTCTTTTTTTTTTTTTGACATAGAAGGGATTTCTTTTGGATTTTTTTTTTTGGTATTTTGGAAAAATACAAGTCTTTTTGGCTTTTTCTGAATTTTTTTGGTTTTTTCATGAATTTTTGGTTTTTTTGGATTTTTGCCATTTTTTTTTTTTGGAAAATATGGAATATTTTTTATTTTTTTGATTTTTTTTAAAATAGATATTTTTTGGAAAATAATATATTTTTTGATTTTTGGAAAATAAAATATTTTTTACTGTTTTTTAATACTTTTCGAAAATAAAACATTTTTTTTTTTTTAAAATAAAGTATTTATTTATTTAAAATATTATTTAAAATAAAAATATAAGAAAACCTACCCGGGTTAGATCCGCGACTTGGATCCGACCCGGGCCTGGCGACCGAATGCGGGCTTGACTCGAGATTTTTTCCTTTTTCTTTTTTTTTTTTTTTTAAAAAAGAAACGGCGTTGTGGTCGATGTTTAGGGACACCCGGCCCGGCCCGAAAACTCGGCCCCACGGCCCGACTCACAACCCGGCTCCCCCGCAAAACCCCTACTCGGATCCAACCCGACTTGCGACCGGACCTCTGCCGCCCCTTAAATCGTGGAATCCCTACCCGGTTTTCCAAATCCGGATCCGCTTTGTGACTCGGAAATCGCAAACCCTAGGGTTTGCGAATCCGCGGCACCGAAGGTGGGGAAACGGGAGCATTACGGCAGCAACGGCGGCTACGGTGGTTACGACGACGGCAGTGAATGGCAAAGGCGACGGCCATTAGAGCTTCGGATGGACGGCGCAAGCAGGGCTCCATCGTCACCTGCTCTTAGCTTTGGCGCGGCACAGTGGCACAGCTTGCGGCGATGGCGGCAACCTTTAGATCTGGACGACGTCGGGACAGCGTTTGGGGCGGCGTCAAAGCTGAATCGACGGCGGCCTTTAGATCTGGTTGGCGTCGGGATGGTGTTTGGGGCGGCGTTTGGGGCTAAATCGACGGCAAATCTAAGCCTCGACCGTCCCTGCGCTTTGACTTCTCTTCTCTCTGCAGGCTCGCTTGCTCGCGGCCTCCCCCAGCGAGGCTCGAATCTGCGGCCACGAGTCCTCGGACCCCCTTGAAGTCTCTCAATGGGGGTATCCAAGGGCTACGACTCGATCTACCTCTCTCTCTGCAGGTTCGCTTGTCGGCAGCCTCCCCCAATGTCTCTCGGTAGGAGGTCGTTTAAGCTCATGACCCGCCTCCTCTCTCACTCGCTCTTCGATTCCTCCCCCGAAGTCTCTCAGTGGGAAGATCTCCAAGCTTGCGATGCCTTTCGACGGAAGTTGTGCCCTCCTATTTATAGGCAAGGAGGTCTGGTCGACAGAGGGACTCGGCCGCCGGTCTTTGGCTTGCCAACAGGACTCCCGCAGCCTAATTGGGGTCTCATCTCAGCATTAAAGGCGCATACGCGTTGTCCTCTCCTTCGGCTGCCTACCTCCGTGCCTCTCTGCTGTAGGCTACCCTTGAGCGCGTCACAGGCCACCATGCGTGAGATGCAGAGGCGAATGAAGAAGAAGAAGACGGGAGGAAGAAGAAGAGCGGGGGCCGAGTCGTGCAAAGGGAAAAAGAAAGAAAAAGGGGCTGGTTGCTTTTTTTGCTTTTTGCTTTTCTTGTTTTTATTTGTTTTTTTCTTGTTTTCTTTTTGTTTTTATTGAATTTATCTGAAAAAGAGGCAAAATACATAAATAAAGAAACTTAAGCCTAATTAAAAACCTAATCAAAATTGAGGTGTCAACAGCTGCCCCTCTTTGAAGGTGAGCTCGTAGAGGTTGCATTCAAAGACAAACTTGATACCTAAATTTTATCTATGCATGTGCAGCAGATTATATTCTATTTGGGACCTATTGTCCTATGCAAAAAAAGAGCAATACAACATTACACATACTAAGATAGATAAGAAGATACATGTAATTACTTACCAGGTGTGAGTGAGATAGGGCGTGAACCCCGAGTTTGGCAAGTATCAAGGCGTCATCTTACCTGGTGATATGAAGAGGTTGCTTTTCTAGGGCTCGAACCTTTCCTCGGTCGCCTGTTAAAACAATCAATGATTTGTCTAGGACCCGAACCTTTCTTCGGTTGCCTTGATGGGAAATTGCTCCTCCAGGGACCCGAACCATTCTTCGATCGCCCGTTGGAGCAATTAGTGGTTTGTCTCGGACCCGAACCATTCTTCAATCGCCGTGATGGGAAATTGCTTCTCCAGGGACCCGAATCATTCTTCGGTCGCCGATTAAAACAATAAATGATTTGTCTAAGGCCCGAACCTTTCTTCGGTTGCCTTGACGAGAAATTGCTCCTCTAGGACCCGAACCATTATTTGGTCGCCTATTGGAGCAATTAGTGGTTTCTCTCAGACCCGAACCATTCTTCGGTCATCGTGATAGAAAATTGCTTTTCAAGGACCCGAACCATTCTTCGGTCCCCCGTTAAAACAATCAATGATTTGTCTAGGACCCGAACCTTTCTTCGGTCGCCTTGATGGAAATTGCTCCTCTAGGACCCGAATCATTCTTCGGTCACCGTGACGGAAAATTGCTTCTCTAGGACCCGAACCATTCTTCGGTCGCCTGTTAAAATAATCAATTATTGGTTTAGGACCCGAACCTTTCTTCGATCGCCTTGACGGGAGATGCATTGACCTTTCTTGGGGCATCTCATTTGTGGGTGCCGATTTGTATCGAGGACACCGGTTGGTACCCAACCTTTCTCGGGAGATGCGCTGACCTTTCTCAGGGCATCTATTTTGTTGGGGTGTCTGACTTCAGTCAAGGACATTGGTTGGAACCCGACTTTTCTCGGGAGGAGGCACCGACCTTTCTCAGGGCATTGATTTGTGGAAGATACCTGGACTTTCACAGGCATATCAAAGAGTACCTAGATATTCACAAGTACCAACCTGAAGGATATTTGGGCCTTTGCAGGCGTCAAAAGGGGCATTTGACTGATCATAAGCATTAGAGGGGGTACTTGGATGATCACAAGTACGAATTCTTGAAGGATACCTAGATGTTCACAAGCATCGAAGGGATACTTGATATTTGAAAATATCGAGGACATACCTTGGGCATTCGTGAAGGCGTCTCATTTCTTGGTAATGGGAATATCAAGGACGTACCTCGCATATTCGTGAAGGTCTCTCATCTCCTGGTGATTGAGAATATCTAGGACATACCTTGGATATTCATGAAGGTCTTGCACCTCCTGGTAAATGGGAATATTGAGGACGTACCTTGGATATTCATGAAGGTCTCTCACTTCCTGGTAATTGGGAATATCGAGAACGTGCCTCGTATATTCATGAAGGTCTCTCACCTCTTGGTAAAGGGGAATATCGAGGACGTACCTTGGATATTCATGAAGATCTCTCACCTTTTGGTAATTGGGAATATCGAGGACGTGCCTCGTATATTCATGAAGGTCTCTCACCTCCTGGTAAAGGGGAATATCAAGGACGTACCTGGGATATTAGTGAAGGTCTCTCACCTCCTAGTAATTGGGAATATCGAGGGCGTACCTAAGATATTCGTGAAGGTCTCTCACCTCTTGGTAATTGGGAATATCGAGGGCGTACCTGAGATATTCATGAAGGTCTTTCACCTCCTGGTAATAGGAATATCGAGGATGTACCTGAGATATTCGTGAAGGTCTCTCACCTCTAGTAATGGGAATATCGAGGGCATGCCCCGCATATTCGTAAAGGTCTCTCACCTCCTAGTAATGGGAATATCGAGGGCGTGCCCTGCATATTCGTGAAGGTCTCTCACCTCCTAGTATTATGTGGTATGAGGCTTACTTGGATTGTTGCACGTACTTAAAAGGGGTGAAACACCTGGATAGCCACGGGTGTACAAAGTACTGGAATACTTGGATGAACATAAGTATTTAATGATACGATCTGGGACCACTCAGGCTGGTCCAAGTGTGAGAAAGCATATCTGGGTAACCACAAGCGCACAATGTGATGGAATACTTGAATGGCTACTAGTATTCAATGATACAATTTTGAGGACAACTCAGACAAGTCGAGTGTCATGGAAAGGGAGTATTTGAACAGTGGCCGGTACTCAAAGACAAGAGGATACTTGGACAGTCACGAGCATTCAAACTTTAAAGACAACTCGAATAGGTCGAGTGTCAATAGAGAGAGCACTTGAGTAACGGCAGGCACTCAAAAATAGGGGGATACCTAGCAATATCTCTTATCTCTAAGAGTATGTCTGCTATTTGCATAATATGCACACATGATTGTATATGCTGTAAATTTATGAGTTTAAATGTGATTTATGCATGACAATTTTGTCAGTTTTGCATCATCCGAGTTCCACTGGAGAAGATTTTGAAAGACAACCTTTATTCAGAACATAGATGTCTTGAGCATGCCAGATGAGGGACTTTCAGTCTGAAAGGACTTTTCGTTCACTCTCATGGAAAAGGCTGTCCTGACCATTGATGCAGGATTTATAAGGACCACACTATGTCACTGTCATCATGTCAACAGGGGTCCGAGTATTCTCGCAAGTGTTACGACTTTACCAATGTGAGAGGTCTTTGTTGAAATTGTGATGAAGACTTGGTCAACGGCTCATCAAATGGGACCATCGAAGTCGAAGCCGATGGACAAAAATGTTGCACGATCATCTCCGGGTTTACAAGTCAAGAACCCTGCGAAAAGAGATAGAGTAATCTTACTCGTACTTTTTCGAGCGATGCTTATGCACATATGAAATCTTACGTTAATTGAAGTGCCCCTAGTTTGAAGAGACTTTTACAATAGGAATGTGACGTAGACTTGGCTCACATGTAAGAGGGTGAGAGTTCGTGACTGTCTTGGCATTTATCACTAGTCTTTCTTGTCAGATGGAGGTTCTATAGACCACAACAAAAACTTTTTCTTGGCTGTATTTTTTATTAGGGGGCATTGGCCTTACTTTTATCAGGCACAATGCTTTTTCATGCCCCTATTTTTATTCCAGTTCTTCATTTATGGGCATTGACCTTGCTTTTACCAGGTACACTGCTTTTTTATGCCCCTGTTTTTCATTCTTGTCGTTAGAGGAACTAGCCTAGGTAAGTTCAATCACGACACTGTTGTTAGACTCTTGAGTCTTCATCTTCAGCTAGCGCTCTAGGCTATACTGCTCAAATGGCAGTAATTTCCATTTTGCCTCCATGTGATGGTGAAATTATAGACTCAATTGGGTTGTACAATGAATACAAGTGCACGATGGTTCATTGTGATTCAGCGATGGCGGAGCAATGGATGTGCCGAAGCCAGAGGCAGCACACTAGTTCGTTGGGTGAGGGCTCCGTCATGAGTTGGAGGGAGAGAGAGAGAGGGTAAATTCCGCAGAGTAGGGAGGGGGCAGTAATTTAGCCACAACGGACGAGTCGAAGTCGGAGGGGTGGCGTGGTGGTTGGTTCATCGGAGGGAGGCTCGGTTGTGAATTGAAAGGAGAGAAGGGGGGCAAAGTCACGAGCGGCTAAGCGCAGAGAGAGAGAGAGAGAGAGAGAGAGAGAGAGAGAGAGAGAGAGAGAGAGAGAGAGAAAAAAATTCCCTTAATAGTGGGGTCCACATGTGACATATGTTGCAAGTTCAATAGACTAGTAATTTGACATATTAGCACAACACCACGTCGCCCCTTTGGCTCTGGCTCATCTATTGCCTTTGCCTTCTCTAAATCATACAATTTTTCACATTGTCCATTTGTTGTCTGAAACCCTTTAAAGATGGGTTTGATCTTGCTGGTCAGGAGTTGAAGGTAGCACGGTGGTTCATTGTGATTCAGTGATGGTGAAGCAATGGACATGCCGAAGCTAGAGGCAGCACACTAGTTTGTTGGGCAAGGGCTCGGTCATGAGTTGGAGAGAGAGAGAGAGAGAGAGAGAGAGAGAGAGAGAGAGAGGGGTAAAGTTGGTAGATTCGGGAGGGGGCAGCAATTCAGCCATGATGGACGAGTCGAAGTAGGAGGGTTGGCATGGTAGTTGGTTCATTGGAGGGAGGCTCAGTTGTGAATTAAAGGGAGAGAAAGGGGGCAGAGTTAGAAGCGGCTAAGCGCAAAGAGAGAGAGAGAGAGAGAGAGAGAGAGAGAGAGAGAGAGAGAGAGAGAGATTTTCCCTAATAGTGGGGTCCACATGTGACACATGTTACAAGTTCAACAGACTAGTAATTTGACACGTTGGCACAACACGACGTCGCCCATTTGGCTTTGGCTCGTCTGTTGCCTTCACCTTATCTAAACGATACAATTTTTCACCTTGTCCATTTCTTGTCTGAAACCCTTCAAAGATGGGTTTGATCTTGCTGGTTAGGAGTTGAAGGTAGCACGGTGGTTCATTGTGATCCAGCGATGGCAGAGTAATGGATGTGTCGAAGCCAAAGGCAGCACACTAGTTCGTTGGGCAAGGGCTTGGTCATGAGTTAGAGGGAGAGAGAGAGAGAGAGAGAGAGGGCAAAGTCGACAGAGTCGGGAGTGGGCATCAATTCAGCCACGACGGATGAGTCGAAGTCGAAGGGTTGGTGTGGTGGTTGGTTCATCCGAGGGAGGCTTGGTTGTGAATTGAAGGGAGAGAGAGGGGTAGAGTCAAGAGTGGCTAAGCGCGAAGAGAGAGAGAGAGAGAGAGAGAGAGAGAGAGAGAGAAATTTCCCCTAATAGTGGGGTCCACACGTGACACATGTTGCAAGTTCAATAGACTAGTAATTTGACACATTAGCATAACACTACGTCGCCCCCTTGGCTCTGGCTCATCTATTGCCTTCGCCTTCTCTAAATCATACAATTTTTTCACCTTGTACATTTGTTGCCCGAAACCCTTCGAGGATGGGTTTGATCTTGTTGATCGGGAGTTGAAGGTAGAATGATGGTTCATTATGATTCAGCGATGGCGAGTAATGGACGTGCTAAAGCCGAGAGGCAGCACACCAATTCGTTGGGCGTGGCTCGGTCATGAATAGGAGAGAGGGAGGGAGGGAGGGAGGGAGAGAGGGTAAAGTTGGCGGAGTCCGGAGGGGGCAGTAATTCAGCCACGACGATGAGTCGAAGTCGAGGGTTGGTGTGGTGGTTGGTTCATCGAAGGGAGGCTCGGTTGTGAATTAGAGGGAGAGAGAGGGGGTAGAGTCGGGAGCGGATAAGCACGAAGAGAGAGAGAGAGAGAGAGAGAGAGAGAGAGAGAGAGAGAGAGAAATTCCCCCTAATAGTGGGGTTCACATGTGACACATGTTGCAAGTTCAATAGACTAGTAATTTGACACATTGGCACAACACCACGTTGCCCCTTTGGCTCTAGCTCATCTATTGCCTTCGCCTTCTCTAAATCATACAATTTTTTCACCTTGTCCATTTGCTGTCTGAAACCCTTCAAAGATGGGTTTGATCTTACTGGTCAGGAGTTTAAGGTAGCATGGTGGTTTATTGTGATTTAGCTATGGCGGAGCAATGGATGTGCTGAAGCCAAAGGCAACACACCAGTTCGTTAGGCAAGGGCTCGGTCATGAGTTGGAGGGAGGGAGAGAGAGAGGGTAAAGTCAGCGAAGTCAGGAGGGGGCAGCAATTTAGCCACGATGGACGAGTCGAAGTCAGAGGGTTAGCATGGTGGTTGGTTCATCGAAGGGAGGCTCGATTGTAAATTGAAGGGAGAGAGAGGGGGCAGAGTGAGGAGTAGCTAAGCGCGAAGAGAGAGAGAGAGAGAGAGAGAGAGAGAGAGAGAGAGAGAGAGAGAGAGAGAGAGAGAGAGAGAGAAATTTCCCTAATAGTGGGTCCATATGTGACACATGTTGCAAGTTTAATAAGCTAGTAATTTGACACACTGGCACAACACCACGCCGCCCCTTTAGCTCTGGCTCATCTATTGCCTTCGCCTTCTCTAAATCATACAATTTTTTCACCTTGTCCATTTGTTGTTTGAAACCCTTCAAAGATGGGTTTGATCTTGCTGGTCAGGAGTTGAAGGTAGCATGGTGGTTCATTGTGATTCAACGATGACGGAGCAATGGATGTGCCAAAGCCAGAGGCAACACACTAGTTCGTTGGGCAAGGGCTCGATCATGAGTTGGAGGGAGAGAGAGAGAGAGAAAGGGTAAAGTTGGCAGAGTCGGGAGGGGGTAGCAATTCAGCCATGACGGACGAGTTGAAGACGAAGGGTTGGCGTGGTGGTTGGTGCATCAAAGGGAGGCTTGGTTGTGAGTTGACGGGAGAGAGAGGGGGCAGAGTCAGGATTGGCTAAGCGCGAACAGAGAGAGAGAGAGAGAGAAATTTTCCCTAATAGTGGGGTCCACATGTGACACATGTTGCAAGTTCAATAGATTAGTAATTTGACACACTCGGCACAACACCATGTCGCCCCTTTGGCTCTGTTTCGTCTATTGCTTTTGCCTACTCTAAATCATACAATTTTTTCACCTTGTCCATTTGTTTCTGAAACCTTTGAAGATGGGTTTGATCTTCCTGGTTAGGAGTTGAAGGTAGCACGATGGTTCATTATGATTCAATGATGGCAAAGCAATGGATGTGCCGAAGCCAGAGGCAGCACACCAGTTCATTGGGCAAGGGCTCGATCATGAATTGGAGGGAGAGAGAGAGAGAGATGGTAAAGTCGGCAGAGTTGGGAAGGGATAGCAATTCAGCCACGATGGACGAGTCGAAGTCGGAGGGTTGGCGTGGTGGTTGGTTCATCAGAGGCAAGCTCGGTTGTGAATTGAAGGGAGAGAAGGGAGAGAGAGGGGGTAGAGTCATGAGCGGCTAAGCGCGAAGAGAGAGAGAGAGAGAGAGAGAGAGAGAGAGAATTTCCCCTAACAATGGGGTCCACATGTGACACATGTTGCAAGTTCAATAGACTCGTAATTTGACACACTGGCACAACAGTGGTACCCAATGTTTTCTTCAATGATTAGTCTAAGTACACGCATTCTTCTCAAGGACTTACCCCAATTCATACGCATGTAAATTAAAGAAGGGAGGTCGGGTCAAACTTCTCTATGAATGCCTTGTTACAAGATAAGATCTCATCATAATCAAATCTTCGTTAGAAAAAAACCATTTTCCGTGATGAATTAATACATTTTGCTCTTATCTTTTTGGGTTATCTCATACTCTAGATTAGTTGATATAGTTTTGTTTGTCTCGATCATTATAGTTCTAGCTTTTTAGGTGCTAGATTTTAAATTATGTGACGTTGCTGCCATAAAGTTTTGATCTTTATAATTTTATTGAATTATGTAAGCTCTTCTTGCCACCATTCACCTTCGTAATATTTTGAAATAGTTGAAGGGTGCTGAAATGCTCCATTATTCTAAACAAAAAATTAAATTAGTTTCTGCCCGCATCAAGATTTCCAAAAGATGCATAAACTAAGGCAATATTCAAAGCTCTTATTTCAAAATGACGATCCACAACTGCCGTTCAACTTTTTGCTCCATTTGTAGGTGTAAATGACCATTTCCAATCAACACTTTTTGGTTCTGTGCTGTAATGGGATGATCTGGAAGGGACCTTTGTATGGCTACCAGACACCCGCTAGGGTTTGGAAAATGACCTGCTAGAATTTTTGCCCGATGACGAGATTGCGATTTTGCCCGATGCACGAGGGTCACGAGTGTCGGTTGGGACAATTTGCCTACAAGGTTGTCAATTTGTATATTTTAAAAGTCGTCGGTTCTTATTTTTCGTAATGCAATAAAATCAGGTTGGTCTCTAAAAACGGGGCCCACTTCATCCCTACAAAAAAGTAATCCTTGTTATGTTCGCCATAAATTGTGGATTAATAACTTTGATATGAATGAAACTTGGAAGTTTATGATGATTATATTGTTAATTTATTAATGGGAAAAAGTGTGATCGGGAGATGAATGCTAACAATTCTTCGTGGCATGATTGGCGCTAATATAGATAATTTTAAATGATAATTTAATATTTTTGAGTTTTTTTTTTTTTTTTAACTTTTCTTTTTGTTTTCTTCTTTAGTTCTTTCTCTAGCTGATCACCAAACCTCGGTGACCAGCTTTGCCTCATTGTGAAGTTTTTACATAATCCTTCGTGTTTATTTCCATCTAAATCATTTGATTGATTGATTTCATTTGGGAAATATGGCAGTTATCTTTTTTTCTCATTGCAGATTTCTCATCACTTTGGGGATCCGCAATGAGAAAATATTAGGTTACTACTGTTGTCCTAGCACATCAAATTACGAGTCTACTGAGCTCGCGACATTTGTAGCAAGCGAGCCCCACTATCAAAGGAAATTTGAACTCCTTTGTAGAAGCCCTCTCTCCTATTCTAGATCTACTCAGGCTCTCTCTCTCTCCCTCTCTCTCTCCCTCCCTCCCTCCCTCCCTCCCTCCCTCCCCCTCACCCTCCCTCCCTCCAAATCACAATCGAGCCCTTGTCCAATGAACCAACCACTGTGACGCCCCTCTGGCTCTGGCTTGTCCGTTGCCTCCGCCTTCATCAAATCGTCGAATTTTTTCACCTTGTCTGTTCATTGTCCAAAACCCTTTGGAGATGGATTTGATCTTGCTAGTCAGGAGTTGATGGTGACACGGTGGTTCATTGCGATTCAACAATGGTAGAGTAACGGACTTGCTGGAGGGTAGAGTCGGGAGGGGTTGCAATTTAGCAACAGCGGAGACAACGGATGAGCCGGAGGGGTGGCATGGTGGTTGGTTCATTGGAGGAGGGGTCGGTCGTGAGTTGGAGGAAGAGAGAGGGGCAGAGTCAGGAGGGGTTGAGCGTGGGAAGAGAGAGAGAGAGGAATTTCCTCCAATATTGTGATATGTGTCGCAAGGTCAATAATCTTGTAATTTGATGCATTGGCACAACAGTGTATATCCGATATTTTCTCGTCAGTGATTGGTCTAAGTACACACGTTATTCTCAAAGACTTACCCCCAATTCATATGCAAGTCCATTAAAGAAGGGAGGTTAGGTGAAGCTTCTCTATGAAAACCTTGTCACAAGATAAGATCTCATCATAATCAAATCATTCTTAGAAAAAAACCATTTTCCACGATGAATTAATACATTTTGCCCCTATCTTTTTGGGTTATCTCATACTCTCGATAAATTTATTTAATTTTATTTGCCTTGGTTATTATAGTTCTAGCTTTTCACGTGTTAGGTTTTGAATTATGTAACGTCGCTGCCATAACGTTCTGATCTTTATAATTTTATTGAGTTACGTGAGCACTTCTTGCCACCATTCTCCTTCGTAATATTTTGAAATAGTTGACGGTTTTGAAATGTTCCATTTTTCTAAACAAAAAATTAAATTAGTTTCTGCCCGCATCAAGATTCCCAAAAGAAGCATAAGCTAAGGCAATATTCAAAGCTCTTATTTCAAATGCTGTTTCACTTTTTGCTCCATTTGCAGGTGTAAATGACCACCATTTCCAGTCAACACTTTTTGGTTCCGTGCTATTATGGGATAATATGGAAGGGACCTTTGTATGGCTACTAGATACTTGCTAGGGTTTTTCCGGTTGGAGGAAAGACTTTCACGTAGACTTTGAGGGAGGATTCAACGATTGCATGCATCATTCGACCACACCTAGGATGAATACGCTTGACAAATGCGATGTCCATAATAATGATTGGCTAAAGTTCTTGACTAGGTACAGAAGAAAAGTGATACAGCATCACGGCTTCATCTCAGCGGATAAAATTCTTGGAAAGAGGAAAGACATAAAGTGACAAACTATATCTTGGGCAACAACTCGAACAGTCCTCAAAACTTGAATTATTTGCCAAAGCAAATAGGCTAGTAAAGAAACCTCCATTTGATGCCCAAAAGTGTGGAATCCAGAGTCTCCAGAATCTACAAAAAGAACACGAAAACACGTGACCGGAAGAATTTAGGTTTGTTTTTATTAATAGAATATCCAGATCATGATGGTTCGATGGAAGTGAGATTACTGAGAGAGAGAGAGAGAGAGAGAGGGGAGGCCCGGGGGGGGGGTGGGGGTGGGCTGGTGTAGTTACTCTCACTCTCTCTATGCTATCATCAACTTCATCGCCAACCAAACTGCCGCTGGTTCAGTTCGGGAGGATTTCATTACCCAGAAAGAAGGGGTTCACTGGTTCAGTTCCCACTTGCAAAGTAAACAGGACCAAGCTAATTGTACTTAGCCTCCTGGAAAATTAAGTTTCTGGTCCGGTTGCTCGAGAAGCGGGGAGATCCCTCATTGGCCTCGTTTTGTATGGGAATAATCTCAATAGTTTCGTAGACTCAATGGTCCACATCTGTTGGGAACTTGAGCAACCTAAAAGAACTCTCTCTCTCTCTCTCTCTCTCTCTCTCTCTCTCTCTCTCTCTCTCTCTCTCTCTGTGTCTCCCTACTGATGATCTTTCCGAACCTATTTCTGTTGCAATAAGCAGGAACTTGTAATTTTTTTTACCAGAGTTGAGTGAAGACGTCGAGCGTGCAGCCCAGGGTGCCTTCGAGGATCCTCCAATCGCTAACACCCTGGCTGTCGGTCTGAGCCACAAAGGTCACGTCCATGCATGAGGCGTATGCATCAAACATGGGCACCCACCAAGGACCCAAGTGCAGCCTCCGCTTGGCTTTCACCTCTATGTTGATGGTCACATTCCTGCGATCCGTCAAGGCGCTCACCAGGCCCTTCGCGCTCAAGTCATTGATGTTCACCACTTTTGCCATGGCTGGGACTGTGGTCACATTGCTAGGGCCCTGAGTGAAGGCGGGAATGACCAAGTGATGAGGGAGAGGGAGTTGGCCAAAACTCAAAAGGAGCTTCACGTGAGTGTACTTGACGGCGATGAGCTTACTAGGATTCTTGACAGAGAGAGAGATGTTCCATCGGACAGTGGAGATGTTGGGGGACGAAATGGAAGAGTCCAGGTTGAGCCCGAACTCCGGTGGCATCAAGGTGGGTATTGCCAGGAAGATCACCATAGCTAGGGCAAGAATGGCGGGTACAGCAAATGCGACACAGTGGCCGATAATAAGCTTGTACCTGGAGATCCGCAGCGACCCTGGAGATGGGAGAGGTGATTCCGGATCATTATCCGGATGGGGTTGGTTGGCATGGAGGGCTCTCATTTGGGATTTTCGTGTTAAGTGCGCTCTTTTTCCCCCTAAAATTATAACCGTGTGAAGTTTTGTGAGCACGCAGGCCATTTAAATGGAGAGGAGTGAGGTATTGGAATGGGGAAGTTTCGTGTGATTTGAGTCGAAATTACTGAACTCTTTCCTCTGAACAAACGAATTGCAAAGGCCTCTGCTAATTTTTGTCAAGTGAAGTCAAGTCTGAAAGAGAGAAAGCATTCCCTCGTTTACACATTGGCTACTAATCAACTGTTTGATTAGTAGCGAATGTGAAATCTAACTAAATCTGGCAAAATGGGTCAAAAATCTATTTGATAACCCAATATGGCTTGGCTTGGTTCTTTTTTTGCATTTGCTTTATTTTTTTGTATGGGTATTAGAACTGCATAATCAGCAATTAAAACCAAAAAAACATTGCATCAAATAATGTATTATTAAACAGACATTAACCAATATAGTAAGATATCTATTATATTTAAATGAAAATCAAAGCCCGAACACGTTTCATGAATTGTGAATGGATTGGATTAGACTTTCATTACCACCTTCACGTCATATCCATAACCCAACCCCGAGCTCTCTCACTTACTCGACATGCCGGTCCTTGGAACCATGCATTCTTTGAAGGGAACAATATAAAGAGAAAAATGCTAAAGAAGATTCTTGAGAAGGGTTGGATATGTGTTACCATATTTCTACTGCAAATTAATGTATTAAATGGGCCAATTTGGTTGGGACCATTTATGGTTCAAGTCAAGTTCAACCTGACTCACTCATTTAACGGGGCTAGATCTGACATTTTTATTGTTTGCTATCCGCTTGGGTTGATTCGGTTCTTGATGGGGAAACGAGGGAATTCTCTCTCTCTCTCTCACAGAGACAATAACATTTTTCAGTTTTTTTACTTTCCACTACCTCTCACAAAAAGAACAGCGGATTGCGAGTACGGTATTTGAGCTCACCACCTCTCTCCAGGTGCTGTGGTTATCGATGACTTACGGCGATCGGAAGCACACCGCTTTCCCGAATCCCTCTACAGGCAAGAGGCCGCTTTTCATTCATGTCGTGACTTTTCACTACCTCAAGTTTTGGTATGTTCACGTGGTTAAATAGAAATTAAGTGTTAAATTCTACTCAGAATTTCATCATTCCCTTAGATTTTTATAATTTTTTTGTAAAGTACAAGAGTTGAATCTCACATTTGAAACTAAACGTTCTCAGAGACATAGATTTTCAGTTTGAAAAGCATAATTATACATGTCGGCACGAAATTTTAGGATGTGTCCATCCCTCACTAGGGGTGCGTTTGGTAACGTTTCTTTTAAAAATTGTTCCGAGGAAACAGAAATAGAAAAAAGTGTTTCTGTTCCGGGAACAATTTTTGAATAAAAAACGCGTTTAGTAATCGTATAAAATTTCTGTTTCTGAAATAGAAAAAGAACAGAAACACGTTTGGTAACTGTACAAATTTTCTGTTTCTAGAATAGAAAAAGAACAGAAACACGTTTGGTAACTGCACAAAATTTTTGATCCAATTTGTTTTTCAAGTGTTTTTTTTTAATAAAATGTAAACTTGATATTAAATTATCATTCTCATGAAATGCTCATCAATTTAATTATGTTCATAGTAAGTGAAAACAAACATTCTAAACATGATCATATTTGCTTACTTGGAAGAAAATTTTTTAAGTTTGTACCAAAATTTTCCCAATTGTTTTTTTTTTAATAAAGTGTAAACTTGATTTTGAATTCTCATTATCATAAAATGCTCATCAATTTAATTTTGTTCATGGTGAGTAAAGTCAAACATTCTGAACATGGTTATAAGTGCATATTTTGAGGAAATTTTATAAATAAACTTTGTACCAAATTTTTGTCACGTGCCTTTTCTTTAAATAAAGTATAAACTTGGTATTGCATTATCACTTTAATGAAATGCTCATCAATTTAATTTTGTCCATGGTGGGTGAAGACAAACATTCTGAACATGATCATGTGTATACTTGGAACAAAATTTTGTAAGTAAAATTTGTACAATAAGAGCTAGCTAAAAGAAGAATATCTTATAGATCTCTACATAGACCCTTTCATATATAACATCACAATAATGAAGTAATAGAGTTTATTGTTCAACTTCATCACATTGAATTTGATAAGTGAGTACTTAAAAACAAAATTACAGGAGACAATAGGTCATGGAGCTGCTATAAAAAAACAAAAATACTATCAAATAGACTGGAGGTCCTCTCCAAACATACATTTCCAACTTTCGGCTTTGATATTGCTTCAACAATTGCTGATTCTGCTTCCTGCATTGAGCCACAAATTGAAGTTAGCAGGACGATGGAACCATTGAATCCACGCCAGCTCTCTAAAATTATGCACAATCAAGCATCACATGTTGGCACTTGTACCATGTACTCTTCAAAGAGATGATTCATTGACAATGGTGTCAACTTGCACACGAGTAACAAGATAATCAGCCAAGCTTAAATGTGTTCCAGTTCAAAAGCTCTTTTGCTGCAGTCTAAGCACGGATTGGTCGAGATTACTTTAACATCAAGGCCAATCAATTGAGAATGTTACAAAAGTCAAGGAGTCAATATCTGGGAGCAATCTTAATGTTGTGAGGACAAGAGTGTACAGTTTCAATAGTGATGGATCAAATGTAAATAGTTCAGTTTATCAAACTACGGCAAAAATCACAATACAACTCTTGCACAAAACGAAAATCTGGTGCAACTAATCAGCCATTGGACACCAAACCCCCCTCCAAAAAAAAAAGTTCCTAAAAGCTCCAACCACAATCAACCACTTTTTCTACTGGTGTTACAAATAAATATCATGGGAGATTAATCTATAATGAGAAAAAAATACTAAAAGTTCACACAAAAAGGAATTTATGCATCAAGAAAGAGTTTACAGTCAAACACAGAATGCTCCAATGCACAAGAAAATCACAAACCCAAAAGTAAAAAGCAACAACATCATGATGATCAAAAGAAAATGACACCAAATAAATGTGGAAGCAACGATCATGCATGCATCCAACATACACACCTCAATCTGTTGAAGTTTGGCCTCAAAGAGTTTATCCTTGTCCTCCTCCTACAGCAGACAATATATATGCTTTTATAATGAGTATGAGGGGAGCATAAACCGATGTGATTATTATTAAGGATACTGTTAACAGTATACTTTACCTCCAATAATTCAATTTTCAAGACATCGCATGCGCATGACACAAGGACAATTAGTAGATTGGAAATTGTTGAGCTTCCTTAATTAGTTGATTAACAAGAGCCCCAAAGACCATTAACAAAACCCTATTATTAATAATGATCCATATGTCCCTTTGCAGCCAAGGATTAGAAGAACATACCTTGAGAGTATGCTGATCAGATGCAGGATGGGCAAGAATGAATACACGTTCTATCAAAACAATAACTGGCTCTTTCCCAAGACTCTTCCAGGGAACCTATGCTCGACACAAGGATAAGAAAATTTAAAATACCTGACATTAGCACAGATAACTGAAACAATGGACTAGTCAGAGAAATCAAAAGCATTACTGGTATATGCAACTCTTCCCTACATGACAAGCACTCCTTACACAGCCTTGCATATTCTGACCACAGTCTATATAGTAAACATCAAAACCATCCGTAGGACATGCTTCAGATCAACAACCAAAATAATTCAAGTCTATAGTGTACTTTTGACTAAAGTCCTTATGTTAGCATTTCAATACATGCAACACGTCTCCACATATGCAACATGCAAAAACATGTCTCAGCATGTGCAAGAGTCAAAAATTTCTATAAGTTTTTCAGCTTGCAGTAGTTCACAAGTTTTCCCATTCATTATGTTCTGAATCAACATAAAAGCCTAACATTTTCATAAGCCAATGCTCATTCAACACTATGGTCACACGACAGCTCAAAATTTTGTTTGATAAAAAAAAATTTCCAGTACAGTAGGCTGAAGAAGCAATACATTATTATAGGCACATTTGACATCAAACAAGTCTATGAGTTTAGCCAATATCTTAATAAATGGAGCTCTATGTAGGAGAAAAGAGATTCCTTCCCAAAATTCCCAAAGCTAAATCCAAATTACTGCGAATATTATGTGATTAGTTCATATCCAAAATAGAAAATTCAACCAAGCAAGTCGCCCCTCCACCTCGAGACCAATTCTTGCATGAATTGCTAAAGATCCAATTAGTCCAAGAAAGAGGGGGAGGGATTAGTCACAAATCTTTTGATTCTATCTTTAATCTTCTTCACCCCTTCACATGTCAATAACTAGAATGAAAAAAAGGGAATGTCAATGCTCGCTGCTTCGAGCGAGCAGAGCAGCGACCGTCTGCTCGCTCGAGCAGGCAAGCAAGCGAGCCTTGCTCTGCTCTGCAGCGAGCGAGTAGAGTAGGGCTCGCTGCAACCAAACTTTCTATCTAGGGCACCGTTGCTCGCCAGATCTGGGCGAGCATGCTCGTCCAGATCTCGAGCGAGCAGACGAGCCGCTGCCGCAAATCTGGCGAGCAACGGTGCCCTAGATCTGGCGATGGATGGTCGGAGCTCGAGCCGCTCGAGCTCCGACCAGCCATCGTCTAGATTTGCGAGGGCCTCGTCAATCGGTGAAGAAGAGGAGTGAGCAGGTTCACCTGGTGAAGGAGCAGCGGCTGTCGGCGCCGGAGAGGACGACGGTGGAGAAGCCGGATGGTCTCGAGACAGAGGCGGCTGTCGGCGCCGGAGAGTGGGAGGCGCCAGAGAAGACGGCGGTGGAGAAGATGGAGGAGGAGAGGCTGCAGTGTTCGAAGGAATGACCAAGAAATAGAAAAGAAACACAAGAGTTATGTTTTTGTTCCTCTTTTGTTCCTCAATTGTGTTCCAGAAATAAGAAACACAATTTTTTTTGTTTCTTATTTCTGTTCTATATTTGTTCCTAGGAACAAAAGAACAAAAAAGAAACAGAAACGCGTCCAGACGCGTTTCTGTTTCTTTTTTGTTCCCAGGAACAGAAAAACAAAAAAAGTGTTTAGAAACAGAAAAAAAGAACATAAACAAACGCAGCCTAGGCGTCCTGATTATCCTTTAAAATTGAGTCCTTTGAGGTGGAGGGTCTTTTCTCATTTTCACATGTGAAAAGAAGAAAACTTCTCTGGGTTGCGGCAATTTTGACATTGCTACGTGTGCTTCATTGTCATGAGCAGGAGAGATAACGTGTTTTCCAATTGTACTTAGTGGGTAAGTTTAAAGAAACTCCCAGCTATATTCTACGAATCATTTGCACTTTATTTTGCCCATAATTAATATTTTAATTTAGAAAGAAGCACTTAGTGACTATGTAGCACAGACACGTGATACAGATACGCGACATGATACGACACGTCGACACGTTATTTCTTAAAATTAGAAATTTCCGACACGCTAAAACACGTTATATATTAAATAAATATTTTTATTTTTAAATAATTTAATTCAAATTCAGTATATTTATTTTTGAAATCATTGTTTAATTTCATTTATTTATTTTTCTGATTAAACAAAATCCCCATTAAGGTCCACCCAACTCTATACTTTCCCTCATCAATTTACCTTTACCCCCAAATTTATTTTTCTTTCCCTCCCACCATAGTCCATTCCCCCACCCCCCAAATTTTTTTTTTTTTTTCTTTCCCTCCCCACCACCGTCCATTTCCCCACCCGTCTTGTCAATTTCCTTCCCCAAAATACGTGATGGCATCGGACTCTCATTTTTTTAATTATTTCTGAGTTTCTTCAGAAACCCTAGCTCCTTACTCCTCCTCGCCACTTGCGCATGACCCTTCCTCTTCTCCTCCTCTCGATCCTTCTCCTTCCTCACCACTCGCTGCATGACCCCTTCCTTGCCGCTTGCCACTCGCTGCACAACCGCCTTCCTCTCGCCTTCGGTCCTTTCTCCCTCGCAACTACAATGCCTCAGTCTATTCTCGGCTGTCTCTCGCCGTCGCTCACGGTATGCTCCCTTGCCTTCCACCCTCCCGGACACGCGTGTCAAAGCGTGTCGGGCAAAGATTGACCACGTGTCAAAAAAACCGACACACGTTGATCACGTGTCCGATCGTGTCCAAGCATGTCGATGTGTCTGACACGCTCTGACACGTGTTAGACACGACACGGAAGCACCGTGCTTCATAGCTTAGCGACATGAAAACTTTCATAACAAATTGAGAAAATATTATGTAATATCAAATGGTCATGTTAGCCATGGACGTGGCGTGCTTATACCTAGTCATACCCACTCAGGGTTTGACACATTGCAAAGTCATATAATTAAATACAAGGCCCTGCAAAAGCTGGAGTTGGGGGATCATAGATGCATAGCAGCTACATTAAAAAAATTGTAATGGCCGCCCAGCCCTACTGTCCCCTCCAACCCACTCTTTCCTTTTTGACAAAGGAGGACAACCGAAAATTGCTCTTTGCTTGAACGCTCCTTCCCCAACTCCACCTTCATCCTCTCACTCTCGCAAATCCGTTCCTCTCCTCAATGCCTCGCCCTTGTCAAGACTCGGACTCGACCTGCCCAAGGCTCCAGGTCTCGCTACTCGCCCTTGAAGGAACCATTGCCCTACTGGAGCAACCACCCTTGTAAGGAGACGATCCTCCTCAAAAAGGGAGTTCGAGTGGTTTCTCAATGAAAGAAAAGAAACAAGCAATTCTCCAGTCTATAATACGTGCTTTATCTAAGTAAAAGAAGGTTCTTCTTAAGCATTACAAAGGCATGAAAGTTTATCCAATTAGTCCTAAATATTGCTATTCACACCAGCAACTCTTTGTTTTATCACAATTTTTATGATATTTTACTACCAAATTATCTTTGCTGAGATCAATTTGGCGTTTGTTTAAGAATTGACTTAGGCTGTAGCTTGTCTTGTCATCTGAAAAAACCTCCTTTTCTTAGATAAATGATGAATTATAGTTTGGAAAATTTATTTCCTTTCATTGAGAAACCAATCGAAGTCCCTTTTCGAGGAGGACCATCCTTGGGAGGGCGGTTGCTCTAGTAAGGCGACGGGCCATTCAGGTAGAGCAGTGAGACCTCGGGTCTTGGGCAGGTCGAGTCCGGGAATTGGCAAGGTCGAGGCGTTGGGGAGAGGAATGGAAAGGCGAGAGCGAGGGAAAGAAGGTGGAGTTGGGAAAGGAGCGTTCGAGCAAGGAACGATTTTTGGTTGTTCTCCTTTGTCAGAAAGGAAAAGGTCGGTCGAAGGAGGAAAGAGGAGCCCGGCAGTCATTTCAAATTTCTTAAAAGAGCTGCTATCCCTTTATGATCCCCAGCTCCAACTTTTGCGCCGCCTTCTATTCAATTATATGACTTTGCCACGTGTCAAACTCTGAGTGGGTAGGACTAGCGCACTGAATATTCTCCACTTTAATCCCCCGGACCTCAATCAAGTAATTTGCTGCCAAATCAGACACGTCTTTAAGCCCGCCGTCGGGTTTTGAAGTGAGTGAATCGCTATGTTTTTCAAGTCATGGGAAAGTATACCTCATGACAACAGGCTTGCCAAGACGACGACGGCTCCCTCGTGAGTCATGTTGATTCCACCTTGGACAAACCCTCTGGTAAGAAAATGTTGCGTGGAATTCTTTTTCCTCCTTGTTATTGTCTTTTTCCCACGTTCATTTCTAACCACCTAAAGCCTAAAACGTACGTAGGCACCTCATATAGCCTTTTTTTTTTCCTTTTCTTTTCAGTTTTCTTAGACTCGAATAATATGAATGTCGCCAGTATCCTTCACGAGAAATCCGAAATGACATGGCAAGAATTAGGTTTTCGTTCTCGTAAAAGCAGGGAGAATATTTCCATGGATGAAAACTCCATGCACGAGGAGGACAGCTCAATCTGATGAAGTGATAACCACAAGAGATCAACTATTCAGTTTGACCATTCGGAGCAATCAATTACCTAAAGTCTGGTCACAAACTAGACCCTTCAAACACGTCGCACCTTAACGTTCTTTCGACCGTACAAAAGAAAGTGAAGAGGAATTTGTCCTGCGAAGACCTGGGCGTTTCTGGCTCTGAGGTGACTTCTCGATGATCTATGCATCCCGGGATGCTGAATGCCGTGTGAGCGATTGTACTTTTCCTACTTAATTATTTGCAGCCGGTAGGGCCGTTGAATGAATAGATCGAATCAAAAAGAGTTCGACCAATATTGATCTATATTTCTATAATACAATTATAGTAACCTATATTTGACTTGACTTATACCTAATTTATATCGCATCCAATCCAAATTCAATTTCTTATTAATTTTCTCCTTAAATTCTTGTTTTAAAGAATGGATGACTTCATGTATCCGCTCAGGTTGTGGGCTAGGACTTCGCATTGTTTTGCATAAATTTAGATATCAAGTAATGGATGTGGGCGTGAAGATGGTAGTGACACAAAGGTTTGCGGATCTTTGCTTGGGTGGGGAACAATGCTCCGGCTCTTATGAACCTATTCATTCCCATCTAGATGTCGTTGTTACGTTGTCATGTTGGAGAAACATCTCAAAAAAAAAAAAAAAAAAATTTGATGATCTAAATGTTATAATATGTAATATCTTTTTATTATTCTAAATATGATCCCAATATTGTATTCCCAATAAATTCCGATTTATTGCCCAATTTATTACCCATGTGTATTACGTGATATTTGTCCATTAATATGTTACCATAACGATCTTGATAGAAAATATCGGTAACGTAATAAAGGGAATAAAAACATCATGTCGTCTAGTCCAAACCTTATCACGACAGAAAATACACCATCAGGTTTGAGGGATATTGGCTAGTAAAATAGGATGTACAATTCCCCATATTGCAGATCAATCGTGCTGTATGGATCCATAAAAGGTTTTGAGGTTTCCCACTTTGCAAATTTTCATCAATGGTTGGAGGTATGTTGATCTTTACGTTTTTGCAAATCGATTCCGAATTTTGTACGAATTTATCCATTGAGATTGTCAAGTTTTAGTTTATATATAATCTAACAGTTGGTATCGAGCATGTTTACAATCTCTGCCTTGGTGACATTTTTGGAATTTATTTTCATTGAATTATGTGTGGGTAAATTCGGATTTCTATATGGCTTGGACCGAAATTTAGAATTCCGGCCAAATTCGGGTGACCCACCACGCGATAATGGATTTGCATGATCACACCGCCATTAGGAAGAAAAACCCTTAAATTTTTCGGCATATTATTGATCGTCGGAGGTTAATCGAGCAATGAAATTTTGGTGGTTAGGGTTTTATAGGGCAGATCGTTTTTTGGCTTAATTTTGGTCAATACATTAGTCGTTTTTGCCGAATCTTGAAATTATTTGTTCATCTCGACGATCTCTTCGAAACCCATCAACCAATTTGGTCGGATATGGGTTGTGGGAGGAGACCTAGGTGGCAGAACAGACCAGGTCGCAGCGGAAGAAGCAGCGGAAGAGAAAGGCCAAAGAAGGCCTCGGGCGCATGTGTCACACGTGCCTGAGGGCTGCAACAAGCGCGTGCAACGCACGCGCTCGAAGGGTTGCAACAGGCGCGTGCGACACACGCGCCCGAGGGGCTGAAGTGGGCACGTACACATGCATTGCCTGCGCCCAAAGGGAAACGAACGTGCGCCTATGATTTCTCAATTCTATCGCTCCGCATTTAGGAAAATTGCGATTCTGCCCTTGCTTGCATAAAATTCCGATTTTGCCCCCCTGAGGCATTGAAATTTAACTTTAAGGCGTAAAATTCCTGTTTTGCCCCTTAAAAGTAAAATTCCAATTCTGGCCTTGCGTGCAAAATTCCAGTTTTACCCCTTTTGCACGTGATTTTACTGTTCTACCCTTATGTGCAATTTTATGAATTTTTTTTCATAAAATTAAATGTCTAGTGATCCATATATATTTAATTAATTAAGGATTAGTCACAACATCTTTGATTATATTAAATTATATATATTAAGAGCCTTTCGATCACATGTAGTCAAAGACAATAATTGTAATTATTCTCATTAATATTATGAATTTTATCCCACAAGAATTTTTAATATATTAATGTGATTAATTATGATGAAATATTATTTTATCCTTCTTAATTTACCCACAAGGATGAAGGAAGGGAATATAATTTGATAGTTTCATCATGAAGTAATTACGAATCAATTTAAATTAGAAACTTAGCTCACGGGTAGTTTTTGATGTTATGTGATTCATATTTTATAACATGTTTTACATTGGTAAAATATGATTTAAGTTTATTTGCCTCAAATATATTGATACATAAGTTTTATTTGATTATGATGTAGTCTTACCACCTACGATTAATTATGGTATAATTGTTTCCGAGCTTAATAGAAATAACTTTAAAGAATGGAGGGAATTAGTTCTTCTTCAATTAGGATGCATGGATCTTGATTATACTCTAAGGTTAGACGAACCACCTGAACCTACTGAGAATAGTACTCATGCTGAATATACTCATTATGTTCAATGGGAGCGGTCCAATCATTTCAGTGTAATGTACATAAAGACAAAACTCTCTATTAGTATCCATGGTTCAGTCATTCAGCAAAACAATGCCAAGAAATTGCTGGAGGTTATCAATGCACAATTTGAGTCTTTAGAGAAGGCGCATGCTATGACCCTAATTATGAAATTCTCCTCATTGAAGCTTACCAATGCAAGAGGTGTGCGTGAGCACATCATGAAAATGAGGGACATTGCAGCTTAGCTAAAGAATCTTGAGGTTGTGATATCAAAACCCTTTCTTGTATACTATATCATAAATACTCTCCCACAAGAATATGTCCCTTTCAAGATCGTTTATAACACATATAACACTAAATGGTCAATCAATGAACTCATGACCATGTGTGTTCAAGAGGAAGAGAAGCTACTAATGGAGAAAGGAGAAAATGCTCATATGGCAACACAGGATAAGATAAAGGGCAAGGCAAGCAGAAGGGAAAATGTAAGATGCTTCTATCTCCCCAAGCTAGCATTAAGAAGGAATCCAAGTGCTTTTTTTGTAAAAAGAGGGGCACATGAAGAAGGATTGCACCAAATTTAAGGCTTGGCTCAAAAAGAAAGGTAACCAACTCGTATGTGTTTGTTATGAAACTAATATGGTTGATGTGAGTCACAACACTTAGTGGATTAGTTCTGGTTCTACAATCCATATTTCAAATTCCTTGCAGGGCTTTCAAAACTAGCTAAAACTAGTGGGAAATGAACAAGGCATCTATTCGGGAAACAAGATGCACTCACGTGTGGAAGCTATTAGGACATGCAAATTAGTTCTCAATAGTGGTTTTGTTTTAATTTTAGAAATGACCTATTATATTCTTAGTTTTTCTAGAAATTTAATTTCAGTTTCAAAACTTGTACCTTTGGGATACTCTTTTGAATTTTCATATTCAACCTTTAATTTATCGTATGAATCTGAAATTGTTGGGAGTGGTATTTTGTCTGATGGTCTCTTTCGAATTAATTTATAAGACAATGTCATTAATTATGCGATGCACATTCATGATAATGCTGGTATAAAACAATGTGTTGTAAATAAGGATTCATCTATGTTGTGGCACCAGAGATTGAGACATATCTCCATGGATAGAATTAAGAGACTAGTAAATGATGGAGTACTTAATACTCTGGATTTTATTGATTATGACACTTGTTGGTCTGATTATGACACTTATGTGGACTGTATAAAGGGAAAACAAACCAATAATCAAAGAAAGGTGCTAAGAGGAGTACAGAAATATTAGAAATCATATATACAGATATTTGTAGTCCCGATATGGCCTCAAATGGTTAGAGATACTTCATTTCTTTTATAGACGATTATTCACAATTCATGTATCTCTACTTGCTTCATAATAAGCACAAAACACTAGATGCCTTTGAGGTATTTAAAATCAAAGTAGAGAAACAATGTGACAAGCAAATTAAGATCGTGAGATCAAATAGAAGTGGAGAATACTATGGTAGATACACTGAAGATGGACAAGCACCTGGTCCATTTGCGAAATTTCTTGAAGAGTATGGGATTAGTACCCAATACACTATGCCTGGTTCACTGGACCAAAATGGTGTCACAGAAAGAAGAAACTGAACATTATTTGACATGATACAGAGTATGCTCAGCAACTCTAAACTTCCTAAGTTTTTATGGACTGATGCTCTTAAAACGGCTGTGTACATATTAAACCGAGTTCTAACCAAAGCTGTTCCAAGGACGCCTTTTAAGTTATTCAAAGGTTGGAAACCGAGTTTGCGACATGTACGTGTTTGGAGATACCCATCTGAAGTAAGAGTCTACAATTTATGGGAAAAGATGTTAGATCCAAGGACTATAAGTGGGTATTTTGTTGGATATGCTGAAAAGTCCAAATGATACAAATTTTATTGTCCATCTCACAGCAATAGGTTTGTGGAATCAAGAAATGCTAAATTTCTTGAGAATGACCTGATTAGTGGGAGCGATCAATTCATGGACTTTATTCTCGAAGAAGATCATTCAGATATTCAACCTTCCACCTCAAGTACTGGATTGGCTGTTGCTTACAACGTCCCTTCATTTTAACAGGTCGTTGAGCAACCAATCATTGAAGATCCACAACTTGCTGATATTGATCCAGTAGACCCAACTGTTTAGCAATTACTAGATACTGTTGAGCTTCTAGTTGAACAACAAACTCCTCAGGAAGATGTTGATACAACATTAAGAAGGTTTACTAGAATAAAGAAATCAGTAATTCCTAATGACTATATTATGTATTTACAGGAATCTGACTATAATATTGGAGCTGAAAGTGATCTTGAGACATTTTCACAAGTCATGAGTTGTGATAAATCCAATTTATGGTACAATGCCATAAAGGAAGAGATGAATTCTATGGCATCAAACGAAATCTGAGATTTAGTTGAGTTGCTTAATGGTGCAAAGGCCATTGGTTCTAAATGGGTCTTCAAAACTAAGAAGGATTCATTACGCAATATAGAGAGATACAAAGCCAGACTCATTGCCAAGGGATTTACTCAAAAGGAGGGAATCGATTACACGGAGACGTTTTCTCCTGTATCCAAGAAAGATTCTCTTCATACTATTTTGGCATTAATTGCTCATTTTGATATGAAGTTACATCAAATGAATGTGAAAACGGTATTCCTCAATGGAAAATTGGAAGAAGTGGTTTACATGAAACAACTAGAAGAATTCTTCTAGTGTTGGTGAGCATTTGGTATGCAAGATTGAAATGTCTCTTTATGGCTTGAAACAAACATCTCATCAATGGTACTTAAGATTCCATGAGATCATCTCTTCATTCGATTGTAAAGAGAATGTCATGGATCAATGTATATACTAAAAGGTTAGTGAGAGCAAAATTTGTTTCCTTGTGTTATATGTAGATGACATTTTACTTGTAATCAATGACAATGGGTTGTTATATGAAGTGAAACAATTTCTCTCTAAGAGTTTTGATATGAAGGATATGGGTGAAGCGTCTTATGTCATTGGAATTAAGATTCATAGAGATAGATCTCGAGGTATATGAGGACTATCTCAAGAAACCTATATTAATAAGGTTTTAGAGAGGTTTCGGATGAAAGATTATTCACCAAGTATAACACTCATTATGAAGGGTGATAGGTTCAATGTAAACCAGGCCCAAAGAACGATTTTGAAAGGGAACAAATGAAGAACATCCCATATGATTCTACAATCAAAAGTTTGATGTATGTTCAGGTTTGCACTTGACTTGACATAGCATATGCTGTGGGAATGTTGGGAAGATACCAAAGTAATCTAGGTATGGACCACTGGAGAGCTGCAAAGAAGGTGATGAGGTACCTCTAAGGAACTAAGGGACATATGCTTATATACAGACGAACGGACAACTTGGAGATATTTGGTTACTCAGACTCATATTTTGTTGGTTGCGTTGATTCTCGTAAATCAACATTGGGATATATATATTTATGTTTGTTGGCGGAGCTGTATCTTGGAGGAGTGCAAAACAAACCTTGGTTACTACTTCCACTATGGAGGCGAAGTTCGTTTCCTATTTTGAGACCACCTCACATGGTGTGTGGTTGAAAAGTTTCATATCGGGGCTTAGAGTTATGGATTCTATTGCTAAGTCATTAAGAATATTTTGTAACAATTCAGCTACAATTTTTATGGCTAAAAATCACAAAAGTGGTAGTCGAAGCAAGCACATCAACATCAAGTATTTAGCCATCAGAGAACGTGTTAAAGAGAGAAAAGTGGTCATAGAAGATGTAAGCACTTTGGATTGATGATAGTTGATTCTTTAACTAAAAACATGCCACCAATAAGTTATAAGGATCATGTATTTAGAATGGGCATTAGTCTAATTATGTAAATTTTTCTTTATATGAAATAATTTGTGAGACTTTTAGGGCGCGTTTGTTTGTGTTTCGTTTAAAAATTGTTCCGGAACGAAATAGAAAAAAAGTGTTTACTTCCGGGGAACAATTTTTGAACAAAAAAACGTATTTGGTAAACTTGTTCCGGGGAATAAAAAATAAACAGAAACATGTTTGGTAAATTTGGATAATTTTTTTATTTCTTTTATTTTTTCTATTTTTTTTTCTTATTTTCCTTTATTTCTTTTTCTTTTTCTTTTTTTCTTCTTTTGGCTCGGTCGCCGGCCAAGGCCTTGGCCGGCCGACTGGCCGGCGAGGGTCGGCCTCGCCTTGATCCGGCGAGGCCGAGCTCGCCCCGGCGGGCGGGCGCGGCCTCGCCGGCCACCGCCGAGGGCGAGGCCGAGGCTCGCCGGCCGGCCGCGAGCTCGGCCTCGCCGGATCCGGGCGAGATCGAGCTCGCCCAGCCGACCCTCGCCCGGCTACGACGAGCCTCGGCCTCGCCGGGGACGGCGAGCCTCGCCGTGGCTGGGCGAAGCCGCCGGCCCTCGTCGGCCGGTCGCCGGCCATGGCCGAGGCCGGCGACCGGCCAAAAGAAAAAAGAACAAGAAAATAAGAGAAAAAAAGAAAAAAAAAGTGTTTCTCAAAAGTGTTTCAGAAACAAGAAACACAAAATTTGTGTTTCTTGTTTCTTTTTTTTGTTCCTGGGAACAAAAGAACAAAAAAGGAACAGAAACGCACCCAAACGCGTTTCTGTTCCTTTTTTGTTCCCAGGAACAAAAAAACAGAAAAAGTGTTTAAAAACAAAAAAAAAAGAACACAAACAAACGCAGCCTTATTCATTTATAGTGTTTTTCTCAATACAGTTGTATACATTCAATATTCTGAAAAAAGCAATTACGCTTGACTTGGAGTAAACATAAGGTTTATTCATTAAGTTATTTGATCACATATGGGCTGATAGAACACATTATTATATACGAAAGATAATACTCGTTCTAAGATGACTCATCATCGTGATTCATGTGTTTATTTCAGTATGAAGTTTATGTGGGTTTGGGTTCATAATTCATTTGATGGAATATTGAGATCAAGTGGGAGAATGTTATAATATGTAATATATTTTTATTATTATAAATATGATCCCAATATTGTATTCCCAATAAATTCCGATTTACTGCCCAATTTATTACCCACGTGTATTACGTGATATTTGCCCATTAATATGTTATCATAACAGTCTTGATGGAAGATATCGGTTGATATAGCTAGTACGAGTACCTAAAGGGGGTGAATAGGTATATAAATGATTTTTCTTGATAATTTCTTGATAATTGCGCAATACTTAGACAGTTGAAGGATTTGCGATAAGTAATAATCAATGTAAGACTAAGTAAAGGAAAGAGAGAAATGAACACGCGGTTTATAGTGGTTCGGCTTGATTCAAGCCTACGTCCACTCTTCTGCACTGACAGCCAATTGGCTGGATTCCACTATGAACAAAGAGATGTTACAGTGTTGATCTTCCTTGATTTCTAGGTGTAGATGATCTACCACACTCACTCAAGGTATCACCAAGTATAGACACTCTCTATGTATACAATTTCGCTCGAGACAAGTATCGACTAATAATCAAGGTGCTTGGACTGGAATTTCTCTATCGATCACGTACTCAAACAACTAGAACGTCTTCCTTTTTATACTCCTTCATGCCATCATACCCGTTGGCACTTTCCAAAGGAATTCCTCCAATCTACCCGTTGGACGGAATCAATCAAGAAGATCATTCGAGCTATTAAAGGAACTGACGATAGCCCATCAATCCCGTTCGCCCATACAATCGGGATCTTGGTTTCCAAGAATAGAACATTCCAAGAATACTTCGTCGACCATCGGATCTTCAATTGATCTAGATACGAACAAAAGAATCCGTTATATTTATCCAACCAAAAAGATCTTCTCCAGATGATAGTATTAAATCCTCAACCATATACTTTGGCTCTGGATTTCCTTTGTCACTGGATCAGAAAGACTGTCAATGAGAATAGTCTTGAGTCTTGAGTCT